>CM029117.1:17067500-17492500 GCA_016859345.1 Istiophorus platypterus | reverse complement strand
TCGTGCATATAGGTGTGGGCGTATGTGTTTCTTCACATGATAAACAAATGCACAGAGCAGGCTTCTGTGGCAGTGGGGGAGAGAGACAAAAAAAAAACTCTGAACAAAAAAATGGAAGAGAAAAGTCAGGCCTTGTAAGGTTGGTATGTTAAACTTACTGTACCTGTATAAAAGACTTTCTCTTTCTCTGACTAACAGAGAATCAGACCATGACCAGAGTTTTTCCAGGGAGGTTGAGTGGTGCCCTTGAGAGCACATCCTCAGCCAGCCCCCTCATGATAATGAGGCAGGCCCAATGGACGCTGCTCTCTCCACGCAGCCCTTGCCCACCCTAACACCTGCCTCTATGGGAGATAAGGACGCCAGTTCAAAGGAGAAGAGGAGGCTAAGTGCCTACGTATGAGGTCTTGCTCGGGGTAAAGGCCAGAAGCTTGGTGGCGAGGGGCTTCAGCTGGTGCCTGGAAATTTTAGTTGGTAAATAAAGCAGTACAGGGTAACACAATGGCATAAATTTACATTCTTTTCCTCTTTCCTTTGTCTTTTATCCCTTTTCCTTCTTCCTTCTTCCTTTTTCTGTTTCTTTCCTCCCGTGACAGATGTTTGCCCAGCTGAGGTTGTTAAGACTCCCAGAGAGAGTAATATTTTGAGTTTATTCTCCTCTCACTGCAAACCACTGTTTTCCATGTTACATCCGAGCTCAAACCACAGCGCCACACAAAATGACATTTTATTAACAGTTTCCCACAACACATGAAAATGTTCCTACGGTGTTTTAAACACAAGTTCGAACATGTGCCACATACATTGCATCCTATTAACAATAGCATCGCTCAGATGCATTGCATCCTTCAGTATCTCTGCAGCTATCTACTCGCCTTTCATGACTGTCATTCCACATCACACTACTCCTCCTGTGTTCTGTGATGCTGATTATATTCTCATGCTGAACAGTGTGATTGAATATAACCATGACTTTCTCTAGCTCACCACCGCGAAGAGTCGGGGCTGTTACAGGCGCTGCTATATCTTCTCTCATCACCTGTCTTTTCACTTTTCTTTTCTGCACAGGAGAATGCCATTTCATACTACGATTCCAAAGCGGATTCAGACTATGTGAGTACAGTATGGACTGCTTACCACTCCCCCTTCCGCCTGCCTCAAACCCCGAATCCACTCCACTTCCCATCCTTGCCACCCTTTCCTGCAACCACATCCCCACCCCCTCCCCGCTGGCCTCCCCGTTGTTGATGCCCCCAGCCTCCGATCACAGGCCCCTGGGCTGTCTGTGTGTGTTAGTGAGGTGTCGCTGCTTTGTGGTGAGTTGGTGTGACAGAGCAGGAGCAGGCCAACGTGCATGTGACAGTGACTTCAGCTGTCCTCCCCCAGTCTAATTTCCAGAGTTTTCTCCTTCCCCGCGGACTCAAACCGTGTCAGCTGCAGACCTGGTTTTCAGACCTCTGTGCCCATCAAGACACCTTACACGATACATGAGCCGTATCAGGCTTTCATATACCGGCACATTTCCTTTCATGTGTGTCATTCATACTGAAGGATATAAATGACATCCAGAGAAAGGTCTGCAGGCTGGGTAATGTAGTTTACTCCAGAAAAAACCCTGCAAGTCACAGTTATCACCATGCCACTGCTCTGGCTTCAGCCTGCAGTTCCTCCTCAGGATAGGTAACACTCAGAGCCAGTGCCTGTGGACTGATTAAGTTTCATGGAGGAGTGCAAGAACCCCCCCCCCCCCCCGGATCACCAACGAAAAGAAAAGATGGGAAGAGAGTGAGAGAGATAGAGTGGAATAGAGTGAGAAAGGGAGGTGGAAGAGCAATAAATCATGGTGTGATTTTCTCTTTGTGCACACCAATCCTGTGATTAATGACGCAGCGCTTTAGGGCCTGTCAGCACATCTAATTGGAGAACATCGGTCATCATTAACATGGCACACTGAGGCCAAGCCAGTGACACAGCCCCTGACCCCCACCTCACCAACCTTACCACCACCCAAAGAGTTTGGCGGAGGTCAGGCAGAGGTCATTCCTCATCCCTACAACCCCGACAGTAGCTCACCAGCAGTCCCTTATCTGAATCGTGATTCCTCCCGCAATGACCCTTTTCAATTAAGGCTCCAACGCTGGAGTGAAAACCGTGTACTATCAGGGAGACATGATGAGAGTTAAGTTTGACTAAAGGTAAGTGATTAGCAGGCTCTGTTATCCAAGCCTCGTCTCCTCTCATCCTTCTCCTGACTCTTTACCCTGTTAATTTCTCCACTTAACTGTACCCTTGATATAAAAGTGCAATGTGATCATTTAAAAGTCGAAACTACCCATGTGCCAGAGCATGTCTAACTTATTCTAACATTTCATTCAGTACTTTAGGGTTTTATAGATAAATCAATTAACAGTTTCTATTAGGTTTTGTATATTAATTACACACACAGAATTTAAAGTCTTTACATTTCTGCTTCTCTGGACTGTTCTGTTTTCATCAGGTAGAACAATAATATTACGTTCAAGTCCTATTGACTAGTGATTAAAATGCATTTTGCATATCTGCAAAGTAAATAAATATTCCTTGGTCTGCACGATCCCACTTACACTTTTATCTGTCTGGTAGAAAAAATATTGTCTCTAGGTAGTAATTTAGTTTGAGGACAACAATCAAATATATAAAATACATTATTGCAACTCTGATTATTTTCATGTTAAGTCAAAGTTGAAAATATTTTCTTGCTGTTTCCTTAATAGCATATTACATGTTATATATAAAAAACAGGTACACAGGGTCATAAGTGACAGGTTTCAGTTTAGCCCCGGTTGGCTGAAGGCAGGACTGAAAGAATCTTCAAAATGTCATCTCTGGCCTCTTCAGCCTTTAATTAAACCTTGAGAACGGGGAGATAAAATTAACAAATTGAGTAATGATTCGAGCAAAACAGGTGGTGGATGGTTGAGGAAAATGAACCAATCAGTCTTTCCTGCCTGGATTTATTCCGCTCCTAATTAGACGCTGCCTTGGTTAATTATGATTGGGCTCTTCTGAAGAAAGGCAGAGAAAAAAAACCTCCCTGCCTGACATTGACAGAATTAGTGTCAGACTGAGTGATAAACAAACACCTCAACCACACAGTTAATGTTATTGAAAAGCCAGCATCTCTAACCTAATCAGGTTTAATATTAATGGAAATCTGTGAAATCTCAAACCCTTTACTGTGTCAACAAATCTGTACTAAACCAACATTAATCCAAGAAATAGAGGCTCCGTATGTCTGGCACAGCGATATGAAAAGTACGACCTACTAACCATAGATTTAATTGCCAGTATCTGTAGTCAACAGTAAATCTTACTCCCCTGGCCTTGAGGGGGGGGAAGCTCTTGAATTTTGCCTCAGTCCTTTATTCTGTTTTCTGACTTGAAAAGATAAAACATCCATATTGAATAAGACCAAAGGAAGATCATAATATCAGAAAGAGACCAAAAGACCATTTCCAGTAAAACTAGGATGTCAGTCAGAGAATCACAAGATAAAGACCAAGAGAGCCCTGTACCCCTCCTCCATCTTTTTGATTTTTGGAATTTGTATTACTAATATTCAGTATATACAGTATTTTAATAAATGTGTAGTTTATTCAGCTGTACATTTACTTTCTTTATTTTTTTAAACTTCTGTCCAGGTGACTTTTAAAACTTTGAATAGAAATATTAATGGTATCCCTCTTTAAAATATTTAAGTTTTGTCATTCCTAAAATGCTTTTATGATAACTGCTTTTGCCCAAAAAATTAACTTGATCAGGCTCAACCAAGTTTAAAACTTTGGAATCAACAATGTGATAATTAGAGTTTGAGAAAGATTTCATGGGTTGAATGTCATGTGTATCTACCAAGGACATATTAATCTGTCCTGACATGTTAGCCTCACAACGATCAAGTACTTTATGATGTTATAAGAGCTATAGAAATTAGATCTTTCTCATGAGCTGGCCGCTGTCATAACACTGAATTGTTTCTCAGGTCGACTTTCAATAAGACTTCAGCACAACTATTGCCTAGCTCGTCCCAACAACAGCTTGTAATTGCGTTTTAATAGTCAATTAGAGTTGGCCCATCAATCAGTTTCTGCTGCGGACATGGGGTTTGGATTTAATTTCTAAAAAAAAAAAAAAAAACAACCCAAAACAAACAGGTTTCAACATGTCAGATCCAGTTAACCCATTGCGCTTTATTAAAATGAAAAGTGTGTACATCAGTCACACGCTTGCTGCACTCAGAAGATTTTTTTTCATGTCAAGTTTTGCTTTTCATTTGTTAGAATGCATGATTAATGATCAGAGATGTGAGCTTTGTTTTACAAATATTCAAAGAGCGAAGGCTGATGAAGGAGGGCTAATGGAGGAAGAATGATAGAAGCATGATGCCAGACTGTGCTGAGGGCTACTTCTGTATAGCTGTGCATCAGACAGCTTGGTGCATGAGCACACATCAATTAAATTGTGTTTATTTAACAAAGACTTATCCATGACACGACCTCATACATTTTAATTTTGGAATGTTGTTGTGTAAATGTGACCTACTCGCTTATATTATGTGCTGTTTTCTAAGAGTTTTTCTAACAGGGTTTTTAGTGAGCACTCTGAGCGTGCACACGGAAATTCGATCAAGAATAGGCTAATAAATTGAGCCAGCGAGTGGGGTTATATTTTGCTGGCATTTTTTTTTTTTTTCCACATCCCACAATCACTTCCTCCTGTGGGAACAGGCACAGATTGTGCTCCATTGATAACTTATCAAGATAAAAAGCCTTAATGTCAGTTTTGCTTTTTTATCCTCTGGCTGTCTTTGATATCTGACACTTTTCCTAAAGAAATATGTGTGTCAGGCTTTCTCCTCATGTACAATGGCCAGAGTAAGAGCATGGAAACAGATTTTCAGAAATCTGTAGCGTAGCATTAACTCATTTATGTTTGTTCTGTTTTAACAGTCACAGGCAAGAGGTAAGAGACAGTCTGTTATGAAATGTGCCATCATTCGAATAGGTGGGAGACCAAACAGTGATTAAGTGGTATTGGTTGCTAGTTATGGTTGGGGTTAATTTGTATGGCGACTCATGTGTCTGCGATAGTCATCTCCAGTACTAATGAGTCTCTCTGTCTGGTGTCTGCTCTGATACCTGCTGCTGTTCCGTGATGAAAGGGAGAGAATAGAACCGCCAAAATCTGAAGGCGGACAAAAGGCAGAAAATTTGCTATTTTTGTTCTTAACATCATCCAAATGACATTATGAGTCAATATACTGTATGTACCACAGATGGGCGCTGTAAAGCCACAATATGTGAGTTGACAGTAAGCGGTACCATATTAGCATGTCTCCCCTGTTTTTCTATCCACTCGTTTTTACTGTGTGCTCAATCAGATTTATGTGTGTGTGTGTGTCTGTGTCTGTGTCTGTGTGCATGTGTGCATGTGTGCATGTGTGCAGACGGAGGACGGAGAAGAGGAGAATCCGCTGGAGAGCTCGTCCTCTTTGGAGCTAGAGTTTGTGGAGGATTCCAATTTTAAAAACAAGGTCAACTATTCTTCCAGTGCGGTCCAGATTCCTACAGACATATACAAAGGCTGTAAGTATACAATTTCATCACTAGTGCTCTGGTGACTGAGTGGCACTACATAGGCCTATAAAACTCCAATTTACACCATTAAATTGTTTAATCCATGCATTAAATTAGTTATTATTGCAGTTACATTACATTCATATTTTGTAGTACACTCAATAAAATAAACAACCACACAGAAAATGGTTCTCAAATGCAGCAACAATATGATCATGAACACTGACAGACCTTGACTTTAGATGAGGTTACATTAAAGGCCAATAAAAACTCACTTAGCGCAATTTTAGCTAAAGTAATGCAATGCTACACTGTTTACCTTTGCACACACTTGTTTGATCCTACCGCAGAGGATGAGGGAAAAATCTAAAGCAGTACACCTCGACCACGCTGTTCTGAAAATGTTCTTGTCAACTAATATCTTGAAGCACGTCTCAGAAGCCAGGATATCGCTCCACTAGCTACCGCGACCCCCAAGCTCACAGTTGAATGCTGTTCTAAATGATAGGTGGAGTTAGCCGGTCAGCCCAAGTCACATCTGGTTCGATGACTTGTATCATGCATGTATCGAGACGTCTCCTCCTGCTTTTCGTACATACCGCTGGGTCATGGATACATGACAGCCTTTTGTTTTGACTTGACCTCTCCCCTCTCTCTCAGTGCGTAAGCTTAGGCTCTCCCTCCTTTTACATCAGCCAGCATTTTAGCACACTAACATGATTTTACATGACAGACGCTTCTTCTTCTTTTTTTTCTTTTTTTTTTTTGGGCATGGGCTCCCATGCTCCAGGACCCTGCCCTTCCTGCCTGGCACAGCGCTGCCCTGCGGACATAACACCCACCTTAGTCTGCAGCTGCCAAATGGACAAAAGGGAACACATGTACCTTCCGGGACTTTGATTTTGCCTGGCATGTTCCCTCTGTTACCCACCTCTAACCTTTTGGACACTCTCTGCCTGCTTCTTTACAGTCTCAAAAAAAAAAACAGAGAATGTGCAGACAGACAGCCATTTTCACAGTGGGAATTTTTTCTTTTTGTTATTGTCTAGCTCTTTGCCTTCTTTGTTGAACAGGCGGTGTATGGAACCTGTCTGTAACAATGCCCTCCAGCTGTGTCTCCAGACAAATCTTGTCTGAATTAGACACTCCTGGTTCAGGAGGAGATGTCAAAGGCCACAGCTAACTCACAATAGAGCAATCAGGCCTTCACATTGTTCCCAGAGCCATTTTGTGCCAGCTCTGGTTCCCCTGTCTGAAGATATGAGTCAGAGAATAAAGGCCTCTTGATTGAGCCTGTTGGAGACTTAGAGGGGTAGAGTGGTACGGTGCATGGAATTTGTTTTTTCACTTCTGTGCTGTGGAAAATGTTTACTATTGATGTTGTTTGGTTAGGTCCCATTGCGCGGTCTGCTGTGCTGAGATTGCCAACTGCAGATTTTGTGCCAACTCCATTATGAACATGTGTGCTGTGTTTTAGTCATTTGTGATAAATCAACTGTGTTTTAAAATATGTTGCTGCCCAGATGTATAGTTGTTCTTAAAGACGCTCTGCTGTCAAACCAAATATCCCAAGCACAAAAGTAGAAATTAGAAACATCAGTCTTGAGATGTTACATGTTTAATGCAATTGAGACGAAGTTAAAGTGGAGGTCCACAGATTTTACCTATCAAAGTCTGTTTACAGATCTTGGGTAGTACAGCTGAATACAGTACAAAAAATTTTTTACAAAGCCTTTTGTCGGTCCAGAGGGAGCTGGACTGACACAATAATAATTTGCCTCAAAGATGTCACTTGAGATAGCATCTCTTGGGTCTTTTAACTACAAATTTGAAACTGAGGAAAATGTGGAGGTGTGCAGTTAGATGTTAGCGAGCTTACCAGACCTCTGTAGCCCACTCCTCATCTCTGCTTGAAGCTAGAGGCTCAAGGCTATGTAAGCCACTTCCAGCAGAAGGCAACCAAATCTCAGATCAAACTGCCATTGGTCAAGTTGCATTGTGGGTAATGTAGGCGCCATGTTTTGACCAGGAAGAAGAATGCTTGGAACAAAATTGATGCATCAGTTTTTTTAATCTTTTTTTAAAACTTGACAATTGCTTTAAAGTGCAGTGCTGAATCAGTGAAGTACTGTCTTAACTAACTTATCTTAGAGAAATGCACATCAAGCTCATGTCACGGGTTCTGCAATAGCTTTAGAGAGATGGTGAAAGTGGATTATTATCTATGTGTGGTGGTCCACCCTGTTCCCACTACTGGGAGCCTGCAGGGTGCCTTGGAGAGGATGTCTGAGGAAACTAATGTGGGCGTATTGTTGTCCTCTGGGTCTGGAGAGGTCTGGATCTACAGTATATCTGTGGGTATAGGATTAGAAGAAGAGAAGCAGTTGAGTGGGTAGATTCAGCGCTCATTCCTCAGGGGGAGGCCAGAGGAAAGGCAGAGAAAAGAAAACTGTAGGAAGGATGGAGCACACTCCAAAGTACAGCATAATGTTCAACAGTTATGTGAAATTCTCGAGAGTTATTTATTAGCACTCACGCTTTGTGCAGTTGGAGTTTGCTTTTGATTTGTACACATTGTTAATGCACTGAATGAATTGAGGGCTTTCCAGAAAATGGCAGCTTGAAGTTGCCAGTCGCGAATAAGTGTCCTTGGAGATGAACTGAGAGAAGGGCACAGTCAGAGGGAAAGGTAGAAAGAGAAGGGGCGAGAGGAGAAGAGACACTTTGATATTAGCAACAATTCAGAGCAAAAAATATCTTTTTATTGTGATCCTTTCAGCAGCTAAATGAGGCGGTGTACGCGTCCTGGTTTGATTTGTCTGCTAGGCCCCATGTCCGTTTATTGAGATTGAGAGTGTTCCCTGAGCGCAGTAATGAACCATTTTATGATTCATTATCCCACTGCTGATTCTTGCTGCCAAGTCTGCAAACTTTCTAATTAGCTTAGGTCAAACATTCATACAGTTTTCTTCTAATTATCATTGCTTATTACAGGATGGACATGACAACATAGCCACAGAGGAAGAAATTGACTTGGATGGTGTTGCCCATGGAGAACTGTGTTTTATTCTCCCACTGAATACTACAGAAATTGCAAAGAAGAGGCAGGGATTTACTTAATAATGGCATAGGACGGCCTCTAGGAATACAATCTTTAAAAGCACTGAAAAATAAGGATGAAAACAGGGAATACATACATTATTCTTTGGTGAATATTTTGTAGATCCAGTGGAATCGGACTTGTAATTGGAATTGGTAGTTGGTAATTGGAGTTCATGCCGCAGATAGAGGATACTAAGTCAGACTGGGTAATTCCTCCGTTGCTTATACATTATAACATGTTGATAATATAGCAGGTTGTAAATCAGCCTTTTTAAAAAGGTAGTAATTACTGTAGGCATGTATAGTGTACACATAATGTGTCTCTACATTAGTGCTTGTATGAGAATAAGCAGCCACGGTCCCCAGCAGGGAAAAGAGAAAATCACCAGTGAATGTGGGAAGCCTTTTCATTAAATTTGGAGTTTAAATCCTCTGCATGAGGCGTCTTTTCAGGCGGCCTAACGTCATGCTGTCAATTTGCTATTGTAGTCAGGCACAGTGAGAAACTTAGTTATCACAAATGTATAGTGAGCACTGGCTAACTGTGTGTGCAGATGAAAGACCAGCAGTTAAATGTTTTGGTGGATGGATTTATCCCCCCCCCCCCCCCCCCCCCCCACACACACACACACACACACACAACACACATGTCATTGCCACCCTTCTCTATACTTGCCTGTTCCAGTCACTGCTCCTTCTAAGCTTTACCATATTTTCATTGCCAACATTTTCCAGAGTATACCATTATGTGTTCAGATTGATGTTCCATGATTCCTCCTTGATGGTCAATTCAAGATTCCCTAAAAAAAATTCTCTCACTTCTGGGTGGACTCAGAGAGAGTGGAAGGACCTTGTGTCTAAAAAATAAAAAATATTAAAACAAAGCGATAAAAACAACACAAAAAATATTTTAATTATTTTATTTTTTGTATTTTTATGATATTCTGACCATCCACCCATCCATTTCCACTAACTATTTTAACTTAACTTTTGAAGGAAGCAGCTTCAGCAGCTAAATCTAAATACCAATTCAATTCAATACCTTTTTTTTTTTTTTTTTTTTTTTGAGTCTGAGAGGTGAAAATAAATGGGTTGGGTTAGCTGCTCTCTGTCTGAAAAAAAAAAAAAAAAAAAAAAAAAAAACAACAAACAAAAATGCTAAAAAAAAGATGAGGGCTCAGGGAACCTCAGAGTTGGGGGTTGGGGATTTTATACACTCATCACCATGGTTCATCACATCTCACTGATCTAGTCAACTGATCCATTCCATTGAAAAAAAAAAAAAAATATTGATTAAAACAAACAGCTGGCACTTCAGTAGAGAGCACATCTCTTTCTTTATAAGAAAAAAAAGTCACATTATTCACTTCTCTGCTTAGACCTGCATTAACTGAAACAGGGAAACCGTTGTCCAGTCTTACATGATTATTTGATATATTGTTATTATAAAATATTGCTATTGCATGCAGCAGCATAACCGCAGGACAAGAATTTTTTTTGTTTGTTTTTTTGCCAAAACAAACAAAAAAAATATAAGAAATTTTCATTACCTATCTCAAACAATGAGGGATACTAAGCTAAAATGTTATGCTTTGGTTATATTGGGAGAAATTTCAAATATAAACAATGTGTAAAGTAGGCAAGAGGCTAAAACATTCTATTTTTTATGAGACTTTGATGAAAAAGAGGGGGGGGGGTCCCCACATTAGTGCCTATACCAGCAGTATGCTTGTACAACCCTGCCCTTTGAATGTTCCCTTCCATTTTGCTACAGCACTTCTTGGTCTGTGGCTGGATCCCCTCTGGGAAGCTCCTGCCAAAAAAAATCATCCAATTCACCTTTGTAAAGAGCAAATTGCATGGGGTGTATGTAATGTGCAGTAGAAAATTGAGTGCAACAGATACAGCAGATAGGGAGTCAACGCAGTGTCGAATGAGATTTGAAAAGAAGAGAAAGATTTGCATCTGTGTGGTTTCATTTTAGGGAAACTACCTCTGATGTCTCCTCGTATTTAAAATGGATCTGCAGAGAAGTCCGCTTGCTTGGTACTGGAGGGACAAAGGAGGCTAGTGATAGACAGACTCAGGTCTGTTAACAAAAGGAATGCAAAGTGATAATGAGAAGAATGTGAGTTATGCTTTGTTACTTAGCCATATTATAGGCCATGGCTCCACATAGTGGCTGTTCCCACTTAACTACATCTATAATATGCTACATTTTCATCTGAAAGTTTGAATCTTCAGCTAAATGTAAAATGTCATGTGGGTGTGTGTCTGTGTGTGTGTGTGTGTGTGTGTGTGTGTGTGTGTTTGTGTGTGCGCAGTACATATAGACTGTATTCGTTTCACACGCCCCAGGTTCCTTCAAGTGGAAGAAGCGTCCCTGTCATCCAACTCGCACCACGCTGGAGATCAACTCAGCCCCTCTCAACATCAAACCAGATTTAAATGTGTGGAAAAGAGCAAAAGTGATTTGTGAAAGAAAAAAAGGAAATAGAGAAAACAAAAAAAGGGAAAGCAATAGAGAGAGGGGGATAAGGAGAATGGGATTTAAAGTTAAACCAAAAGAGAAGAAAGGCAGTATAAACACTGTGGGCTGTATTTCTGTCGTACCCGACTTTACAGACTCCATCTTCCTCTCTCTTCCCCTCACCCATCCAACCCCTATAGTGTGTGCCCAGTGAAGGGGCACTATCATTTACCCACACATTAATTAAACAGTCAGCACAGCAAACTCCACTTCACTCACCACCAGCCTCATAAATTACATTTCATGTGTTTGTTATTTACTGCTCCTCTTTAATTAGAAAAATTATTTGGAGGAGAACTCTGGAGGTGTGGTGAAATCTCTCCCTTCTGTCTAATTCTGTATATATTAATAATCACCCCTCCGCAGAGAAATCCCCACCCCTTCACAGTCTGTCGGAAATCACCGTTTAGCAAAACTTAGGTCTTAGACAACGACTCATATTAAATGCCATTCCATAACATGGATATTTATTATAATTACTTAATGTAACTGTTTCAGATGCAAAAGAAATTCTTGGAGAATGCTTTGTAAACTGGAAAGAAAACAAATTAGGTTGCACAGTATCTTCTGGATGTTATTTTTTCTCAAACAAAGCTACAAAAAGACACATTTCTTTCTGCAAAGGATTAGACTTTGTTTTAGCTTGTCTTTGTGGACGTGTGAGCTGCTGCCAGTTCCTGTAGCTGCCGTTTCCTCTGTATGGTGAAAGGTTTAAGGTTTGGGTTCTTTAACATTTAGCCAGGGCACAAAGCAGCCCAGAAGGAAGAGGAAAGGAGGAGAGACGGTAGGAGACAGGAGAGGGGGGCGAGAGACGGAGGGAGGAGGTGGTACACTCGGATGCAAAGATGTTGGTCTGTAATGACCTCAAACAGCGCATGAAGGTGTCGGTTTATTAAACCGCTTGTTTTACAGTGTCGGTTCAAACAAAATTATTAAAAATACATAAATAGATAAAAATTCTCACTCGCTCTTGGCTTTCCTTTGAAAACTTCTCACAGTATTCGCACTAATGGAGACGTTTGCTGGAAATTCCCGTTGCTGTTGAATTTTGTCACTGTTCAGTGCTGCCAGCCCCATAAAGAAAATTCTATTCCCCTCCATTCTTTTGCTGATAGAAAGTAAAAAACTTCAGAGGACTATTAAAGAGGAAAAAATAAAGTCGAACTATCTGATAAGCTACATGGCTGACAAGCACAGGGGTAAGTGAGAAAATATGTTTGTAATTAGGATGAACTGACCGTGAAACGACCAATAGTTTAGTCTCTCCTTACTCGATTATACTGCCAAAGATTTCGATAACCTTCCATATGCGATATGGCTTTAGGAGAATGTTCTTTCTGGATATTACCTCACTAAGATTCAAAATAAGCTGTCTATGTCTCAGTGTTGCCCTACCTGTCTGCTTTAGTAATGTCACTATATGTCAAAGAAAGCAGAACTGAGCTACACCAGTAGCACTTAGTCACCCCATTTAAAAAGTAGAATATGTAAACGCTTTATGGTGATGACAGCAATAATGGTTACGACTCTTCAAAGGGACACGGCTAATAGCTTTAGCTCCATTACTGTTATGGATTTCTTATGAGGGACCACTTGTGTTCTGCTATGAAAAATTACAGGCCACTGTGCCTTTTTTCTGCTCTGTGCATACAGTCAATGCATGTACGCATTTCTACAATGTCAGAATAATGCAGTGCATAAGGCGCAGATCGGTTTGGATGGCTCCTTATCACAAGTATATCAGTATGAATAATGTGTGTATGAGCGGTTCGGGGGGGGGGGGGGTCATGGGATGGAGGTGGTGGCGGAAGGGTGTTGAGGAATGACCTCACGCAGAGATGCTCCATAAATCCCACTCATAATTGTTTCCCTACTTGGTGTGCAGTCTTGCTCCATAAAGGGGCAAAGCCAAGGGTGCTCTAAATGTCAGGGGAGCAGCACGCTGATGAATTACCCGTTAAAGATATCAGAGAGAGACGCCTCCCGTGTGAAAGATGAGCCCCACCCAATGCTCGGAGGCTCTGTCCGCCTATGTGAGCATATTTCCCCCCCAGGGGAAATTTGTCTTTTTATCAACTGTCCAGAGAAGTCACAGCATATCCTAACTGAATAAATCAAAGAGAATTAGTTTGCAGTGTTCTCTCTGATGTGGCTGTTTTTCTCCAGAGATCAGCTGCAGATGTGTTTTACTATTTGTGTGTGTGTGTGTGTGTGTGTGTGTGTGTGTGTGTGTGTGTGTGTATTTGCAGAGTTTGCAGACTAACGGTAGAGGTGGCCCACATGGCATAGATTTAGTTCAAGATGGCAGCATAAACACACATTCTTTGCTAACGTAACTCTTGACTGAAAGGAGACTGACCACCAGGTGGGAGCAAGTAAAGGCACATACACCATTGCCATCACCAGTAGAAACATCATGAACATACAGACATTGAGAAACAATATAGAGCACATCGCAGGTACTGAAGTCATGTATGTATGTATGTATGCAGCCCTGGGCAGCGATGTGGCTGATAATCTGTTTTACATTGCCGCCCAGAGTTTTGTTAATACCTTGACATTGGTCAGGGCTGCTGAGACGGTGCTAGTTTTAAACAGAGGTCACCGGATGTATCTTTGCCCTTGGCCTGTCTGGGACAGCTATCATTACAGACCCAGTGCCTCTCCAGATAAGAGCACCCAGGACTTCACAGCACACAGGCTGCCCCTGCAGCAACCTGCTGCGATAACTCATGCTCAGAGGATAATACCTTTACACATTCATCAGATGGCTCCTCAACCACAGAGTATTGCATGGCCCAGATGAAATTGAAATGCATCGCTTAGTTCCCCGATAATCTCTGCACAATCATTAGTAAAATATAGCCACTGCTCACAGTGAAATGAATGGGTGTCATGGGAGCGACCAGAGTGAGTTTGAAAATTCATGGTCAAATTTGCAGAGATACAGAGAGTATCATTATTTTTTTTCTGTCTTTCAGTCTTTCTAGTTCCTTGGGCCATGCAGGGCCTTGTATTGTAAACGGCATTTTATGAGAGAACATGTAGCTCTTTTACTTTCAACCCCTGGTTGAATGCGGTTAAATTCGTAGCAGAACTGTCACTTGCTCACATTCTTCAAGAATGAGTCATCAAAAAAAGCTAACAAACCATCAGACTGATAAGATAGAAAAAGAAATGTTTTCCAATTAAAGAATGCCTGTCCTAACACCTCTATAAAGCAGTGACGAACTGTTTTTTATCAGTTAGTTATTCCCTTACTGAGCAAAGGAAAAAGGTGATCTGATATTTGTTACATTATATGCGACAACTTCCAATAATCAATTTTTTGACCTCAATTATGTCTCAGATTCTGCCATTTCCAATTTAGCAGTTTAAAGTTTGAAATTTGTTTTTGCTCCTTCTCTCATGGGCGAGAAATTGCCTTTTTCAGGCTGTGAAGGCAGCCGCTCATTCGTGTTAATTTCTGTGTTGGTTTCCACCAATCGTCCTCCCCCTCTTTCTGTGTTTTTATGTTTATCCCCATCTGTAGGGCTGCCTCTATCCTCCTCCACTCATCCTTTGTGTTGATGTCTATGAATTTTCAGAAAAACATGTTGAGGAGCTCCCCTTGGTGATGGCAGCTATTTGGCTTTCATATTTTCCTTTCCTCCAGACACTATTTAGTGCTATTGGCAGTGGCTGTGTGTTTGCACATGTGTGTGTTTGTGTGCATTTGTTTTACAGGATGCTAGAAAAGTAATGAAACTTAGCTTTGTTTTGAGCTACAATTTTGGAAAGAGTTTGCCAAGGTGGAACAAAGCTTTGAGCTGAAAAGATAAAAACAATATTGTATTTTTACGTAATGACAGTGTGAGTGTGATTATTCAGAGACTTTCAGCTTAGAGTATCGGAGGTGAGTAGTGGATCGGTGGAAGATTGGTGGCATATTTCTTACTTGTAAACTGAAAGATTGTCAAAGACTTGAGCGGTAATTGAAAAGTATGGAAAAAGTGGATAATGATCATTTATTTGTGTGAAATTCAAACGGGGCATTGAGAAAAACTGGACTTGTTGGTTCAAAGGGTTATCTAGCTTTGGTTGGCAGAGTAATTAAATCAGAGAAGTGAGTGAAGCTCTCCTCAGCTCAGCGCCTCATCTTGTTTCCTCTTTAATCAGGTAGCTCTTAAACCTCTGATTGCACTCCCCATCTTCTGACTTCAGCTTAGCTATTAAACACAGACTGAAAGCATTTTTTGGCTTGTGTGTGTGTGTGCGTGTGTGTGTTTGTCTGTGTGTGGCAAGGCATATTGGGATATTGCCTCATGCTTTAAGGATAGAAAACAGTACAACCGGGATCAAAAGTGATAGAAATAGGACAGTATAAATACAGTATGAGTTATGTTAGAGTGAGGTAGAAAGGAAATGAGACACACGACGCCGTGGTATTCTACCGCCACCAGCAGCATGTTCTTTCATATTTGTTGACTAGATGATGAATACTTCTCTCCACAACCATAAATCCATTCCACAGAGTACCTCTGACCTGTGAGATATATCTATGACCTTACGTTTTAAGTCAAAACACACAATGATTTGTTTGGTCGCACATGCACAAGCAGACCATTTCTTTTTCTCTTTCTTGTTCACCCCGTTGTCCCCTTTGTCCCCTCTTTATTGTCCCAATCACCAAGCAATCCTCTAATACCCAGACATAGTTCGTATTTCTCTGCCATCAGAAATTCAGAAGCGGCTTCTGCACCACATGAGGCGAGCGACATATGACCTCCTCCAAGGTCATCTCAGATTCCTCACCTGCAATCCGCAGAGATCTCCCAGATTAGACTGATGCCCGGCTCAGACGGCTACCGCTGGCCAAGCCGCCTGCATATATCCATTCTTATGCTCTCAGTGTACTGCCACTGGTATGAACAAGGTTGTTCAGCAAGGAGAGCTGACCTTTGAGACACTAACAAAAAAAAAAATAGTGTTTTGGACTTTGGTTACACTGTATTTAGTGCTCATCAAGCAAGGCTTGTATTAAAGATGAGGAAAAATTATCTTTTTTTTTGCATTTTAAAAACCACATGCTAAAAAATCTAAGATGCTGGGTGTAAATTGGATTTTGAAAAAAGTAATTTACAGAGCCTGTAGTTTAAGCATTTGTTGCTTTTTATAAACATACTTTGAGGGACTAGGGCAGCAGCTCAGTTGCAGTTCTCTCCATTTTTTCTCTTTATATGGTTATATAAAGAGAAAACGCATATTTTTAGTTGTGCTCATTGAAAGAGGACCTTGCCCACCAAAAGCTGGTGAACTTTAACAGTGTCCTCCTGCAGCAGAAATCTTTTGGATCCTTGTGGACATTAAAATGTAGTTGAAATTATGTGTAAACTGTATCTTCTCCTTTTAAAAAAACTGAGTGTTTTTTGTGTAAATTGATAACCTGAAAAGAAAGAGCCAAGCAGTATTCCCCGGTTCACTGTTGTGTTTCTCTTTGCATTTGCTCCTACAGCCCCAGTCATCTTAAACGAATTAAACTGGACACAGGCTCTGGAGAGGGTCTTTATTGAAAACCGTCGGGAGGACAGCTCTCTGCGCTGGCAGGTGTTTGGCAGTGCCACAGGAGTGACACGATACTATCCAGGTAGGCTGCAGGGCACTGAGTCAACAGTCTTCCTTATAACTCAGGGCAAGATAAAGTCTAAATTGACCCATGGGTTCCTCAGCTACAGAACATTGGCAATCTCTTATCAGATGACTGTACTGGTAACTCGATAGACAGGATGAAATTATGATTACTTTGATCTAATCTGATCTGAAATATCCTACAGTGCAATATGGGGCCTATAACTTGTTTTCTTCCTCTCTTCAGCCACTCCATGGAGGGCACCCAACAAGATCGACCTGTATGACGTCCGCAGAAGACCATGGTAAGTGCCATCTTTATGGAGATCCCAAGGTGTATAGTCTCAGCATACTATTAGTGTAATTCCTTTTCTTCCACTGCTGGTGCCTATTGGCCATTTTTGGGCAAATAAGAAAAGATCGATCAAAATCCTCATAATTTTTGAACAATCGATTTTTTTCAGGGGCATGTGTTACCTAAATTTGGACCTTTGGACTCTTTAGGGGCATTCATGGTGGAATACTCTGACACTGATATTGTCCATTAACCCTTGATGTTCTCTACTACTGTTGATGATGTTACTTAGAAAATTGCTAATTTGGATCATGGTCCAAAAAAAAAAAGCTCTGACCAGCTTTTAGTGAACTATGAGAGTTGGTAGTACATTGTAAACAGTTTTTGACACCAATTCTAATATAAACGTGTTATATTCCAAAGATAATTTGTTGAACTTTCAAATTGCATTGTCTTAATCCAGTTAGGTGTTGGACAGAGTGACTGTTGGGCACCAAGTGAGTCCAGCTGAGCACTGGGAGGATGGGGGTTTTGTTTAGCTCAGAGCAGACAGCCTCTAACCAATACACACATCAGCAGCAGCAGCAGAGTAAAATTGCAGAAATTTAACTTGTCATCGCAACACCTGTGCTTTCAGCAGCAGCAGCGCTGTCATGCGGCCTTAAAATTGTGACAAACTGTTTTGATGCGATCTGAGTACACACACACGCTGTGAACACATTTGATTCATTTAATTTATGTGTTACAAAGGAGCGATAACTTGCGTCCATACACCTTGCCACTGCATTTGCCTTTCATTGTTATATTGAAGATAATTTGACATCTTTTCATCTATATAATCTTCATAATTCTTTGCTCAGCGTTGGAGTTAAAAGAAGTAACCTACTTACATAAAACTCTTTGAATTGTTACATGCACTTAAATTCACTGCACTACACTAAAATACTCTCCACAAAGGTAACCTACTATATGCATCAATGAACCTGTGATAGAATTTTTCCCGACAATTCCTTTTTGGAAACAGGCTTTGAAAACAACCTAATTTTTAAGATCATTTTCCTAACCTGGCGGCTTAAGGCATGTCTGCACATTAAGATGACTTTGTGGCTGTAGCCACACGCACAAAAGAAAGGCTTTGATTCTTAAATCCTGTCTTTTATTCAGAATCCTGTACGGTGCTTTGTCTGTGGCTCACGGAGGCCTTCTGTGCATCCTCCAGCCTACAGCTAAATAAAGGATATTGTTCAATTGAAAGAGATCAAAACATTTTCCTAAACCATATTTATCTCAGTAAGTGATAGTGGAGAATGCACTGTGTTTGGCTACGAGGACACAACAAGATAGGGGCTAATGTTTTTGCTTATAGTGGGCACCTCTGCCTGTGGTTTTTAGTGCGACAGCTGATCTCTGCACGGAGTGCCGGGGTTGGTAAGTGTGAAGTTCTGGACAGAACTAGGCTGCGTCGGGCCAAAAAGCCCCTTCACCCACCCGCCCCAGCTTCCTGTCCAGCCTTCCGCATTCAGTCTACCTGCCACTGTCACATCGGCTTTGTGGCAGCCCTGCCTGTTGCCTGGTTACAGGTTGGAGTGAACTGGACATAATCATGACAGCAATGTTGATTAGACCTGACCCCGTTTTCCGTCTCCGTCTCGGCCCAGCTCAGTCTGAGTGGCTGTGCGGGTTCAGGCCAGGCTGTCAGATGAAGTCAACGAGTTCAGACCAAACCAATAAAAGACAAGCAAAGGAAAAACCTTTGCATTCGGGTTAAGTTTGCATGAAAGTCAGGATCCAAATTGCACAATTTTGAAATCTTAAAATGTTGCCCAGTCTGAAAGAGAATGAATACTTTGATCATGAAAAGTACATTAACCGTAAAATCAGTGACTCATTTAATGTGTAAGTGGAGTTTAAAAGCCCCACTCGAGGTTCAAGGTTCAATTTATTGATCCATTAAAACATGAAAATGACAGTGCTCCCATCGTAATCAAACCAGCATTGATTACCAAAACAAAGTAAATGAATACCCATAAAATAAAACCTTTGATAAAAACAATCCAGAACAATCCACATAACAACATAAAAAAAAACAATAATAAAATGAATATTAAAATGAAGTTTACACGGTTTACAGTCTCCTCACAATGTTGTGGTTGTGCTGTCAGGAGAGCGAGTCAGTTCTTAACCACGTATCGTAAACTGCAAATATTTTCAGAGATATAACTGAGGAGTTTAGCCTGTAAATCAGGTTCTTATTTGGATGAAACTTTTGTTTACATTCGGATTGTGTGTGATTTTAAGCCTTTTAACAAAAAAAATGAAAAGGGATTTCCTAACAACTCAGTGTATCTGTAATAATCAGACTAACAAGGTTTTCCTTGACAATTTAATTAAGTTAACAGCAGTAGAAAGTCTCCCTAATGCTCCACCGTCAAAGCAGGAAACGATATAAACAAGAAAAATGCAGGAAAACACAAGGTAACAAGGATAAAACAAGGATCCCGTCTCTGATCTGTCAGCACAATGACTGTAGTACGCCCGAGTTTAATTCTCTTACACATGTTTTGACTGGGGGACTCGTCCCGGTGACAGGAAGGAACAAAGAAAGAGAAAGAGGAGGGGGACTGCTGAGCGGCAGCAGCGTCTGTGACAAGGTTAGACAGAGGAGGAGGTGTATTTTTGTGCAGAGGAACACCTTGTCACCCCCCCGGTCCTCCATGTTTGTCACTGTCATTTCTGTCGAGCTTTTTCCTCATGCCGGAGCGTTCGACGTTTCCTGTGGCCTGTTGCTTAGCAACTTGTGCCCAGCCGTGCTGAGTGGCGGGGCTGTGGCAGGGAGTGTCATGATATGTCAGGTCAGACTTGTGTGATTATAGTCTAACACGCTGTCTCCCCGACTGACATTCTCTGGAGAGGTCGGCCAATCACAAGCGTTACAAAAACAGTCCACAGGGGTTAGGTAAGCCCGTCGCGCATGCTTATGTGACAGGAGGAGATAGCAGCATCCATCACGGGAACAGTAGCACGAGCATCAGCGTGAGCATTACAGCAAGTCGGATGAAACACAATTCATGTGAATTGTGAAATTTGAATTCTCCTCACTGTCTCTATAAATAAATGTAAATTATAATACTGCAGATATTGTGCATGGTTTTCAAAAGAGAATGAAACAGAATTAGGACGTTTGTAGAAACAACTTATGAGCTAAGTAAATCCTAGAACATAGAGTAGAAGAAGGACCGAGAGAAAAGAGTCCCAGACTTAAACAATATGATAAGTAACATTTAGCCTAATGTTTGCTAACAGCAGTTATACAATAGCTGAGACATAGGCAGCTCCCGCTCAGTCGGTGTCGTCTCTATCCTGTGTTATACAGTAGGAGGCTGTAGCTAGCATTAGCTCAGCTCTCCAGATGGATCCAGATGTGGTGATGGCAAATGACCAGAATGTCAAAACTCAACGCAGCAGCTAATGCTATAACCGCTCCATTAGTTTTTTCGATGACACAAACCACAACATGGAGAAATCTAGGGAGTACGGAGGAGCCTATGATTATTATATGGAGTAACATATGAAAGGTTATTAAGAACAATTTTTTTAGGGCCCACACACAAATATTAGATCAAGTGAGTTACCAGTATAAATGTACCAAAGTTTGATGTGCCCTGGAGAACACTAGTTTGGAGAATACATCCCTGGGCTATTGAACAAGAGAAACATGAATGCAAATCATATATATACACAGACAAGATAAGAGAAACCATAAAAACATCATGTGGCATGTAAAATTTGAATGTCACTTCTCTTGGTAATTGCAATTGCAAACAAGCACACAAGCCAAAAAAAAAACCAAAACAAAACAAGGATAAACACACACAGGCAAAAAGGACTTTACATAAATGTCCAGAAAATAATATATAAGCACAGACAAATGTATTCACACACTGATCAGCTCACAAACTCACAGGTCTCATGGGCTGATTTCCCAAATGGACCCTGTAGCTTCACAAAAAAACAGTATACTATAGTAACTGGAATACAAAGATGCAATCACAGGGACATGGCTCAGTGAGGTTTGCAATGACACTGTCTCCAGCATGAGTCCCCCAGTCAAAGATGTGATATACTATGGAGAGTGACAGAAGTGGCCAGAATTCATAGCTAGTTCATACGGTAATAGGCTTGTAGCTTCACTGGGACGGACGGATGGACGGACGGACGGACGGACGGACGGACGGACGGCGGTGTGGTCGACATGGCCAGAACTGACCGGGTGCACTTCTTAGGCCTCCTACCTCTACAGATGGGCTCGCTCCCTCGTCTTCTCGCCCACCAACAGCCCCAGAAAATTAATGGTCCAGTCATCACACTTAATTGTCTCCAATTGCTCTGACATTAATTATTAAGATTTGTCCATTATATTGTCTGTTCATGTTATCAAGGGAAGCGAAGCAGAGGGTGAAGTGAGGCAGCAGGAGAGAGAAAAAGTGAAAGGACGGAGGGAGAAATAACCAGAGACAGGCATGGACTCCTGTTAGCCAAGCGTTGCAAAGATCTCATTACCTCCGGGGTTCACAACAGCATGTAGGCTATATCACGTATTGATTTCTTCAAAAAGTCAATCTAACCTCTTTGTAAATATTTTGACTACTAGTCAATCCTCAAAGCTGAGACCCCCCAAAATACCCTTCCCAGTATCTGGAGCCCTTAGCTTCAACTCCTCTCTTCTACGGTCTCTTCACCCCACTTGAGGGGGAGGTTGATTCAAAGAAAGATCAGTGTTTTACTGGTGAGACTGTAGGAGACGGATAGCTTGAGAGGTTTTGCTGAGAGAGTACCAATCAAAAGTCTTAGTAATCCTTTTAGTTTGAGCCAAGAGACAAAGAGACAAAGAGACAAAGCAGGAGACTTTTTGTTCCTTGTTCAGAGCAACAGTAACATACTAGTACTTGTCCACTAGTAATTGATACTGATGTGTTCCAGTATGCATGACTAATTCAATATTCTGTAATTATTGCAGGAAGAAAAGTGGTGGAAGAATCGAGCGTAGAATTTTTGTGTGTTCTTCTTAGGCATAACGGAAAGTATGGAAATGTGAATGTGTTGGTGCCAACATTTCCAATAATCAACAGAAAGTGGAATAAATAAACGGCAGACAACATCTCTTTCTCCTGCGGGCTCTCTGGGAGACGTCCTCCTATATTTTTTATCTTAATTCAATCTTTATTCGCCTGCCACATCCACAGGAGCACTAAGGGAGCAGCAGTCCATAAAATAATAAGCCCATCAGCAAATCACAAATCCACGCACACTTGGGAACATGCACACAAACACACACACGCACACACACGCACGCACGCACGCACACACACACACACACACACACACTAGCAGTTCCTCTGTTTTACATACAGTTCGCCCATTATGGAATGGTTACTCTGTTCACATCTACTGTACACGATGCATGTATATCAGAGCTTAAGCTGTGAGGAAATATAATGGACAAATACACACAATATAGAAGGTACTGTATATACATCCATTATGTACTGTATATGCACTGTACAATAGAGCCAATAAAAAATAGTGCACAACAGACAACAGTGAAACATGAACACACTCAGTAAGCTTTCCCTTCACACTCGCTGTAGCACAATGTAGCAAGCCCAGGCCACTCCATGTGTCATGCTACATGTATCTGTTGCATGTGTCTGAAATGTATGTAGTAGATAATTCCCCCAATTTAAATGTAATGCACACCACTTTGTGGAATGGGTCAAGGTGCATAAACACAATCTCCTGAGAGAGTTAGCCCACCGGCACAGTTAATGTATTGATTTTACAACGCAGCGCCGTGATAAAACTATTTCATGAATTCCAATGAGACTCCCTTACCAGACTGCTGCAAAAGGAGTGAAATACAATCACCACTACGAAGAATGTGTCATTGTGTTCATTGCTTGTATAATGCATTTCTTTTAGATTTATTGGTGGGTGGGGGGTCGCTGTGAATGCTGCTGCTTTAATCTCCTCTCATTTAGACCGCTGCCTCGTTCCACCTCAGTTTAAAGAGCACATGTCTGATACACACACATCCGACTTGTACATATTGTCAAGTACATCTTTGTGATCGTATGAACACATTTATTTCATGACATATGTGATGCATGTTATGGCTTTCTTTCTTTCTTTTTTTCTATAACTATACAAGTCAATACTGCTGTTGTGGCCAAACTTTTCAATTTATTCAGGTGATAGTTTATCACAAAATGAAAAAAAAAAAACAACACCCACTTAAACTTAGGCAATTACATGTTACTTGCAGTAAGCTACTTACTCAAATGACTTCTGTTACAGTCTTCAATTAATATGTGAATTCTGTTTTTGATTAATCAGTTAGTTCATAAGAAATTAAAGTAAATAGTCAAAAGAGCTCCCCACAAGCTCGCAGAGCTCAAGGGAATATCTACATATTGACTGTTTCATTCGAACAGCAGTCCAAAACAATAAAGATCCAATTTACAGTCAGGTAAAAACAGGGAAAAGCAGTACGTTTTCATATTTGACAATTTGAAACCAGCAATAGCTTCACTTTTTGTTGTTAAGAACTTAATCAGTATTCAGAATTGATTTCAATAAATGTTCTGCCTATTGACTGATCTCTTTCATACAAAGAAAAACAATCATTTCAAACAACCAAAACAGATTTAAATGCAGAGCATGTTGTGATACGTTCTTTTGGAATATTCTTACCGAATGTAAAGGGAATGCTGCTTTGTGGGGGTGTAACAACTATTAGATCATTGTCGGAAGAACTAATGATTTGTACAAGGCCCAAATGTATCAAATGATACTTTTGAATTTATATTTCACAGTAAAGAAACAGCGATCTGAAAGGTAAAAAACTTTTTTTTTTTTTCCTTTTTGCAGCATGTCTCTTCCTTGGGGTCTCAGTGACTTTGAGGTTTCTATTAAGGTGTGGCTCATTATAAGGACTAAGAAACCAAATTGGGGTTTTTTTTTTGTTTGTATGTTTGTTTTATTTTACTGTACCTTTAGCTGGACCTTGTTAACTCAGACTCTGAAATATTTTGGTTCACCACCGGGGATTTGCAGTCATGCTGCCAGCAAAGTAGTTCTGGTTAGTTTGGCAGTTCAAACACTAATTTATGAGATGTTAGATTTGATTTAAATACCTGTAGATGATGGACAGGTACGAACGGGTCGAATTAAGGGGAGGGTGTGTGTAGAAGGAGAGCTTTCACATCAGATTATCTTCTGTAATGAGCTGTTCAGAGTGAACCAGGTCTGACTCGTTCTGATATGTAAAGCGAAGTCAAAATAAAATGCTCTCACTAGTTATGATGATTCAGCACCAGTGATCAGACGCTGACCATAACTTTCGGTGTGCAGACAGAGGGGCCATGGGCTGATATGTTGAGTCTACCAGCTGATGGCTGATGGTTGTGTCGCCGTGGGGTAGAACGGGCGTCAGGGCTCAGTTCAGCAGCAGCCAGGCCCATCTGCTTGTCACCTGGCCCTGGCACGCAGGAGGATGGGTAATGACAGGGAAAGAATGGCATCAGTGGGCAGAGGCTGAGATGTAATTACTGACTGGAACCCATGCAGAAACAACACATCTGGATCCATGAGTCAAAATGTGGAGAATTACACACTGATAACAGTTGATGATTTTTTTTTTTTTTCTGTCAGAACCGTAGAACTGCATATCAGCTGGGAGACTAAGAATCCTTTACTCCATCTCGTTCTCTCTGATCCTGATGTTCTCTCCTCAGACGCACAGAGGAAACGCAATTGTACTTCAGGGAATTTAAATGGAGAGAAGACAGAGCAGTGCTGATACACCAAGACAATCTGTTGGGAAGATCAGCCATGGTAGTACTATAGCTTCAGTTCTGAGTGACGCTATTCCGCCTCGTGCGCTACTGTTCCCTACTCCATCACTGCACACACTCCTCTTAAACTCCATTACTGCTGATCAACGCCGCCTCCTTCACAATTAGAGAGAAATGATCTGCTTGAAAGTGATATTTTCTCAGCAGATTTTAGGGCCAAAGTTTACACATTCTACCACTGGGAGATTTTACATTGTCAGATGACCCATAATGACTGAGTAATAGAAGTCTGCATTGCCGTATAATTAACATTTAGCTGCTTCAAAATAACTCAAAGTCCCATTAAAGGACCATTCTCCTCTATTCGAAATAGACTGACCAGAGAAGTTAATGAAATCCTGCAGTTGGTCTGCAGGCATCAGCCGTCACCAAATGACCCCCCTTCAATCTCCAGACGGGGTGTCACCGTCCATGAGCCTGAGGCAGTGGAGACGTGGGCCACATTCTGACTGAGTTGCCGTCCTGCATCGACGATCGCTTTCACAAACCCCATCCGCTCAAAAGAAAGAAGCCGCCACTGTGTGGAGTCTCAGATCTCTCCTCCTCTCCCTCTCACTCCCTCATATTAAGATTTCAGTAATTAAATTGATAAAAGTCATGCATGCCAATATGCCTCATGGTTCCAGACCTGATTTCATACGCCACACAGTTGTGGAGAGCTGCGGAAGTTCTACCTTTGATGTGGCATTCTTTAGTATTGAAAATAATTGGATTCTCCCTCCCCCTCTCTCCCTCACACATACACACATTTTGCCCGTGTTCACTCTGGGCATGCTCAGTCAATCGACCTCTTGCGAGGCAGTGCTGGTGCCACGTCCCTGCTCCATCTGGGGGTTTCCACGCAGCTTTTCAGCGGAGCGGGGCCCAGGCTGCGTCTGAAAAACGGATTTGAGCGGCCAAGGCAGTGTGCTGAGGGACGTCACTTCAGCGCGGGTCAGGGGTCACCCTGCAGGTTGGAGTGGCTCCTGCCAGTGATTGGGAGCGTTGAGACTTGTGGGAGCAGTGGCGAAGCCTACCGGGGCTCCGTTGCTCTACCTCCATATCAGCTTGGCCGAGCATAAGAAAAGAGCCTCTCTGGCCCACAGGCAGCTGGCTTCTCTCCACACTCAGCGGAACAGCTGATAATCAGCAGAAAGAGACCCCTGATGATTACTCTGCCTCTGCCTAAGACGGCTGCTAAATGCTTGCCTGTCTACTCCCCAGAATGTCAAACTAGTACGTAGTATGTAGTACTATAGTACCCCCCCCCAAAAAATGTATAATGTCCATCAATGTCAGCTCTCTTTCTAACAGCGTAAATGGGGATGTAATCACCACTGGAACAGAATGAGGGAACTTTTGTTTTTCCTCTGTATTTATATTCCTCTATCAACACTGGACAAACATTACATGTGAGTGTCTTCCAGGGCGCATGTTGTCTAGAAGTGCTAGTGTGTTACCATCTCAGTTTTGTTGACCCTCTCTGTGCTGTGGCTGACATGCATCCAGAAGGTCCCCATTTTAGGAGTTGGATTTTTCTTTTTTGCAGCAGTAGCGTAATGGTGTGAAGAACCTTTGCCTCCCATCGACAAAGGGAATGCCAGAGTAGATAATGTGTTTGACAACCAAATGATGAATCATCAAAGGAACAGAACGTCAGCTGTCTTGCTTTACCGACAGCACTTAGCTCAGCACAGACTCTCCACAGCACAGGTCAACACCATTTAGGCTGCTCCTTGACAAGTTTATATAATTTTCCAGTGGCTAAACATAAAACATATTAGTCCTCATCACATGACTGCACAAAAAAAAAAAAAACTATCTTTTTAAGTCATTTGTGCTAATTTCAAGTCCTAAAATCATTTGTTTTTTCACTTAACTCTTGTTCAAGTGGGTACTTCTAAGCAAATATCAGTATCCTAAACAATCACTCAAGGCAGTTTAAGGTAGATCACTTCACTACAACAAACTGACTCTTCATTTGGCAAATCCTATTTGATCATGGTAATTGGTATTGAAAATAGAATGTGCCAACCGATTGACAGTTTTAAAGACAGGTTGATTTTTAACAGGTTAAACACCATTAAATGATTTGTAAGTTTACACTTCACCTGAAACGAACATCAACAGGTCTTCGCCACAACTTATCGTGGTCTTTCACTAATAAAAATTATGTCATATTTTCAAAACAAGAAACAAGAAACAAGAAACTAGCCAAGCTCTAAATACATATGTACCATAGTGTTAATATGTGAATATCAAAAGCATTTCAAAAAATATAACACATATATCAGAAATATCAGCTGTTGTCATTGCGTTATAGGTACTCCATGAAGCCTGTGTTAATATATAGTATACTAATTTCTATACCTTTTAGACCAAGTACTAGGCTTGTTAAAAAGGCAGTTTTCACAGTTTGGCCTTTTGCAGTTCGAGGGTTGTACAATCCGATGCAGCCTATTGTCATGAATGTATTATTAAATACTTAGACCATAAACTAGCAATTACTTTGGCTTATGCAGTAATTATTTAGAGTAGGCATTGTTATTCAGAATAGAGGAGTATCTCTAATGAAGTCAGCCGACAGTAGCTGTTGCCAACACTGAAGTATATAGCACAACTTATTAACTCTTCTAAGCACATAAGCCTTCTCTGTGTTCTGTCGCTTAAGTGGGCTCAGCCATGGTCGCTTCATATTATCATGGCTCAGCTCATTGTGACTTTGGCTTCTTTCCTTAGTGCAATTCATAAAGATTATGGAAACCATTTAAAGCTCATTCTTTGTGTCTTTTGTACAGGTATATCCAAGGTGCATCGTCTCCAAAGGACATGGTCATCATTGTGGATGTGTGAGTGTCTCACTGCCTCCTCTTTCAACAACCCCCCCTCCCCCCGGCTAGAGTCTGCATATCCTTCAAAGGGCACTAGTGCCACCTGTTGGTCTAAGAAAGCCTAAAGTTAAGAGGAAGATAATTACATGCCACTTGCCATTGCATTACTGTTTTAAAAACACACATATGCTACTTTGAACGCATGTCCAGATTTAGAGAAATAGGTCAAAGGATGAAACTGTTAATGAAACCAATGCCCGATAACTTTGAAAAAGGAATCGTCACAGTAAAACATATATTCATATATGAAGCTCCCAAGACTGAGACCTGTCTTCCTATCACTGAACCTCTAAGTGCCTTTTTTGCTTCTTTACTGCAGGAGCGGAAGCGTCAGTGGACTCACTCTGAAGCTCATGAAAACCTCCGTTGTCGAGATGCTGGACACTCTGTCAGATGATGACTATGTGAATGTGGCCAGGGTAAGTGGAAGTTTGTAGATCACGATTTGCCTTTAATCATACGAATCACTTCCAAAACAGCCATAACACAAATATTTGTTGTATTCATTAAGCAGGCACTAATCAAGCACGGAGTCAGTCAACAGCACAGTGTGCTCATACTGTTCCCAGTTGTTCACTTGCATTGGAAACACTGAACTTCCCTCATCGCAGTGTATTCGTTCCCCCTGCATCACCATTTTCATCACCGTCAGATTTTGCCTCTCTCTCTCTCTTTTACTCTCTCTGATTACTAGGCTTTCTATTCGGACAAATGTTTAGGAGAATATTACCGTATATAACCTACATTGCAGGAGAGACAACACTCACACACAAACATCCACACGCTTGGTGTGGTGGCCTTGTTTGGAGACTTCCTTCAGTAATCCTTCATAATCCATTGCTCTTAGCAACTGTATGCTTCTAAATCCCAGCTATGAGAGCAAGAGATGAGCATGGTATTCTGGAAGGGAATGCGTCTGATTTTCACCCCTATAGAGAAAGTGAGTGCTTACAAAAGCTTGCTGTGAAGTATTTGCAAATACAACAGACATCAATAACTAAAAATGAAGTGAAAATAATCATCAGATACCATCTCTAGAGTCCATATGCTTCAGTACACTATTTAATGACAAAGTGTGGACACACTTCTGTAATGGCAATATAATTAGTTACAATAATACAGAATTTATTTCAAAATTCCTTTTTATCTTTATTTACTATAAATAGTAGATGTATCCAAGCTGGGGGGTTTTTTCTAATCCTGTTTCGCAGCCTCTGTATATAACAAAATTTTATGACAAAGGAGATGTGATGTTAGAACGAACAGAGTGATATCTGTCGAACATGTGGCTCTGAATACTTTTTGTGTCTTTGATTTATTTGAATGCTAATTTGAATATGAGACAACACAAATCCATGAGAAATGTCACCTTTTCATTCACGTAACATTTTACATCAAGCTTGCATGAAAATGTCAGTAGATTTTGAAGTTGACCTTCAAAAAGAAACAATATTTGAAACCATCTATTACAGACACTGCTGCTAATATTGTAATCAAGCATAAACTCCACACACAAGAAGAAATATACACACTCCACAGACACCCTCACACACACTTTTAGGCTAATTTGGTGGATGAGATGAGACAGATGATATTACCTAGGCTTGGTTTCCGTTCAGTGGATTACACTGGTGTTTCAGGTGCACCTGTTCTTTGTGTGGAAAGTTGTAATTACCAGTGTTTACTGCCAGCCAGAGAGAGGCAGAGCAGCTTATATCTCCACACACCCACGTCTGCATCCTGTTGCCATGAACTACGCACACATATGGGTAGAGGAAACATGAGATACAGAAATCGTACAACAGATGAAAAGAGAGTTTAAATCTGGAGGTATTTTTTTTCCTGAAAAGCTAGTCAACACATATGTTGTGTTCATGTATGTTTTTTTATTTCCACCCCTAGTTCAATGAGAAGGCAGACGCTGTGGTTCCTTGCTTCAGGACTTTGGTCCAAGCCAACGTCCGCAACAAGAAGATCTTCAAGGAGGCTGTCATGCATATGCAAGCCAAAGGAACCACGGATTACAAGTCTGGCTTCACATTTGCCTTTGAACAGCTTCTCAATGTAAGAGCCAACAAGCCTTTCAGGGCAGGGCAATGCGTGGGTGGAGGTTTGTCCGTGGCTGACAAATTGTGCGCTTCCAGAAAGTCTTGGAAAACAAGCTGGAACTATGTGCTGTTGCTCCTGTACATTCTGCCACACTTGCTGTAAAATCCAATTAATAAAACTGAGTTTAGAGTGATAAAACAGTGCTGACAGTGAGGGCTACAGGTTTGCACAAGACATTTCCAGAGTTCTGTCATCGTCGAAGATTGGTCTGATCACAACTGCTGTTGCAATGGCGTGACGCTAGCGTTCTCAGCGGCCAACACAGTGGCGACAACTGTCAGTAGCGGGCAGCCACGTGCTCTCAACACAGGTGCTGCCTCAGCTCCGTATGCTGCTGTGTATTTTAGGAGGCTGCCACCCTAATGGGCTCTGATGGGATGATTGATGAGCGCAGCCTAGAGGAGATCAGCCACAGGCACTTTATATTCCTCTGGTGGGGTTGGAGGCATAGAGCCAAGTGCCGGCTGCACCCCCCCCCCTCCCTTTTTCCAGCAGAATGAGAAATAAAAAGGCCCCTTTAATCGCTGTCTGTGGTGCACTCACTCCCATGATTGGTGGCAGAAGCACAATAAAAATATGTAATTGTAGCAATATTATTTATCTTTATTAGAATCTTGTCAGATTGACATGCAGCTGGCCTGCATATCAATGGCAGCTGCTGTGCAGACAGGCAGGCTGGGTTGTATCAAAGCTGAATGCTAAAAAGTGGCGCCTGGCTGTGAGTATATAGTGCTGAAATGCTTCTGAAAGTGCTTCTGACACAATCAAATTTAACGCAAGAATAATGTTTAATACTTGAAATGAAATCCTAACTGGGAAATTTGAAATTGTAGATGAAAAGCCAAGAATAAAAGCTAGGAGCGGATTTCAATGAGTTGGGACAGTTGGATCCAATAAAGGTCCTGTGAAGTGGTCTCATTTTACAAACTACCTCTGTAAAGTGAATCTACCAAGACACCTGCCCTACAGTATCATTACAACTATCCCATCTTAGCTATTTTCCAATGGCCTAAAATGATAATTATCGAAGCTGCAATTATACCCACAATTAATTAATTAATTGAAAATATACAGTTTGATATATTTGCTATTTCAGTTCTGTCCCATATTAAGTTAAATCAGGAGTCAGAGAGAAAATTGAATAAAATATCAGTAACACTTTACTTTGACCCTTATATCTAATTCCAACTACATTATAATACATAGTGTATTACCATTTATGATAATTTATTAAATGCTTATGTACTGCTTATAAATGCTAAATAGCCAAGGTTAAGGTCACAGTGTGATACTTTGTATTGTCTTAACATCCTCTTTGTTTCTTTGACGTATTTATGGCAGTGCCGCACTGTTTTATATGATGTTCCAGCCCGATCACCCCTCCCCATTTCTTCTTGCGTTTCCTCTAACCTGTCTTCTTTCCCTTTCATTGTTCTTTTCGCGTCCCTCTTCTCTCTTCATGTGCCACAGGAGAGCAGCGCCCCAAGGGCCAACTGCAATAAGATGATAATGATGTTTACAGATGGTGGGGAGGATCGTGCACAGGAAATCTTTGAGAAGTACAACTGGCCCAACAAAACAGTGAGTCTGTCCCCATAAGGCTGTTATCTGTTCATCTACTCGCTCTGCCAGCCCAAGATATCCTGCATGTCCGGAAACTGTCTTAGCAGGGCCTTTTCTCTCCTGTCTCACAACGTTTTCTGCTGACATTGTCTCATTATAATGCAAGTAGTTGTGTTAGTTGGACTGTCAGAGAAGCCAAGAACTCCAATCTGCTCACATAACATCCTCTCCAAGCTTTCTTCTATTCCATTTTGGCTTTTTGGATTTTCCCACTTGGGATTCATCTTTTTTTATGTCTTCGGCTCTGCCCTCCACCCCACACCCCCACCCCCCGGATTGCTTTTATTGTTTTGCTGCTGGTGTTAACAGCTCTGACCTGCTGACTAATTAGTCACTTTATCATCAGAGCCTATAAAATTACAGCGAACAGATACTGAGTTCGTGTCTTGTTCCCGTCGTGTTCTCCCACTCCCACCCCTCCTTTCCCCCATCTCACAGCCCCACCAAAATTTATTCTGATATCCACTGCTATCAAGTTCCCTCATGACGGCTGCTGTCACACAGTAATCTGCTGTTTGAGAACACTCTCACTGCAGTCTTGTGTTGGAGACAGTTGTGTGAGTTGAATGGGTGGCCAATCTAATCATAGTCAAGATTTGTGTTTCGTAGTTGTTGCATGACAGTGAACTTATCACCATCCAGAGGGAGGTTTGTTGGGTATAGTTTTGCTCAAGTAGCCATCTCTGCAGGAGCTTTGGTGTGTGGTTGTTTTGATTCTGCCTGTGTTATTCTAGCATTTCCTTCATAAGATTTGTCTCTTTTGTCCTCTCTGTGTCCTCTCTGCATTTGTCTTTTTCCTCATCCAGGTTCGTGTGTTTACCTTCTCTGTTGGGCAACATAACTATGATGTCACCCCTTTGCAGTGGATAGCTTGTGCCAATAAAGGTAATTGATTCAATGTTTTTACTGAAGCACTGAAGCAGGTTTGTATGTAAACTATGTAAGACAGATAAGAGGTGGAGAAGTGATTTCATAGATGGACCCTTTTTTCATTATACTTAAAATCATCTCGATGTTCACAATATAGTGAATGGTGATATTAAAGGAGCCACAGCAAGAATGTATTTGTAGAGGATTCTTGTGACTGACCTGGTATATTTACCCTCCATCCTTTATAGTTGACTGTCCAAATTCAGAGTGTCAGATTTATGCATAATAAAGTGCCATCAGAATTTTAAACACTGGAACAAAATTTATCTATTACATTTAAACCACTCTCTGGTACCAACCCCACAGTGCAATTGTTGCATTTTAATTTTCACATTTATGTCACATTTAATGCAAAAATTGCAGTTAAACAACACTACACCTTTCAGTGATGACACAGAATGATTATGATTAATAAAGGTTTGCAATCTCATTTTATTGCTCAGTATGTGAAATAAACTATTGCATGTCTGTTGTATGGGGAGTACAGCAGGGAAGGATTTTGAAAACAGCACATTTCTTGTCAGAAATATGTATTTTGTATTAGATCTTTATGAGAACACTTTTGCCGAGGCCAAGAGTAGACTAAAGTGCAGATGTGGTCTTATTATTACTTTGAAGAGCATCATGTTTACCCTTTAGGCCCCTTTATGTACCCAGAAATTTAAAAAATGAATGAATAAATCTATCAATGAAATGGCGAAGAGATATATAGATGGACTCTGAGACACTTTGACATCACTGTTGAGTGTGGTTTATGGCTGCAGCACACTTCTGTTCACACCTAGGTCAAAAGGCTTGAAATTTGCAACCAGAAAATAAGTAAAATAAAACATTTATTATCTGCCTCCGCCATTATAAACCCAGCATCACTAAGATTTATCCAGGTGTCTTTCTGACTTCACGTGATGGTCGAATCAATATTTTATCCATCTAAAGCCGCTACAGTCCCTAAAATACCCCAACAAGCAGGAAGCGCTGCCTCTGACCGACAGCCTGACAACCCATATGACTCAGCGGCTCTTCCTCTTAGCTACATTGTCTGCATGAATCTCATCTTGACTCAGCTCATTTTATCCCAACCCAGCTCAGACTGTTGTTGCTGTGCCCCATTTTGAATGCCATTATTTTTTTAATCCATAACCTACTTCTGATCCCCTCTTTTGTGGTTTGATTTAATATTGTGTCTCAGTTTTGCAGTTTATCTGAAGCTGCTCATTTATGAGGCCTTCAGCTGTCTGTTTGAAGCCTCAGCTAACTGCTGCTGCTGATTAGCTTATTGTCACTGGAGCCAAGTGCTTCAGGAGTATCTCCCCAGAAGTTGTTATTAATTAGCAGGAGGAGTCTGGTAGCAGGATGATTACCATGCGATCTCCTTGTCAGGCTGGGAAAAGTCCAGGATTACACATCTGTGCCAACATGCTCTCTGCTGTTCGCGACTGTAGTGATTACCATGGTGCTGAAGTCTATGCCAGCAAAGACAATAGTGTTGACATGCCAGCCTCAATGGAGCTGTCCTCTCGCATCTTCAGTACTTATTACTCTTTGGTATCTCACTCCAGCAGAGCCAGCTCCCTGACACTTCCACTGGCCTTAACCCTTCACCCGTGACATGCACACATTTGAAAAACTGCAGAAACACACACATGCGCGCACACACACACACACAACCACAAACACCCAAAACTAGGCCACTTTGAAATGCTAGCTCCTTTCTCACTTGAGCTGCAAGCCCATCTTAAGAAGAAAGTAACCTTTCTATGACACCGAGGACAATGAAACCATTTATCCATGCTCTCAAACAGTGTAACGAAATCCAAAACAGAGAGGAGAGTTATCTTCAAAAAACAGGTGAAATGGAGGTAGCAAATATGATCTACTGCATTGGTGATCCTAATGCGTCCACAAAAGCAGTGCTTTTAATCCAAAACTTGAAATAAGATATTGCATAAATTCAAGATGGCCATCCACAATCGAATTAAAATCCTCAAACATATCAATTACACAATGAAATTAGTTGTACAATTTAATAGGTAAACTTATGACAGTCTATACATTGTATTGAACCAGTCTTGATAAGAAATCTGAATATGAATAGAAAGTAGCGCATGATGGTCTACATAAGAGTAAAATCACACTTGACCTACATGACAGTTACTATAAGTGGAAAGCACTAAAGCAAAATTTAGAGTTTACCCACATCTAATTAAAAAAGCTTGACATGATTAATATTGTCAAACTCAAGTCTAATCATCATTACACCCAAGTTTTTTGGACCACACCAAACATCCAAATTGTCTCATATATTTGTCTCAAAATGGTGCCATATGACTTTATTAAAATCTGAGGAGGACATTTGGGGAAATCTGACGTCTAATAGTGCAAAAGTATTATGTTAAAGAGAGTCACAAAGAAAACGGGTTCTCGATTAAAATCGTAATTACCCATAATGCAGCAGATCATTTATTGTTAACCTGCATGGCACAGACAAGAGCCATGTATGCATTCTTATCCTTTAGCTACTTACTATAATTTCTTCTTTTCACCTCTCTCCGAGCTTTGCCTTACAACCACATATGCCAACTCACTGGCATGCGGCCAAAAGCACTGGGACAGATTGCTGCTCTAAAGAAAACTAAAACAAATAGCTGCACACTGTGACTATGTGTGCAGAGATGTGCATGCATGTGCTCGTGTGTGTATAATGTCTGCATGCTAGCATGTGCAAATGAATGAGACAGAGAAGGCAAATGTCTACACAGACCACTGTGGCAAAGTGCATAATGTATCAAAATAATGAGAGTTATCTCTGCCTTTTAACATTCAGGGGATGCTGCCTCCATTTCGCAGCTCTTTGTATAAACACTCATGACTTTAATAACTTGGGGAGCGGCATGGTTGTTGACCCAGTCGGTCACTCTCCTCCATTCCTAATCAGCAGCAGCGGTGCCTGGGGCTCAGCAGTCCCACTGAGCCTCCACATTTACATCCCACAGCACAAACATGTGAGTGGGGAGGTCAATGGCCACAACTATACCTGCGTGACTAGACATTATCAGCTGGAAATGATGGCTTTAACATGTAACCACTAACATTGTCATGGATTAGACGCCAATATACAAATAGATCTCTTTTGTACACACTGCGAATGATTAACTATTGAAAATGTAAAGCTGTGAGACAGAACATGACACGGGCACGCACTGTGAAGCAGACTGGATGCTCTCTTTCGGTCGGAATAGTGTATTGATTATCTTTCCCTTAATCTTCAGGTTACTACTTTGAAATTCCATCGATCGGAGCCATCCGGATCAACACCCAGGTAAGATATATGGAGTACGTACAATTTGCTGAATACACCTTTATGCAATCCACAAAAACATCAATTTCAAGCAAGAAGCTAGTCCATTCTTCTGTCATACTGGCTTTGATGATAATTGCACAGGTTGTAGATATTTGTAAAATATATCACAACAACAGGACAGTTGACAGCCCAGCCGAATGACTACAGAAAGGAGGTGACGGAGGTGGAGACTGAAGGATAACACACATGGTTATGGCCACGTCATGAGAATGGTTTTTGGAAGCTTTGATTTTCAGATCTCTTTCTACCTTTGTTTCTCTCTGTCTGTCTGTCTGTCTGTCTGCCACACACACACACACACACACACACACACACACACACACCACAGAGCTCTGGTGGCCCTTCCACCCCCTCCACACTTGCTGGAGGCACTACGAGCTTCTAGAGGCCCTTGGGATAACCTCATTCCAGCTGTAGAAATTGACTCAGTTGCTGGGAGGTGGGGTAGCTACTGCACAGCCCCCACCCTCCCAGCCCCGGTGGGCGATCAGGCCCGGGAATAGACTGTCAGCTGTTCCATTAACTCTGGCATATTTATATTCTGAGAACTGCCACTTACTCTAATAGGTTTTCTGAAGGTGGGTGACTACAGCTCTCTGTATAGGCTCAGAAGATACATTGGGGCCTCATGTTATTTAACCATACTCTGCCCTTCAACATCACACACTCGTCACATAGTCCCACCTGACTTAAGATGACAACATTCAAATAAGAGATGAACTATCGATGGCAGAAATATTATTACCCATGTTGTCCTGAGTCATACAATTACATATGAAGACTGGAACAGTTTTTTAAAATAAATTTTGTCTTTTGGGACTGTTACCTGAGACTGAAAGTATGTTTCTTTGGGACTTCGATCATCCATTCTGGCTTCTTTGTATAGCGTCTCAGAGGAGCAACAATAGCAGGACAGGCATTAGTTACGATGTTTTGTCTTCACAGGGAATTTACTGATGAGTTTACTCTCTGCAGCCGGGGTTGTTAACAGTACCTACAGAGATAATAGCATTTAATCAACACGCAGGGAGGCTGCTGGAGCCTATATGGCTCTGGTTCCTTTGGACCAGACATCTCCAGCTGCTGACTTTTTATGTTTTCTAGATTGTTCTAGCCAGGCGGAAAATTTCCCCTATATCCCGTGAAAAGGTCTGGCTGTCAGTGTCCTGATGGAATATCTCCCTGTGGCGCGTTAAACCGGACTTTTATTGAGCTAATAATAGAATAGGTTACGCCTGTCAGCACCTCACTGTTCAGGCGATGAAAAACAAACGGTCAAAACCATAATACTGAAATCGCTGTGTGCTTATACAGGTCGCTCCTTTTGTGTATTGTGGATAGATACACAAAGGGCGGTGGCAAGGTTCAGAAATTTGCGATAGCATTTCTATTTTCACTGCAAAATGCATGTCACCTTGTAAGAACCTAATGTTTTTAAAATGAATACTTCATCTCCGGAGCACTGATGGATTTTTATATGTGAATATATTGTGTTGATACATACATACTTGACTGTTGAATAGTATACCGAGGAGGAATTCGTAGCTTTTTTAAATGTTGGCTGATGTGTACACAGTCGGTTAAATGTTTCTGTCTGTGATTGTTACAACAACAAGCTACTGAAGACTCACGATGCAATTGTTTTGTCCCTGGAGGGCCTTTTTTTTTTTTTTTTCCCTCCAAACTTTGCAGTTGTTTCATATGTCACGAGGTCACTCACTCAATAATTTCACCAATTACCCATCATCACCAAAATGACATGGATCAATAGGTTGTTTACAAAAAAAGACGTCTCAGCTGTTGTACGAGGTGACTCCGGAGAACAAACGAATATAGTGAATATGATGTATTACTGGTAGATATAACCCCTCACCTCTATTCACGATTGCTGCGGGACATTCTAACAGTGCCAGCCTTGACAGTAGAGCCTCTGGGAGAATAGACTATTTGCACATCATGCCATTGACACCCTTAATGTGTTTTTAATAGCTCCTTCATAATGATGAAAAATGGCCTTGAGTGGCTCAGGACTGGAGGCTTTATGGCTCGGCAGGGCTGGGATAGTGCTGGTGGCCCACTGCTTTATGTGGTGACAGAGAGGACACCGGTCAGGGTCTTATAGTTTTATGACAGATGAACACTGGGGGGGCTCTTCCCGCTCTCTGCTTTTAACGTCTCTACATGACAAGCACTATAAATGTCTATTTGATCATGAGTGTTTATCGTGCGTCATCATACCAGAGTGTGTGTTTTTTCGCTGCTGCAGGAGTACCTGGATGTCCTGGGCCGTCCCATGGTGCTGGCTGGGCCTAAAGCCAAGCAGGTGCAGTGGACAAACGTCTACCAGGATGCTCTGGTGAGAGAGAACTTAGAGAGCTTTTGAATGTATTCGATTTCACTTTGCACCATTATTAGTTGTTTGCTTTTATGAGTTTAAAATTCATCATCCTGTCTTTATTGGCTTGGATTTAAAATTATGCAATATATAAATATCTGTTAAGACAGTGATAAAGATTTAATTGGATTTGTGGTATGCTTTATAAGGGTTTGGGCCTTGTCATCACTGGGACGATGCCAGTCTTCAACCTCACTGCCGACACTGTCAGCTCTCAGGTAAAAACAACACTTAAAAGCTTAAAATAGCCACACTTTCACAAACAAACAAACGATATCACTTATACCCTGGCTCATGCTTTTCATCAATCAGTCTTTAGTTTTTTAATTATGATGTAAGAAAAATGTTTTTACTGTCACTCTGGGCGTTAGGTCTTCACATGTATTAAGTATTAAGAGACATGCAGTGGAGTAGCAGGAGAGTTTTAGGTTATATCTTGCATTTCTTTGGTGCGGTTGACTGTCATCAGGTATTTGTAATTGTACCCAGCCATGCGCTGCTCTTCTAGGCAACACCTCCCCCCTGAGGTGAGAGCAAACATCACAACCACCCATCCGTGGTATCTATAATCATCCACAGAGCACAGGCGCATCCAGCTTTCAGTATCCATGACCAAAGTATTTACTCTGAGCTTATCACACAGGCTTAAAGCAGTAACACTACTGCAAACCAACACAGTTTAAGATAGACTAAAAAAAAAATAAAAAATGGACTAATCAGATTGCACACAAATTGATGATACGTCAAAGATGGCACAGAGATGTTCTTAGTAGTCTCCCAGCAGAGCTGCCATCTCTGTGTGGTTCTCTGGTGTCAGCAGGGGTTTGTGGATGAAATGCTTTTTAATAATTGCTTTATGTGTTCTTCATACAGAACCAGCTCATCCTGGGAGTTATGGGAGTAGATATCGCAATCAATGAAATCAAAAAGAAGACTCCCACGTATAGAGTGAGCCTGCTGCGCACTCAGTATTACTCACATATCACTTTCATATTGATGATTATTGGATCACATTCTCTGTTACCCATTTTTCTGTGCAGCTTGGAGCCAACGGTTACACCTTTGCCATCGACCCAAATGGTTACGTACTGCTGCATCCCAACCTGCGACCCAAGGTTAGTCCAGCTGTTAATCTCGCCTTGATTCTGATGAGTCTGCCACTTCTGATTCTGAAGCTCGATTTGGACATCATTCGTGCTGACTGATGTTAACGTCCCCCCTCATCTCCTGCTTTTTCACTCTCTGATCAGATCATTAACTTTAGGGAGCCCGTCACTCTGGACTTTCTGGATGCAGAGCTGGAGGACACCAACAAGGAGGAGGTAAAATCGGAAACATCATCATTACGGGAAAATCACGTGTATTTAATGTATGATTCATTCAGTCTTTATGTTTGTCACTTTTTTTTTTCTTTTTCTTTGTATTATCGCTCCTTCTCACGCTGCAGCATCTCTCTCTGTCTCGCACTTTTCAGATCCGTCGACAGATGATTGATGGCAAATCAGGGCAAAGGAAAATCAAGACGCTCATTAAGTCAGTTGATGAGGCAAGTCATCGATATATGAGACTCACTCATGATCCAAAGTAGCACCTTCCTGAATAGTGTTGTAATGAATCTGAATCGCTCAGTAATGTTCAGGATCTGTTGTTTTGCTCCAGTTATGGGAAGACACATGTGTCAAGGATGTGACCATTTTACTCATCAGATTCTCTTTGCCATTGTCAACAGAGGTACATTGATGAGGCCATGCGGACGTACACATGGACGCCCGTGGAGGGTACAGATTACAGGTAGGTGTTAAATTAGACATCATCACCTGACCTCAGACCAAAAGATTTTGCAACTTGAACCTGTGAGTGAAGTCCAACTTTTTATTTGTCCATCTTGAATTACAAGTTTACGGTCGACAGCTGTTACTGATCAACCAGCATCGTTTGCAATCTGTAGCCGTCACTGTCACACATATGGAATAGACTAAACCTATCACTGAATAAATGCAGCTTGCTCATTTGCCTTTTGTGTTTGCATGAAATAATTCAGCTGACTCACCCAAATTAAAGAAACATTTTTTTCTCTCATAAAAGTCCTCAATCGTACTCTAAGCACAAATTAATTTCCCGATTTTTTTTATTTTTCTTTTCTTAAATTACATATGCTTGCAGCGCGCCTGGTCCTGGCTGAGTCCATTTGAGGCTTTTGTTGCACTATTCTATTAATATTCAACTCAAAGGGAAATTCCAGCATATCTAAGAATCTATGTGTGTTACTGTTAAAGCCCTGCAACAGTCGAATGTAACCCTGGCCAGACATTCAATGCTCTGCATTATTATGTACCCTACACCTTAGAGTTTAGGTCAGTAAATGGGTTTTTTCTTGTATAATTGCTGATATTGAATTTTTTTTTTTATCCTTTTTATCTTCATATTATAGACAGTCAACAATAGCTGTGGCTTGATCTGAACCTGATACTGCCAATGCCTGATTTTCTATCTGTTCCAATTAATCCCCTTACTGATTTATATTTTAGCTTTGTTTAGCACAGATTAAGAGATGGGGCATATATTTCCATTTTTTCTCTCTTTAATATCTGGTTTTCGTAGACGATTAAATAACGTAAGACAAATGCAGATCAAATTTTCCTAGTTTATAGTGACATCATAAAAAGCAAGACAACCATTTCTCTTTTATTTGTAATATACGTAGAGACTAAACAAGAGCTAAAAAAGAAGCATGAATATGGGACGTACATTCGTCGATGGTTCAAAAACAAAACCCCAAATGAATGCTACCGTTTCTCTGTATATGCTGAATGTGTAATAGGCCACTGTTTGCTAAAGGGTTTGCCATATCATCTTCAAATAATATGTCAGTGTTGTGTTTAAGGCTTATTGTGCTGTGCCCACGAGCCAAAACATCAGCTTACGCGGTTTACTGTTACTTGATCCTTATTCAGTTTCATCATCTCATTTTACATTTGACCACCAACAGTGACGCAGTCAAAGATATGTAGTAAATGTCAAGCATGTTGGATATGGTACAGAACACACACATGCTCCAGACACAGTTGCTTCACCCAGAAACACCCGGGCACGGGTACTCTCACTGCAGGGTGGGAGGAAGAGCCGGCCAGATGCATAATGTCATTTTCTGACTGTGTAATTTGAGTCCACCTGGGACGCATCTTAAAGGTCGCCTGGAGTAGGGACTTGAACTTCCTCGAAAATAATGCATCGTCATCACAAAGTTTTTAACAAGCCTGCCTTTTCTTCCCATCTTATAGTTAATAGCCCATAGGCGTATGAAATACTTAAAGGTCGTCTGTGGAGTTTTCCAGTTATTAAAACAATTATGTCTGCATTCATTATTTCTCACCAAAAGCACAGTGAATCCTTGAGGTCTAGAAAAAAAATGTGTTGAATGCATCTCCTTCATAGTACATTAGAAAAGACCTTTTTTTGGGGAAGAATTTGAAATTTTGGATTTATTTTGTTAACGTGCCTTGTGTGTTAGCTAGCTTGCAGTTGGCTTCCTCTTTGCCTTTGCTGATGCATTGCTTCATTTTCATTTTTTTTGGGAGAAATCCTGCCACCTGTTGATCAGTTGAATAGTGTGAAACCATTGGCAGGAACGTGTATTTGTGTCAACCACACGCAACTCATGAAAGAAAAAAACAAAACATGGGGCCTGTTAACAAAAGCATCGCGCTGTAGCACTACTAGTGGTCAGAAGCTACGGGGGAGCATCTTAAAGGGTAGAGAGCTGCCCTCCCTGGTTGAAAGTTTCAAGCCTGAGAGGTGGTAGGGTATGGTCACAAGTTTGCTCTGTAGCATCCGTAACCGCACCTGACAGTGAGGTCACAGTGTCCTGGAGTACACTGCATCACTGCAACGAGGTGAGGTGAGGTGAGGTTAAACCAACGGAGGTCAGCAATAGCAGGATTTTCAAGGTCTTCCGGAGGGCTTTGCATTGTTTTCTCACCGTCTAATGAGCTGCTTCAAAAGGAAATGTGTCACAAGGAATGGCAGTAACACCGTAATATGGCTGCCTAAAGTGTACCATCTATGTGTGTGTGCATTAGTGAATTTGAGAGTCTCCATGTGCATTCAAAACGTGTTTCTGATTTTCTGCATCTGCCTCAATTACCTCAGTCTAGGGTTGGTACTGCCCACATATAGTGAGAACCACATCAAGGCCAACCTGAGTGACCAGATCCTTCAGGTGCAGTGTAAGTACCCGCGACTACCCAGCATCCTCTACTCTCCGTCTCTCTCTTATTTGCTCTCTCTTTCCACTCTCTTTTCCTCTCTTTCTCCCAAATATGAACTTACGCTCGTATTCAGGCCTTTGTCCTGGGTCTCCAGCATCATCAAAGGGAGTGTCTGAGCGGAGTCGCCTGCCCGACCTCCTGCCCCACTCCTCTCCCCTCTCCCCCCTCTTTACGCTCTCTGATAGGCAGGATCATACCTGAGTCCCCCCGACTCCTCTCCTGCCCCCTGCTCCCTCCTGTCTTCATGCTGTGCTGTAAAATGGTGATGTTTTTTCTTCACATTGGCTGAAGAAAAAAATAACTGAACTGACAGAAAGGTGAAAGCTGTGGTTTTACTGTGTTACTCAGGTGAAAATAATGGTGACCTTTGTGCTATTATTTTTTTTGCCAAATGCTCTCGCCTCTTCTCCACCAAGTAATGATTCTGAAGCGTCTGTGTTTCAAGTATTTGATGTTCTGAAAAACTGTGAAAATATGCATGCTTTTCACTCCTTATGATGAGTTTGATTATGATTTTGGGAGTTTTCCTTCTGTTATCTGTGTTTTTATTTTTGTTCTTGTTTTTTCTGTTGAATCGTGTGCAGTGTTCCTCAGCTTTGGAATCATTCAGTAGATAAACTCCCACACAGCCCGGGACAAGGGCTTGTCAAATGTGGGAGTTTGGGTTTTTGTGGGTCTGAATGGGGACACACGTTGTCTCTCTCATTCTTTCTTTGTCCAGACCCTATTACTCCCCTCTTTTCCTAGTTCTTTTTGATTTATTTTTTGTCTACCATGGTTATCTCTCACGATTACTGGTTTTGTCTTTACTATTTTCCTTTCCTGGATTTCCCAGTTTTTTTCTTTTTCCTGTTTGTTTTCTGTTTTCTCGTTTGCTCTTGCAAATAAGATGTTTGCTCTTCATTTCTTTTTCTCTCTTGTCTTGTTTGACTTAAATTGGTTTCTTTCTTTCAAGAAAACAATATTTTTATTCAAACAGTAATTGAATAAAATATTGTCTGTGATCCCCCCCTTCCCACCCGATTCCCTGTTTCTTTTCTTGCTCTCTCCTTCTCTGATGGATCCACACAGTGCCATACACCAAGGGCAAGTATACTCCATATTGGTCCACGTTCCCTACCTTTACTTCCTACTCCCTATCGCTGCCTCCTCCTCCCCACACTCTTGTCCTGAACCTCTTCCTGCCCCCTCCCCACCTGTCCCAGCCTGCTTGCCTCTTTTCCAGCCCGCCTTGCCTTCAGGACCCTCCTCTTCCTCCCTTTTCCCTCTTTTTTCCTTCCTCCTCTTTCTTCTTTTATCCCTTCTCCTCTTCCTCTTCACCCTCTTGCTGCAGCTCAGATCCCACATCTCTCACGATGGCTCCTTCCTCTAGTCCCCCAACCTCACCCTCCTCTCCTCGTATCCGCTGCTCCCAGAGCAAAAAAAAAAAAAAAAAAAAAGCCTACTGCACCCGAGGAAGACAGATATTCATGTTTTCTGTAAAACTTGTCTTTTGTCCACCCTTCCTAATCTTTTCCCTTCTGTGGATAGCTCCAAATGGGTTGTGTCTGCCTTCTTTCTCCCTCTATTCCTGTGTTTCTTTCACTTTCTTCTCATGTTCTTTGACCATATTTCTCTCTTTTTCTCACCTTCCTTTTTTCTCTTTCTGTATCATCGGTTCTCTTTCGCTCTCGTCTGTCTCTATCCGTCTTTTTCTTACAGTGTCATTAGGTCCTAAATGTCTTATCTAATTCTCGCACTAGGCACTGAAAGAAATACACCCTCTTGTTAGTGCAATAGTCAAATCAATTTTGAGCATAATGAGCTCTTCATTACAGTAAAATTCCTATAAAATTAGTTATAATGCCGCATCTTAGCTGTAATAATATATCAGGACATCCATATCATGGAACTACTGCTATTTACTTATAGTAAAGTAAATCAGTATTTCACATGGTCATGATATTTTAATATAAAAATAGTTTATAGGTCTCTATATTCAGTTAAGAAAACACTCATTTAATGATTGTTAGCTGCCATAGTGTCTCATCTGTAACTGGAGGTGTTGCAGCCTTCAGACCGACTCTACAGGGCTGAGCCTTGTCCTGCCCACCCAGGTCCTCCCTTGTTGTCAGGCGTCAGGACGCTGCTTGGCGCAGCGCCTGACTCCTGTGTCGTCCCTCTGTACTCCCTGTCTCCATCAGCTTGTCTCCCTCCCTCCTCACCCCTCAGACCGCCAGGGGCATGGCCCAACACCACCTCAGTAAACCTGACCCTGGATGTGCACGGCATTGTGGGCGGAAAACTACCTGGGCACTCTATTCCAGCTCTAAAAGTCAATATTTCACCCCTCCGCTGTACAGAGTTACAGGTCATGACATAATGAGAAAATAACCTGTTGGATTCACCGCAGACTCACCTGTTGAGGCTTTAATGATGTTTGATATTTTGTGTGCTTTGTCTATGATAGATGACATAAAGTTGCCCTTTGATATGCCCTTCACAATGCAATGCATTTCCTCTGATTAAGTGTCTCTCTATCCGCCCTCTCCCCTGCCAGTCTGAGGGGTGACCACTTCCATCAGGAACTTCACCCACCTCCCCTGCAATAGTTGGCCATGTTGATGCCTGCCTGATATAAAAGCACTCATTGTGGGACAATCAGTCTGAGAACTTGCTTCCTGACTAATCATGTCTGGTCAAGTCAGTTCTCAGACATCCAAAAAAATATGTCAGACTGAAACCAAAAGAATCAGAAACTGTTTTTTTTTTTTTGACAAAGTGAAAAAAGAAAAAGAAGAGTGAGTGCTTACAAAAAAAAAAAAGCAGTCGTCCATTGAGAGTCAGGTTCCATTTTAGGCACCATATTGGCTAACGCTAATGTTCCCATGATACCTCAGTGTTGCTATGGTAAACTCCCTTCTGCGTCCCTGCACCTCTGAAGAACAGCTGCTGTTTACCCACAACTCCACACTGCTCTGCCCACTGCTCTTCCCAGATAATCTTCCCCTTTCTGTTGCAGATTTTGAATCACTGCTGCCAAACAGTTTTGAGTCTGAAGGACATGTATTCATTGCTCCCAGGTAGCCCTGTGTGTGAATGCTTGCTGTCATTGATGGTCATCAGTTTTTGGTCTTGTCTTCACATCTTTTGATGCACAATATACCTTTTTTGATTCTGTTTCCACTCCACATTTAGCATTTTGTATCTTTCATCTGCTTTCTTGAGTTATATTTATTGTGATGTTGAGTTGCACAGTGTGTAAGTTGTTGGTTTCATTTATTCTTACCTTAGTCATTTTGAGTGGGGTATTTTCTTATTGGGAAAAATTCTTTAAATAAAAAAAGGATTTTTACGAGAAAAATATAAAATTCATCATACATTCAACTTATAATGTGATGTGAATCTCTCCCCTAACTTACCCCTTGTTATAATAGAGTACCAAAGACACATAAAATCTGCTTTGCATGCTGCTAACGTGGTGCTGCATGTTTGTACTACACAGTCACATTTAAGGATTGTCGTTTTGGTTGTACGATGAAATGTTAAGAAGAGTGAAATGTATATTGGACGACAAAATGTGTAACGAGGAAAAACTTAAATCCTTTTTGCATGTTCTGATTTGTTATCACACCGTCATACCCTCCAGCAGCAACATGAATTCTGAAACTCACTGATAAAGTCCCTCTTTCATTTTGCTGCTTGTGCTCTGCTCTGCAGTCCAATCCACATTTTGTTGTGACAGACAGGTGTTTTAGCATATATGAATTTTAGCTTTAATACATGCATGCTGCACATGATGGCATCAAGTAACATGTGTATGGTTTCACACTTTCCCATTTTATGTTTGTGTTTCCCTTTATATAGGACAAACCAGGCAGACACAGTGTAAATGATGTGTATTAATTTTACAGTCTTTATCTGAGTGTGAATGCTTTGTCTGTTCCTCAGGGAGTACTGCAATGATCTGGAACTGTCCAACAACAACACTGAATTCCTGCTGAACTTTATTGCTCTCATGGAGAAGGTGACACCGGACTCTAAACAATGTAGGTTTATTTCTCCTCAAACAAATTTAACATTTTTCTTATTTTTAAATTGCTGCTCTCAGGAAAGACTTTAAAGGATAAGGTTTGCAGCGCCGCCTAAAAGTAATGAAAAGACCAAATCCAATAATAAATTTGTCCTACTAGGTTTGTCTATGTAGCCAAATCATTATACAGCCTATTCCCCTTGGTCATAGAGCTGTTCTCCAAAAACTGTTAAAAACACTTAAGTGAATAGGACCATTATAGGACCTACATTTTCCTTTATCACGGCAAACATGGCCACTGCAGTTTATTTAGAATCAGTCCCATACGCACTGTCCAGCTGGCATAAAAACTCACCAGAGCATTGAAATGTATATCAATCCACAACTGAAAATAGTCCCTAATAAAATCACTATTTAATCCTGTTTGAGCAACACTTACTGAAATGTACAGAGCCCAGTTGTTTTAGTAAATAATAACGTAGCCTTAAAAAAAGGGAAAACAAAACATTTTTGCCCAAATTTCAAAGATTGATTTCCTCAGAAAGAATGACTTGCCGGGTCCAATATGACCAGCAAGTGTGTATTTATTCCAGTCCTGCCACCATCTCTATCAGCACAGAGCTTACGCCGGGATTGAGTGAATTCTGCTCACCTGGAAATTGGTGAAGCTATGAAATCTGGGGGAAATATATGCTCAATATCCACTAAAATCATGAATGCTATGTCCTTGATTATGACTAAAAACAGAGCGAGTTTAAATATACTTGGTGCAGCTTTTTTTCTGGTTGCTGGAAGAAGTGTTCAGGGATGAGATATATCTATGTCTAAATGCGGATATGACCTGCTATCTTCTGCATAATTTTCTCACATTCTGTTTATATTTAGGTGACAATTTGCTCCTTCATAACCTGATTCTGGACACTGGCATCATCAGGCAGCTGGTTGAGAAAGTGTGGAAGAATAAAGACTTGAATACGTGAGCATCAGCTAGTACTTAGGGAACCGCATTTTTAGATTTGAACTGTGGATAAGATTTAGATTTTGAAGCCTGTTTCTGTCTCTTCTCTCCATCTTGACATATAGATATGGTTTTCTAGCTGTGTTTGCTGCAACAGATGGAGGTATAACGAGAGTGTTCCCGAACAAGTAAGCAAACTCCTCATTAAAGCTTTTAGTCTGGACTAACAGTTGCTCTGTAGTTCTTTTATGGTCTTTTTGAAGTATTAAGTTGTGAAGGCTTAAAGTGTTTCATAAACATGTGGGATAGCAGGGAGCTTGTACATTACAGATTTAAAGCTCTGTCTTTGGTCCTAAATCCTGATCAGGGCTGCAGAAACCTGGGCAGAAGACCCTGAGCCGTTTAATGCCAGCTATTACCGCCGCAGTCTTGACAACAAGGGCTACATCTTCCGAGCGCCTTATCGAACGGGTGAATGATGCTCTTAGTCTTTGGTTATATATCTCTTTGTTTCTAACTCCCCGACCCCCACCACCTCACACGCCTTCTTTCTGTCTCGGTTGCCCTACTTTAGCCAGGGAAGAGCTGCTGAACCCAGAAAATGACACCATAGGGATCCTGGTCAGCACGGCTGTAGAGATCGCAATAGGAGGAAAGACCATCAAACCTGCAGGTGGGCTCAGCTCTGAAGGAGGAGACAGAATGTTTGTAACGGTAGATGTTAAAGAAAATATTTCAGAGCAGGGTGAAGATAATTACATGACTGTATGTCTATTTCTTGTCACTTTGTGTGGACATGTTCGTGCATCTATTTACATCACTTTCATATGCATCCGTCTTTTTTCTTTTTTCTTTTTTTTTACTTTTTGAATCTTGTTCAATTAATCTCTTTCCTTAACTTTTCTTTCTCTCAGTGGTTGGAGTGAAACTAGATCTTGAAGCCTGGACGGATAAGTTCAAGATTCTCGCTAGTAACCATACAGACAACCGTCAAGGCTCAAATACGGTAACATATTAAATACACATAAAAGTAGAAACTCTTTACACTAAGATGTTCAAATGACGAATTGTTTTTCTTTTTCTGTGGCAGTGTGGACCAAACAGGGGCTGTGAAATGGACTGTGAGGCCAACAGTGATGTTAGTATTTCTGTAAATTTTTACTCAGCCTCCAATCAAATGTATCTGTTTTAAAACCTCTGTACATTTTCCCCCAGTGTCTCCAGTTAATAGTCCATCGTTACTTCTGTGTGCAGGATCTCCTGTGTTATTTAATAGATGATGGGGGGTTCCTGATCATGTCCAATCAGAAGGATGACTGGAACAAGGTGAAGCTAATGAATTAATTTTCATGCCCACCATAGTTTCTCTCTAGTCTTTACAACAAGCTTGAATGGTGTTTCTCATCCTCTGCAGGTGGGTATGTTCTTCAGTGATGTTGACCCCTACTTGATGTACGCGCTCTACAACAACTCCTTCTACAACCGCAAGCAGTCATTCGACTACCAGTCTGTGTGTGAACGGATGCCCAACAGTGAAGCCGGAGCTGCACCAAGAGGAGTGTTTGTGGTAAGAATATAAACTTAGCATTGGAAAGGACGAGATGCAATAAATGAATGGGGCAGACGAGAAGACAATGTGCTAAATTAATGGTTGGACATACAGGGAGACTATAGGATGTTTGATTGACATATGCGTGTATTGCTCTTTCATTTTCTTCATAATTCCTCTGTGTCTGCAGCCTACTATTGCAGATTTTGTAAACCTGGCGTGGTGGACATCAGCAGCTGCGTGGTAAGATTCGTTTAGCTGTAATGAAAAAATTCACAATAGTAATCTACAGTCCACAAGTAATGTACCTGAAGGAAAAAAGCTTCAATTGATTATTAAATCTTTATTATTACTGATTTTTTTTCTTTGATAAATCTTGCTTCCAGTTATAAGAAATATATTGTTCGGGGCCTCTACATTTACAGTACAGACCCAGCACCTACACAGAAGCCGCCCCCACACTAAACCACCATAATAGCTACATGAACCCCATGTTTTACCTGTAAGACTCCTGTTTCAGTGCCTTTGTTTGTCATCTGTGTTTATGTAAAAACATCAGATTCACCATAGTTGGAGAAATCAAAGGTGTGCGTCTGGGTCATGGTTCAGTTATAAAATCCATGCGCTCCAATGAGTGTCTCTCCCATATGGGCTGCTGACTGTGCTGTCACACAAAGAGTCCGTCACACTGGACAGTAGAGGACATTGTGCCAGCGGCTGGTTGAAAAGTACTTTAGTCAACTTCGCTGCATTCACCAACGGAGCTGCGAAGCAAACCGAAATTAGTTGTGCTGCCCTCCATTTTCTTTATAGATTGACTCAGTTTGGAAAAGGTTTATAGCCCCTATTACTAGGCCTCATTTTGCATTTACAAATTTTTATTTACACCTCCTGTCTCCACAGGTCCTTGTTCCAACAGTTCATATATGGACTGTCTTATCACAGTTGGTTCATCACAGGTGGGTGCAAGCAGGATATTCAATTACTCTGTGTTAGTTCAGCATTGTGCACATTTTGTGGTTAGTTACACTTTCCTATCATCGCACTTTGAAGTCATTAAACTTGAGAATTGATATGCTAAAACTTGATTTTGTTCAAATTTATTTTGGGTTCTAAGTAGCAGATGTGAAATAATTTGGAGGTAATTCGGCAACAGAGCACAAACTGTACAAACTATATAAAGAGGTTGGGTTTTACAGCATTTTTCAGGCTAAGTATAGACCTACATCTTTGTACATCATTTCCAGAATCAGATCTTAAAAATCTACTGATGTGTTACTTGTGTGTCTCTGTGCTCTGGTGATGCTGCAGACAAGGTGGATGCAGAGGGAATCGATTCCAAAGAGCGGAGTTGTGTAATGATCCAGACCCAGTTCTACTTAAGTAATCTCAGCAGCTCCTACAACATACTGCAAGACTGTGGCAACTGCTCCAGGTCTGTACACATGAAGAAAAAAAAAAATGCACACATTTAAAGAAATATACATGTCCTCACATATGCACAGCACAAAAACACCACTGTGACAGACGTACACTTAGAACGACTGATCTTTCTATGCGAGCGAATAAACTCTGCTGATGATAAGCCAAATCAGCTTTAATGAAATGGTCATACCATTGGCTAAATGAGCCTTATAAGACTGTCTCATGAATCGTGCTGATCCATTAGCAAACGAGCCTGTGATGTAAGTGAGCAGAGGGTGATCGTTGACAGAGCTCGCTCTCTCGCTCTCTCTGTCTCTGTCTCTCTCTCTGTCTCTCTGCAGGCTAATTCATGCCAAGAGGATAAACAACACCAACTTGCTGTTTGTGGTGGCAGAGAAGATGCCATGCAACACCTGCGAGATAGAGAAGCTGTCCCAGGAGGAGGAGGAGTGTATCCTTTTTCCCATTTTACACCGGCTGGCAGAGAAGAAGACACACTCTCTAATCACTGGTTTCTATCTCCTTATTACCATACCTGCAGAAACACAGACGCTTCACATTCCTTTCATGGTTATTTTAATCATGACGGCTTGAATTATGACCAGTCATTTACATCTGTAGGCCATGAGGAATCAGTGTGTTGGGGCAAATGATGAAATACTACAGAAAAGAGAAAGAAATGGGGGTAAATTCTGAGGATTTCCATTTTCCTTAAATGAGTCAATATCCAGTCAAGGAGGATAATCCATGTGAAGAAATGACTGTGGCACGTTATCGGAAAGGACCGTCCACCTGCTTTGACAACAACATCGCTGTAAGATATTCAGACATGATATCAATGAACACACAAAAAAAAACAAACGGGAAGCTTGGCAGCTTACTCACTGTGTAAAAGTCACAAAAAAGGAGGAAAATAGTATTAGAACCCGTAAGGGGCAGGTTCACATTCTTTTCAAGTCACTGCACAACAATGTCATTATGTGAAAGCATGAAAGCAGGTTTATGCTTAGTATTTCAGGAAATAGTGACATAGTGGGGAAAAGGGTTTTTGGGTTTTTTTTGTTGGATGAGATGATCAATACCACTCTTACAGAACATCTGTAGGAACAAAATTTCAATAAGACCTTTTAAAGCTCAGTCATTATGTTTTTGTAGTGATTAAACAAGAAACAGCGTGTTAATCAGTGAGCTTTAGAGGTGTTCATCGGCTTTTGTTACCCTTGGACAGGTTAGCTGTTTCTCCCTGTTTGCTGAGCTAAACGGCTGATGGTGGTTGCTTCATATTTACCAAACAGACATGAGAGTGGTACATTATCAATCTTGTCATTCAACCCTTGCAAGAAAGTGAACAAGTGTATTTCCCAAAATGACAAACTATTCCTTTAACAATCTAAAACCCCGGATTTCATTAGTCAGATGATAGAAGAAACCAAGCAAGTGGAATATACAGCAGACTGTTTTCCTTAGACATGCAGTATTTAAAAGCATTTACAGCTGCGTTTTTTCCCCTCTGCAGGAGAACACGTCAGACTGTGGACGAGGTCACTCTTTCCGTCCATCCCTCTACACCTTACTTCTCATTCAGATGCTTCTGCTTTATCCGGCCCTCAGCCCCCACTTTCACTCTCTACTACATTAATTCTGTTTCCCTCCACTTATCCTCATTATAGCCCTACCAAGGTTCTTTCCCATCCTAAAACCCTCTTCCCCTTCCTCCCCACGACTGTGCCCCTACACCACCCCCCCACACCCCCCAATATAGTCATAGGTAATAACGGGACTTCTCACCACTGCAAGTCAGAAGCCCTGAGTGCCGCGCTACCCAGCTTGCTTCAGTTCGTGTCGCTTAGTGACAACTGCTGGACGTTTGTGTCCTCAGCCAGTTAGCCATCATCTAAAGGAAGAGTGGGTGGTACCCAACCACCTAGGTCATCAGAGACAACATCCGGAAAAGAAAACAAGGCCCCCCCCCAATGACCACCTCACCACGTCCACCATCCAGAGAAGGGAGGGGAAAGCGGTGCGTTGATGTGCTTGTCACAGATCTCTCACCTCACAGAGACAGGAGAGCTGAAGTTATCTGTCCACCTCCACCCCCGTCTGTCAGACGAGACCATGGAACTTCTCCTGCTTCTTCTCTTCTCTATCCCAGAGTCTCACTGCTCTGTCATTTGCCTCTCACAAGAGAATGTGGACCATTCAGTCACCATACAAGAAAAATAAGTGAAAAACAAGAATTATCAAGTATAAACGAGTGAAGTGATGAGTATTCCAAACATTTAGTATATTTAGGTTTAAATCTTAAAAGGGAGTCATTAGGTGTTAACTCAAAAGGACATGAATTAATTTATGCACTATATCTATTTGCCAAAATGAGATAGACTTTCATGTGGTCTTATTTTTATAGCCAAAACACAAGAGGAAATGGCTTTCTGATTTATATTTAGAATAAACCATAAGGAGTTAATAGTCAGAAACTGAATGCTGATTCATTTTGTGCAGCTCCTAATTACAGATTAATGCTTTTAAAAGATGTCCACTGGTAATCGTAATTTCTTGAAGTATTTTTCCTCATATCTACTATTTAAGACCATTGCTGTCTGGCTTACGCAGCTGTAAAATCTGAATCTGCATTCGGTCACTGCAGATTTAGTAAGGAGCACTGTTGATGTTTAGTAGGATTCCCCTTTTATGATCAATCAACCATTCTGACCTCTGGTTTTGACCGCTGTTTAAAAAAAAAAAAAAGAAACCCCTGCACTCTCCGATAGGAAAGCTCACCTCTGCCAATCCTCACAAGGCCTCTCCAGTAACCTCCATCACTACGGATCACCATTTGTGTACGTGCTTTACTTCTGTTCACACATCCAGATCCCTGCCTCAAGACTCTCTCATAGTAGTTCCGGGTGGGTTTTTTTGCTCCTTTTTTTTTTTTTCTTTTTTTTTTTTTTTTAGGCAGGTGCGGGGTAACTTTTTTTTTTTTTTTTTTGGGGGGGGGGGGGGACTTATATAACATTTGACTGATGCTGTTCAAACTTCAAAACCATTCGCTGCTGGGGGGATAGGGGCTTATCAACATTTCCAACAAAAGTGCAGAAGAGGCCACTAAATATGGTGATCACGTACAGTAGTACTCCGGTTGTAATCCGTCACAGTTCGTCACTTGGTCATATACGATGTGTGAAAAAGTCATTTAGACTCCCATGTTTAGGAGCCGCTCTGTTTCATAGTGCCTTGATGCACTTTGTTTTGGAATGCATCGGCTGTATAAGAGTAGAGCAACTGTATAGTACCTTTATAAAGCAGCCAATCTTTAGAGGCTTTTGAGCCTGTGAGACTGAATCTGTTGGCTATAGAAATAGCTTTACGCGGAGCCATCACGCTGACTGGCTCTAGCTTAATGTATTTGCCCTCTTGGCTGTGGTTGCTGTACCCCCTCAGAGGCACCTGACTGCCACTATATGGAGTTACTATACTGTTCCTTTACAAAGCCATGTATAGAGCTATGATACACTATCAGTATACAGCAACTTAACCGGCCATAGAGCGTTTTTAGGGCCACCTGACTGCTATAGTTCTGCCTGAATCGTATGTGTTTGTGTATGGATGTATGTGTGTCAGTTTGCGTTAAATATCCCCTCAAAGGGAATGTCTTTTAAATGGAGTGTATGAGGGATGACAGTTGTGGTAGCATAGCTGTTGTTCCGGTTCCTGTGTTGCAAAAGGACAAAATCCAGTGTTGTTGTTGAGGCAAAAAAAAAAAAAAAAAAAAAAAAAAAAGGGATTTTACTGAAACAAAAAGAATCCATCTTTAACCATCAGTCTGCTTAAATATCAATCTTAGGGAGCAAAGGTGTCCGAAAGAATGTGTAGCTCATCAGTGTTTCAAATGCAACATAGTTAATAAAGCCTCTCTTAATGCCTTAGTGTTACACAGTATGGAGCTCTGATATGTCCCCCCTCCCCTTTCATGTACACTCTTTCTCACACACATACAAATAGATCCTCCAAACTGTTCACTCCCCTGGGTTTTTCTTGGTGTTCTGCAGTGAGTATAGTGAGCTCTAGTTTTGTATTTTTACGTCTTGGAATGATTCGATATTGATTGATGCCTGTTCGATTAAATGCTTGAAAGCGGGTTGGGAGTTTTTAAAATTTCAGAAGCCTCCGACCTTCGATGTTTTGACACCCACCCAGACCTCACTGTATCGCTCAGGTGGGAAGATTCCCACAACGATTTGAACCTTAAGAATACACACTCTGTACAGTTGTTGGTACTCTTTGATGTGACAAACATGCTGGCACAGTAACTGCAGCGCGGCTCCAGAGAAAATTGGACGCAGAAAATAAAAGACTTAAAATACATTGAAATTAAAGATGTGCATTTCCAATTTGGCTCCATTCAGTGTTGGGTACAGGCCTGGTCATCTGATGCTGGATGCAGTTTTACTTTTCTGGCATTCGTTTGTCTCTGTCCTGTGCCATTAATTCTGTCTGTATTTTCCTATTTCCACTGTCTGTAACTGAACGCTACACGTGCCTGTGGAAATGTACACCCTGCAACTTCCTCTCCTTTTCCTGGCTCTGTACGCTTACAGTCTCACACATATACGTAAATATGTGGGCCTACAGTTTGTGCACCTGCACTGAGACATTAAGCACAACGCACGCACACACATAAGCAAACGTGTAATGGTACTTCTGCAGTGAAGTAAAACCAGGGGCGTCACTCCCCAGGTGTTTTCTGTGAGCGGACAGGGTGTCAGAGGCAATTTCAGGGAGTGGGTCTCCATAGAGCAGCATGGGCGGGTAGAAAAGACAGTCATGGAGGAATCATGTAGTGACGTCTGTGTGCATCCCGATGGGGAAATGTCCTCTTTAGGGGCACACGTATGATTTCCGTGGTTTGACAAATTTACTTTTGCCAAAAAAAAAAAAAAAAAAAGAAACAATAGAAAATCGGACCAGCTTGGGGATGACAGGGAGGGATCAGCTGTAGGAGACCAACCTAAAATGAAGTGAGGGAGGGTTTTCATGGACCCCCCCCCCCATCCTGAACCCTTGCTGCATCTGTGTTGGTGCGTATCTCTGTGGGAAAGACACGTGTGTATGTGATACTGTAGTCTGTAGTCTGGTGCTATGTGACCATGTTTGACAAGTGTGTGAAAAAAAATAACATTTAGAGAAAAAAAAAAAAGAGTAAAATCAGTCGAATTTTAAGTGAAGTAAAAAAAAAATATATAGGAATACAGCACTGTTGATAAGTTTGAGAACTGAAGTCAAAATGTTTTGGGTTTTTTTGTTTTGTTTTTTTTAATTTCTTGTACGTATGTGAGTGTGAATGTTTGTGTGGGTGTGGAAGATTTCGCTCCTTCTTTTCTGGGCACTGGTCCATGTCGCTCCATTCTTTTGTACAGATGATGCTAAAAAAAAAAAAAAAAAAAAAAAAGAGGGCAAAATTTGTAAAATATTGTGTCTGTGACTCCTTGTAAAATATTTTCAAATTGTTTATTACAGAGAATCAGTTATTAAATAATGTTCATATTTTTCACTTCATTTCAGCGTGTGGCGTTTGGTTCTTTCCCATGAGATGAAGCTGAAGATTCATTCTTTTTCTCTGTTAGACTGAAAATGTAAAATCTATGAAAGAATAACAGTAGCTCTGTCATTTGAAATACATAATATACAATTTCATAGTATGGCATTAAAGGAAAAGTTCCAAATTTTGGGAACTACAGTTTTTTTTTGAACCAAGAGTTAAATGAGAAGATCAATGTTATATCTAACGATTGTAAACACTACAAATTTCTGCTATATGGAGGATTCTGTCCAGACTTTTTCTCGGCCGGGACATGCTGCCCTCATAAGCATATGCCCCAAACTGTTGGACTTTTCCTTTAAAACCAGTGCCTCATCTACTCCTCCTCATTAAAAAAAAGACTTGATTTACAGTTTCACTAATGACACTATATAACAGTCAAAACTGGGTCATGCAGAAGGATGTTTTCTGTTATAAATTTCTCAGGAATGAAGAAAGTGTTTATTTATGTGTGGATCACCCGAGTCATTTATGTCCAACTGTGTTGTTGAATCTCTCCGCTGCTACACACTGAACGGCTTCACAGCGTGTCAAGGAAATCTGTAAGAGCTTTGTGCCACGTGTCCGGGTCGTCCAGGTAACAGGGGTGACCCGCTCCTCTCATCACCACCACGCTGTGATTGGCCAGACTGCTCAGGCTGCGGAGCGACGCCTCTCCGAGCTGAGTGTCCTGGTCACCATAAACGATCAGGGACGGCACCTGGAGGAAATCAGAGACAGGGAAGAATTTCAACATCACCGAAGGGATTTCGAAGGTGCCTCGCATTTTACCTCAAGTTTATAGAAACTTTAACGGTTAAAAGATAAGAATCGCGCTTTTTATTTTCATCAGATGCGACTAATTTATTTTGCCAATGCCGATGTGAACATGAAGGAGGGTGAATAAATAAAATAGTAGGTAAGAACAGACTATCATCTGGCAGATCCTAATATTAGCTTCTATCAGTTGTATTCAAGTCCTTTACTTGAAAATCAGAATAACTCAATATGAATGTACCCTATTACAAAGTAAAAGTCCTACTCCAGATTTAGTGTTGCACTTTGGACATTGGGGCACTAACAAGAGTCAAATTAATAAAGAATGGTCATAGTGTAGATGCTGAGATATTTTGACACTTAGGGAACCACTACTACTATAATAATAATAATAATGATAATGATAATAATAATAATATGGCAAATGTAATTAGAGTATAACGTAAGAAAAAGAAAGGGGCTTCTCAGTGTTATATCAAATTATTACTGCATTACTATGTATGTAGGCTAATTTTGTTCAACTATAATGCAGCTGAATCTAAAAACCTATTTTAAACCCTGATCCCATGTTTTGTATGTAAGACCTTGATCACCAAAAAAACTGGTACCTATAGCTGTCACTTGCATTCCTTGCACACTCGCTTTTATTCTGTTTAATAAACATTGTGTATTTAATTATTTTACAATCATAATTCCAATTTGATAATATGATACTTTTTTTTGGCTACAGCATTTTCCCCAAATCAGTGAACATACCTGCTGCTAAACTATCTGCTTCTAGAATAAGAATAATTTGTTTCCTCAGACACAGTGGCCTCCTCCTGAATGTGAAATGCTTTTTTGTAATGAACACAAAGCTCGTTAATGGACAAGGCACCTTCATTTGGTTCGCCCCCTAAGAAATTTAATTTTGAAATAGGTTTTAGTCAGATGAAAGCAAGTGGCGTACAAAGTAAAGTACAAAGTCACATGATATCTAGTCCTCTCATGGTAGCATGTAAAAATCCACGGCCTCTTTTAAAAGGGGGAGAGCGAAGTGCTGGAAATTAGATTTGACATTCACCGTTACTCAAATTATACAATAAAAAGCAAAAGAAGAACATCCATACTGTTAAAAAAAAAAGTTTTAATGTAAGAAAACTTCAAAAGAATAGAAATTAGAAGCACGTCCTAATACACAGACTGTACCTTAACCCTCTGGTACTGCTCTCCTGTGAATTTGTCTGTGCAGATGGGAGCTATAGGAACGTAGGCTCGTATAAGGGCCTGGTGCTGGAAGAGGAAGGGGAGGGAGTACATCCCACTGAGAGACGGGCTGATCACCACCACCGGGCTCAGGCTCAGGCGCTCACACACCTCCCTCAGGAAACCTGCAGGGGCCAGTTCCCCCACTGGTGCCGGGGCCTCAGCCAGCTGAGACCGCCCAAGTCCTGTGGACAGACGGGGGGGGGGGGGGGGGGTAATGAAGGCATGAGAGGGGAAGAAGAGGGGAGCAGGTGGTGAGAAAAAGCAAACTCTTGGTTTGAAGCATGGCCAGATTAACCTGTTAAGAGGCCTTAGGAGACAGAAACCCCCAAGCACTCTTCTACCAGGGCATTGCCTTGCTCCAGGTTTTGCAATTACTTATGATTACCTACGATTTTCACCAGAAAATCAGAGCAGAGGTTTAACATTGGGAGGCATGTGAGAGTTGGAGGGATAAGACATGAGGCTGTGACACCACATCAGATGAAAGGGTATGATGCCTGGCTGTGTTCTTGAAACAAAGGGAAGCTGTAGTTTGACCCACTCACTCACACGGTGGCAGTTATGGTACTTTTAAACCCTTAGAGCCCAACTACTGCAATTTGAATAAAAAAGAGCGGCCCTTCACAGAGTCATAACTCAAATCTGAACACACACACAGATGCAGATGTTTTTAGTTACAGTGTGACTTACACTTTTCAAGCAGATCATTATAAAATTTTATCAAGTATCAGCATTATCCAGGGGTAGACGTCTTTACATCCATGTGTACGCTGCAAAAAGGAACTGCTCGTGTTAGAACTAGTGATGCAAATTCCCCCACATATATGCAAGTAATCACACCTCCATTGACCCAGACAGGGCTCCTGGAGGCCCCGAGCCCTGGGCAGTTGCCCACTCTGTCCGGCTGATAAATCCGGACATGTGTGAAGGCCAAGTTTGTTCCCCTCAGACTCACCTGGCAGGTCGATGGCAACTGCGCGGCAGCCGGCTTTGGCCAGAGTCTCTAGAGTACCAATGCTGAGCCAGTTTTCTGATGAGAAACGGATGCCATGAAGGAGTAAAACCGACATCCTGACATCACCTGTGGCGGGTTCACTCTGTCTGTAGAACAGCGGCGCTTTGCAGCTCTCCACCTGCACACTCCCTTCTGTCATCTTAGCAGTTGACATTCTGAACAGAATGAAGAGAAATGGCCATTTTAGCTCGACACTGCATTCACAAATCAGACTGCATATTAACACACAACATCATGACCGGATCAGGCTCATTTACAGTGTATAGCTTTACAGTCTGAACAACATCCTCTTATCCTAAGACCTTCAACTTGGATGAGGGAGAACTCCACATAAAAGTCTTTAGTGGAAAAAAAGGGGAAGTAATTTCACAGACAACATAATTAACTGAACTAGTAATTGGTAGATTCATTGAAAATGAAGGGGATAGTTCTTGACACCCAAAAATTTAAATTTCAGGAAAAATGTAAAACAATGGGAACTCCTTAAATGGCCTTTTTTTCGCATTTTTTTTTTGCATTATTAATATAATAATAATTAGTAGTAGAAGTAGTAGTAGTGGTATTGGTTTACTCTACAGTTTGCCTTAAAATTGTGAAAAATGCATATTTTAGAAATCTATTGTATATTTCAATTGTTTAATTATATTTTTTAATCAAAATTGTTATTTTTTTACACTAGTTTTTGTGCATCTTTAAGAGAATACCACCTTGCATTTCACTATATTGACAATTATTAATCCTTGAATCTTATTATGTGGTGTAGTGGCTGCTGAACAGGATGTAGTTTTTCCGTAAATCGAACAAAATATATGGAAGCCAACTAAATAAATAATAAACTACAACTCAGTAGAGCGCAGACCGCCACAAAGGCCAATGTAAAAAAAACCAAAAAACCAAAAAACATATACCAGACGTCAGAGGGGAAAATACGAATTCATAGGAAATGATTAAGATCTGCCCCAAAATTTAAAGGGATGTCCCCTGGCACAGGCCCCGTCCCTCCACCAAGTTCGGTGCAAATCGGTTCAGTGGTTTTTGCGTAATCCTGCTGAAAAAAAAGGGCAAAGTGGTGAAAACATAACATCCTTGGTTACACGTATCAACCGGCGGCTGCTCACGTCGACGCGCCGGCCAAGTTTATTCTCCTCACTTTTATAAAGTAAGTCCTGTTGGAGAGAGTCCTGGGGGGGCAAACAAACAAACAAACAAACAAATAAACAAAGAATAATCAATGCAACAGCAACAGGCTAAGGTGAAACCACAGCCTGTCCGGTCCACACCTGTCTGGCACGGTCTCAACACACGCACGCACACACACACACACACACACACACACACACACTGTGAACTGCTGCACAGAGACACGCGTTGCACCGGACTCGATCGACGTCCCCGTTAAATTTGCCCACAGACCCTCCGTGTGTTTACACGACCGTCGACCGTCCTACCTGGATCAGCTGACGGAGGCGCCCCCCCCCCTGGGTCCGGTCCGGTCCGGGAGCGGACCGGTCAAAGTCCGGATCAAAGTCCGATCAAAGTCCGGACTGGATCCTTTTATTTGTGATCTCTCTCTCTCTCTCTCTCTCTCTCTCTCTCTGCTCTTCGTCACAAACAACGTGAGAACGTAATCGTCCCCCTCTTTTTTTCTTTTAACCCACCTGAGCGTCTACGTTTGAGCAGCTTTTTAGTCCAGATCCAGCTGCAGTTTCACTTTATTTCCCGGAAAAAGGGGAGAAAACAAAACCTCTGGACGTCTGCGCAGCGACGTCTAGCGTTTGTGTGGAGAACTGCTTCAATTCGAGACAGCAAATTTAAAAAAAACAAAAAACAAAAAAACAAACAAACAAACAAACAAAAAACAACCCAATCGGACGCATGTGTTTTTGTGCGGGTTATTTGGTTTGATCTCCAGGTACATTGTTGTCAGAGCGGAATATCGTGGGAAAAAAACAAAAACAAAAACAAAAACAAAAACAAAAAGGCTCCTGAGCAGGGGCCGGGTGCCGGTCCTCATTAATGATTGATCCCCCATTGATCGGCTGTCTTCGGGGGGCGAGGGCCTCTGTTTGAGTAAGGGCGCAGTTGTGGGTGCGTGGGTGGTTGGCTCGTTATGTTTCAGGCAGGATTTGATGGTTTCTGCGGGGATTTTCTCGACTCCTGCTGAATCTGTGGGGGATTTCTCTCTTTTATCGGGTCGACCTGTGATCGGACGTTTAATCCCCCCCCCTCAAATCCCCAAAGGATCTCAGTCTGTGGTCGTGCTTCCATCCAGTATCATATAAAAGAGTCTTTATCTTCCACATACCAGAAAACAATGAGACTCTCTCTGGCCGGTGTTCTCCTGACAGTCGGACTGGTCACCGGTAAGACCATTTTATCAAATGACTCAAATGTTTAATTGACTTCTCCGGATTGTTATGAGGACATGAAGTTGGGATTTTAATATGTATTTTGGCAGCAGATTATCAATAAAAGCCTGTCTGGTGAGTGAGCTCCTGTCTGTAAGATTTCCCTTCAACAACGAAGGAATACCCAGAATTCAACCAATAAATTGTTCTCCGTTTAGTGTTTTTGTGGGTACTGGGATTACTATGTAATTAATCATAGTTCTGTATATATACACACTAGTTATTGTTGTAGCAGTAACAGCAGTGGTGGTTTGTTTCATTGAACAGATGTGTTGCTTAAAGCTTTTTTTTTTTTTTTTTTTGGTCTCTGGTCTCTGGTCAAACCAGCAGCTGTTGGTCTCTTGGTCCAAAGGTTATATGTGAGCAGGCTCGTGCCCAAATGATGCAGCTGGTACAAGTTAGCACCTGCACCCCAGTTTAAATCGGGATTAATCATAAGCTCTAGATACGGGCCAGAGAGTCTGCCTGTGGAAACCGTGCCTCTGGTTCTCTCGTGTATAAAAACAGGGTACCGGAGTCCCCTGAATGACTTCCAGCGCTCCGAGGGCAGAGAGCTGGTTCCTACCTCCTGGAACTCAGCACGGGTGTTGCTGCTGCCGGGACTGAACCTGGAGGACTGCGCCACACGATGCTCACAGTCACTGGACTGCAGGTATTCACCGTAAACCACTCTGATACAGCAGGCTGGGATCCTTCCCTTTTGAGGCCAAGATTACAAAAGGTTAAGTGTTTTGTTCCTCATGACTTCATTTATGTTTACTGTCATATAATGACACTTTACTTATCCATAATCAGCTCAGCTACATAAATAAAAATAAGTCTTGTGTTGGCATTTAAGAGATATTATACGCTGTATTTTATTGAGGCCTCAGTTTGGCTACAGAGCATCAGGACCAGACCCATTCACTGATGATACTAGAAGTTCCCGTTTGACCTCGGAAACATCAGTTGGCAAAAAAATCCCGGCCCAAGGTCCATGAGTAGCTGTTAAGGAGCTTTCAGTCATATCACATGATCTTCATCAGCAGGTAGTGTTTTCTCAGTTATCATGAAACGGTCTGTTCAAATTTTCATTTTTCTGGGCATTTTAAGGACTGCTCATCAGTGTTGGCTCCAAAGGTGCGTTTCAAAGTTCATCGTCAGGTAGTGACAACTGGGCAAACTTCATCTGCTCAGGAAGATCATGTGATACAGTCAAAAGCTCTAGATCAGCTTTTAAGGGACCTCGTGGTGAGATTGTTTCGCCAGCTACTCACTGATGACATGCTGTGTTAACAGCATGGCTCACTCTGAAGGCTCAAAAACCATTGATTCAAGGTTTTAGGTTTTTCCCATTTTTCCATGAGTTAGTAATGAATTTAATATTTCAACCGTTGTTTGAAACCTTTATGATCGTCCGATTCCTCTTTAGTAATTTTGTCACATTCCCAGCAATTAGGTCATTGTTAAACTTGGGTTACAGTTAGGCCGAGTTATCATCAGAATTTGTGTTCACAAACCTAAAAGTTCTTTTTATTCTTGTGTTACAAAACTTAGAGTCGTTAATGATAACTTATGCAGTGTTTATTTGTACATCTTTTTAATCGAGTATCTATTAATTTATAGACGTTTGACATGAAATATCCCTCATCACCAGAGCATTCAACTACGAGACACGTCCAACTGTCACCTGTAAGCATCTACCCTGGGTAGGTGATGGCAGCAACGCGGAGGTGAAGAGAAACGTAAACTGTGACCTCTACGAGAAGAAGGGTAAGATACACACCGTGTGTACAAAGATGAGTATGACGTGTCGGCGCTGGAGTTGTTTTAATTGGTTGTGTTCATTGTGAAGTCTATGTCAGACAGTGCATCGTGGGGAAAGGGGAAGACTACCGTGGGAAGGTCTTCACCACAAAAAGCGGCCTCACCTGCCAACAGTGGTGGTCCAAGTTTCCTCATGACCACAGGTGAGACACTTCCCTTGAGCAATCGCTTCACACTCATGTTTTAGGTCTTTCATACGGCGCCGTCCGAAGGTTTAAGGATGTTGAGTTGAGATAAAACAGGGACTGTGAGGATAGATTGTCATTTCATCTTTAAGTGTGTTTAAAGGTTTTCACGCCCGACTCCTAACCATTTTAATACATCATCGTCCGAGTGTAGAACCATGAAACAGGTCAGAGAAAATGGGTAGCAGCTGAGTCCATCTAGACAGAAATCATTAATTTAATCTCCCCGATTAAGAATCTCTGACTTTGTCTCGTTGTTTGGTTGCTGGGGGCGAGGTTTAGGCACAGCTGTTGTCCTGGTAGGTTAGAATAAGGGCAAATTGAATCAGATGGCTTGTAAGCAAAGTTTATATAACTAGTTGTTTGGAATTTTGAAACAGCTCTGTATGGAAAGAAAAGCAGATATGTGATATTAATCACATATAAGTGATATTTTTCATGTTCACAGAATGACCAAAACTTTGACTCCCTCAACCCAGCCATATTTCTGTTTCTTTGCTTCGCTTTGCTTTGTTTTACCTTCCTTTTCTTTTCTTTTTGAGAGGATGGTTTATAAAGGTTAGAGACACTAATTATTAGTAACACACCAAACCTTACATTTGACCATACTGTAGTTGTTGTCTGGATGCGTAAACAGGCAAATGATCGATAGAACAATAGCAGAAACAATTTTCCACGTGATAAAATGACTGAGGCATGTTTCTTCTTTTTTTTGTTGTTGCTTCTTCCTCAGAAGTTGATGTTAATTTGATCAGTTACTTTCTGTCACAGGCCCTAACTGTCCATATGGAGTGGATGTAAACACCCACTTCAACCTGATAGTCAAAGTCCATTGCTCACTGTAAAACTCACTGTCTGTCTCAGGTGGACTCCCACAGCTGGCAATGGTCTGGAGTTGAACTACTGCAGGAATCCAGATGGGGATCGTATCGGTCCGTGGTGCTACACCACAGATCCTGAGCGACGCTATGAAAGCTGCAACATTCCCCAGTGCAAAGATGGTACACGCTGTTCATATCCATGCATATTGCAAGTGTGATGGGTAATACTGAATTTACGGTTCCTGAAATTTCTCAATAAACTTTAAGTGGCTTTTCTATGAAATTTGCCATTAATCATGAGGAAAATCGAGACAATATTTAGAGAAAGTATAGATACTGGTCATAATTACATTTACGCTAGCAGAGTTTTTAAGAAAGAATTAAGAATATAAATGAGAAGTCACCCTTAGGTACCAGTTATAAGCATCTGTATATTTCCAGAGGAATTTCTCTGAAAAAAACTCTTCAGTTTTAATAATTAGTCAGCTAAAGCCAAGTAAATATTGATGTATTTGCTTCTACGTGTTGATTATACTTTCCGGTTATTTCCACAGAAAGGTTTTTCTTTGTGTGTGTGTGCTCTGTTGAGCAATGTGCACTGACTAAAAGATGGTTACTTAAGTAAAAATAGGTTTTAATTAACAAGTGTACCAATCAAACTCAGTCTCCATTTTCCCTTTAATTAGTAACAAATTGCACAGTTTTTTCCAGGAACCTTGCTAACAAATATAATTACATCAGCTCCTTTATAGGAAATTACTCTTTAATTACGGGACCTGTAAAATAAGGTCTTTCTATTTGTGTGAAGTTTTCTTTTTCCTCTTCTCACTTGTCACACCTCTGACTTTAACGTCGTGTCTGTGGTTTCATTTGCAGAGGTATGTATCACGTGTAATGGAGAGGACTACAGAGGGCAGGTCGACCACACAGTGAATGGCAGAGAGTGTCAGAGATGGGACCAGCAGTACCCTCACCAACACATCTACCAGCCGGAAAAGTACTCGTGCATTCGATACCACATTACCTGTCATGTACCTAATTGGCCAAATTAAATTGATAGTGTGAACCTATTAACTTTTAAGTTGTGTTTGCGTGTTAATCGATGTCCCCTAGCACATTCGACTGCTGCAGTACTGCTAGTTTTGTTGTTGTATTGACATAAAAACGGCTCATATGTATTTTTTCAGGTATCCCGATAAGAGTTTAGACGATAATTACTGCCGTAATCCTGACGCCTCTCCGGTGCCCTGGTGTTACACCACAGACCCCGAGGTGGAGAGAGAGAACTGCGAGATCAGCAAGTGCAGTAAGATGGAGCTTTTGTTAAATACTGATAATAAGAATAGAGTTGGAACGATTGTCTAATAGCTTCACTTACTCTTAAACTGTTTCTTTTGCTAACATCTCCTCAAAATGTGAAGTTTTACTGCTTTGCTTAATCTTCTGCGATGGTAAATTAAATATCTTTGGATTTTGGGCAGTTTTTTGAACAAAACAAAACATGTGAGGACGTCGCCTTGGACCCTGAGAAATTCTAACAGGCCTTTTTCACTATTTTGTGACAGTTTTTATAGACCAAACGATTAATTGGTCGATGACTTAATGATGTTTTGCATCATAGCACAGGTTTGTCAGATTAGACCTTGCTTTTTCTTCTTTTTTTTCGATCATTTTGTCAGGCTAAATTGAGTTGATGACTGTGGCATTAGGAGACACAATGGAATAGGGGAGTCTCATTAAGTCACTGTAATTAAATTTAGAACAATCACTGTTTTTTTGTCTGTGCAAAGTTCTTCCCAGATTGTGAGACATTTCAGAACTGGCCCAAAGACTGTTCGATATAGGAGTATATATAGGAGTGGCTAAAGTTGGCAGATGTTTGTCAGTAATTCCAGCTCTGCATTGTCCCACAGGGTTTCAGGTTAATTAAAGGTTAATTAAAATGTTTTATTTTTATTATTTTATTTCTCTTTTTACAGCTTATTTGTCTTGGTTTGTTTTTCAATTTAGTTTCTCTGAGTTTTTACTATGATATAGCAGTAGCAGGAGTTAAAACACAAAACTAAATTTTAAGGTATGATGGAAAGAAATGAATGAGAGGAAGTCTTTATTTATATAAATTAAAAATAAATACTTTTTAGTCTATGTTTTCTGACAGTTTCGAAGTTGTGGCTGCTATGTTTAATATTTAATGAATGACATACCAAACCTACTAAAATGCTGACCTTCTAGCAGAACATGAATAAATAAATAAATCAAACAAGGCGTCAGTGTTTTCTCCAGAATTTCGACATGAGTTGTGCAAGATAAGACTGGCAACATTGGTATTTCCCCTGCAAGCAGGGACCACTGTTTGTTGAAATTCCATAAGATAGCACCATCTTGTGGTTTAGCTAGAAAAAAGAAATCACTACTCAAAATCAATTCTCTCCCTCATAATTGACAACGAAAATATATACAGAATAATGGGAAAAATGTTCTTATTATGTGTGTGTGTGTTTTTGTGTGTTGCCTGGAAGAGGAATAACTAAAATCACTGACTCACAGGATCACAAAGACAGTGGCTTGTTTAGATTTTTGAACTTTAAACAATGGTATATGGTCTGACAGCACGGCCACTCTGTAGTTCTTGACCCAATCATCCTATGTTATCATACTGGAAGTAGTGGAATATTACTTCTGAAACAGGCTGGGTTGATAGAAATACCCCATCCCCCCAAAAAAATGTTTTTAATTGCATATTGTGACATAAATTGCAATATCCAGTCCTGCTCAGTGGGCCCACATCAACAAAACGTCAGCCTCGGTCTCATGCAGAGAAGACCCATAACTCTGATTTATTTCCACTTCTGTTTCTTCCCTCCGCCCAGCTGAGGTCCGTGTGGAGAAACGACAGCGCTCCAGCTTCACCACCAACTGTTTCCGCGGCCGTGGGGAGGATTATCGCGGTAAAGTCAATGAGACAACATCAGGCATCCCCTGCCAGCGTTGGGATGCCCAGCAGCCTCATGAGCATCCGTTCTACCCACACATATATGAATGCAAGTAAGTAAAGAAAAATACAGCATTATGGAGGAAGGAAAATAGGTTGAGCGTGTTTGAAAGGTGAACGTACTTTGGGTTAATTTCCTTCAGGCATCGCCTGTTATAGTGAAAGTTCTCCATTCCCTTCACCCATGAATATTAATGTTTAGAAGTCATTGCGGTGAAATTTCTTGCGAACCTATTTCTCTGCTGACAGTTGACAGTAGATGATAGATGGTCAGCAACTCCACATTAAAAAGGGAGTCGCTCTCTGAATGGCAATATCGATGCGAAAAGAATATTAAACTTATTTGTAACGCAGCAATCATTCATCATGCCAGAATCGATTATGAACTTTTCAGTCATCCATTTTTTAGCAGAAGTTACGAGAAGTTTTGGTGTATTCTTCATATATCTGAATTAAAGGGGCTGGGGAAATATAGTGTGTCTGCGTAACTGGTCTTTTAATGTATCAGTAATGAGCCGGCAGACGTTGTTGCATTGTCGTGTGTTGCACCTCATCCAGGGGTTTGGAGGAGAACTACTGTCGTAATCCAGATGGGTCGGAGGCTCCCTGGTGCTTCACATCTGTATCAGAGATGAGGACTGCTCTCTGCTTACAGATCAAACGCTGTGCAGACGACATAGAAGCTGAGGGTACGGCTCCTTATTTCAGATCTGACGAAAGTCGGTGAATACTGTGGGTCACAGTATATGTTAGTGGATAAAGATGAGACCATGTTGTGATGGCCCCAACACTGCGTGAATGATCTCATGAAGACCTGCAGGGCTGATTCTGGAAATACAGAGGTCATGAATGCGAGTCCCCTTCAAACCCAAGACCCCAGAAATCTTTGGCATTGCTAATTGAAAAAAAAAAAAAATACTCAGTGTACTATAAATGTAAAGTTTGAATGTTCTGTGTCTTCTTTTGGTTTAATTAAAAAGGATAGTTCAGTGTTCATGGAAGAAATATGCTTAATATGACTCCCATATCTGTGAGTTATATATAAAGCTACAACCAGCAGCTGTTTGGTTTATTTTAACATTTTACTGCTTGGACAGAGTCAGGCTCCTGTTTGCTGTTGTTTACAGTCTTTATGAGAGGGGTGTCTATCTTCTCATTTAATTGTCTGCCAGAAAGTGAGCAAGTGCATTTCCCTGTAGAAATAAACTCCCCCCATATAGCTAAAATTCCCAATTTCCCAGAAAAGAAATGCCATGGACATGACGTCAATGTCCTCAGTCAAAGCTACAGCCCCACAAGAGGACAGATGTTATATCAACTTATATCAGTGTTTTACACCTTTTTTTTTGCCAGGTTCCATAATTCATCAAGGTCACTGTAACGACTATGATGTCTCTTTTTTCAGACTGCTACCAAGAAAATGGAAAAAACTACAGAGGAATGGTTCGCAAAACCCGTAAGGGGATCACCTGCCAAAAATGGAACGTTAATACACCTCACCGGACCAAGTGCGTTGACCATTGGGGTGTTAAAAAGACAGAGAGGGGTCTATAGGGGAGATTTACAACAAAGGCAGAACAGCAGCTTTTATGTTAAAGATGTGTCCATCATCCATAGTACATACTAAGTCTAAGCAGCTATTGTATATGCTGTGTGTCCACACTGAAAAAAATGAGCTCCTGGAAAACCTCTGAAAACGAGAGTAACCGTTAAATTTTAACCATTTAACCCAGGGCGAACAGTCTTTTCTACAAAAGAAAAATTGAAGAAGAAAATTATAACTGCACGCCCCACTAACTCTTGACATTCGTGAGAGGCTTATGAATTAACAAAAACAATCTGTGTGATTTTGCAGGATAAACCCAAGGACGCATCCCGAGGCCAATCTGACGGAGAACTACTGCCGTAACCCAGATGGGGACCAGCATGGACCCTGGTGCTACACCACAGACCCCAAAACGGAGTTTGACTATTGTGCCATCAAACAGTGTGGTATTGATACAGAACTCTGCTCGCTGTGTCTATTTTAAGATCTTGAACTTAGTTTTATGCACTGTGTGGTGAAAATTCTTCCAGAGCTTCTGTTTTTTGTTTTGTGGTTTTTTTGTTTTGTTTTTTTTTTGACAGGCAATTTAACCATTTGTTCCTTTCTTGATGTTTTCAAACAGCTGGAGAGAAAGTTTCCCTGACGGAATCAGTAGGTTAGTTTCTGAATGAACAGGAAACAAGATTTCCAAATTGACAAATGTCCTTGTGTATTGTTACAATATTTTTTCTTCTTTGGGCTGTTTTGTGAACAGAGAAGGTTGAGTTTAGTGAATGCGGAAAGAGAGATGACCGTGTCCAGAGGACGAGGCTGCGTATTGTGAATGGGATTCCTGGAAACTCGCCGTGGACAGTGAGCCTCAGAGACAGGTGAGTCCGGCCGCCCACAGAGTTTGGTCTTGAACAAGTTATGCACACTCTGCTGTGCTGTGTGTGACCTCTGACCTCTCTGTGCAGGAAAGGAAACCATTTCTGTGGAGGATCCCTAGTTAACCCCAGATGGGTGATCAGCACTAAGCAGTGTTTCTCCTCTTGGTAAACTTCATTTATTTAAAGGTGTTTCAAGGGATTGTGGAGCACAATCCAGGATCGGGGCGCATCAGCTGGATCATTTAAACTCGTTGACTGCCTGTTGCAACAGCCAGATTGAGCTGGCGTACAGACAGAGAATAAGCAAGAAACATTTGTAATCCTAAAACATAATCCTGTAGGCTGAGGCGCAAAAAAAGATTTATCATGAAAATGCAAGTTAAGTTGTTGTTTATCTACTACCAGCAAAAGGATAAAAACTGACCCACGCTAGGAACTAAAAGCCATGAAACAGGCATTTGTAGCGATGCTAGCGGCATTACTCTAGGGATGCGAATGCTGATCCACCTCATTGGTCCAGACGAAAATATATTAATGACCATGAAATTTGGTACGGATATCCATGGTGGATAGACAATGAATCCCAATGGCTTTTGCTCATGCCTTGGCTTCTTTCTCAAACACCACCACAAGCTTTTTACTGGATGGATTGCCAAGAAATTTTATACACATTCATGTCTCCCACAGGATGAAATACACTCACTTTTTTTGTGAACCCTTAACGTTCCCTCTGAATCCTCAGTTCAAAATTTTAATTTTTTCAAACACCTACACACCTAATGACATTCCCATCAGCTTCAGCTGTACTTTTTATTTAATTTACAGCATGTTCTCAGACTAACATGCAAAAACTACGACGGTGAACTCACTGCTTGTCTTTCCCTGTTACTTGTCTGTGCGTTTTCACAGCTACGTGGACCTGCCGGGGTACTCGGCCATGATGGGAACACTGTTTCGTGATCCACAAGAAGGAGAACCCGGCGTCCAAACCATCCCTCTCACCAAGATCGTCTGTGGACCCTCTGAGTCTCAGCTGGTCATGCTACAGCTGGAATAGTGTGTACTGTCAAAATAACACCAGCAGGCACACACGCACAAGCAATCAGACATACCAATAATTTCTCTCTGACTCCCTCTTCTCTCTTTAGCCCTGCCCAGTTTAATGAGCGTGTCTCTCAGATCTGCCTCCCTCCTGAGCGCTACATCGTAGCCGAGGGGACGGCCTGTGAGATTGCGGGATGGGGTGAGACAAGAGGCAAGTGTAAACCTTTAGAAACGATAATTTGACACTGAATTCATTACATGCTGCCCTTTGTGCAACAATATGCTTCTACTGCGATAATTACTAATAGATTCTTTGGAGCAACCATGTCATTTCTGCCCTTGAAGTAATGTTGCACCTAAATGATAGAGCTATTCAGACCATTGAGCAACAGATGGCGTTGCTATTTCCAGAACCATTCAACATCTGTCCACCTTCCTTTTCTTTTCCTCCCATCTCTCTAAACACATTACCTCCTAACTCGTTCCTCCTTTTCACTGGTTTTCAAGGGACTGGAGATGAGACTGTCCTTAATGTGGCCCACATACCCGTTCTTAGTAACAGGGAATGCAACAAATACTTCAGAGGTCGTGTTCGTGAGAATGAGATGTGCACAAGCTCTTTCCAGGGTGGAGTAGGTGCCTGTGAGGTAGGTGTCTGTGCAAGATTGTGCACCGTTGCAGAGGTTTACTGTCAATTCTGAGTGAAGTATTTGTAGTTTTCATTCAGAGCTGCAGCAGATTTTCTGCAATCACTGATTTTTTTTTTCTTTTTTAAGAATAAATTTTTGCATTTGGCCTTTAGTAGATAGATTAGATATAGGAAGCAGAGGTATTTGTGTTAATATAGTATGTATCTTGGGACACCTAATACTAGGCCACCAGGATGCACCAACGCAGACCTTTTTCTTTGCAGTTTTCTGCAGTGTGCAATGACATCAAAGGAATAGTTCAACGTTTGTCACTTTCTTCCACAGAGTTAGATGAGATACCACTCCAATGTCTGACTTTTAAAGATGAAGCTACATCCTGCTGCTGGTTAGCTTAGCATAAAAGACTTGAAACAGGGGGAAACAGGTACCCTGGATCAGTCTCCTAACAAAATCTGCCTACTAGCACCTCTAACGCTCATTCATTACTACGTTATATCTTATTTGTTTTATCCGTAAAAAAAAAAAAGTATCTGATTCCAGTCCTTATTACGAGCCAAGCTAACCATCTGCTGGCTCCTGCTTCATATTAACATTTAATCTGTGCAAAAATTAAGTTAAAAAAGGACTAATTGTGGTATAAGGGGTTTGTGCGTCTGTGATCTTTAGGCGTGATGTTAAGTGGATTGTTTTAACTGAGCCAGGCTAGCTGTTTCCCTGTTTCCAGACTATATGCTAAACTAGGCATTTTTACCGTACAGGCATGAGCAGAGAGTGTTATTACTCTTGGCAGGAAAGTGATGAAGCAAATGTCAAACTTTTCCTTTAATGACCAAGAATAATGCCCTAGATTGCTGTGAATTAATACTTTGAATGCTGATGGTGAAGAAAATCTTTTGATGATGAAAATCACTTTAAGCAACGACCGTACAGCTATTTATATGTCCTATAAATCAAACACATTCACCATTTGGATAATGGAGGTAGGCTGGACAAGATGTGACTGCAAGATGTTTCCAACCTCAGCAGTGACAGTCAGTCATAACAGAGACAAATAATGACTCCAGAGTGTTGTTCCTGTGTGTCTGCAGAGAGACTACGGCGGCCCTTTGGCGTGTCAGAACAGGGACTGCTGGGTTCTCGAGGGTGTGATCATACCCATGAGGCGCTGCGGACACCCAGGGCAGCCCAACATCTTCATCCGTGTCTCCGTCTATGTGGACTGGATCAAGAAGGTCATGGAGATGGCTTAGAGACAGATGCTGCCATCCAATAAGGGACGGATCACATCCACTCTCAAACCCCCCTGGAGCGGTTATCAGTTGACCATTTACATATTTTTTTTTCTCAGATATTTCTTTTACAGATATATACATATCATACATCAAATGTATAATCACATTTTATCATATCACATTTTATTATAATGAGTTTTTACATTACTTCTTTTGTTAAAGGATTGAGAAAACATTGCAGGTAGACATGCTTTTTTATGGAGAAAGTTAAAAAGTTAATTTTTGTATCCATTTACACTCAGTTAATTCTTTTAGCCAGAGTAACTTACATTAGGTGCATCAATAGGGTCCTTTAAGTTCATGAACTGCCTGTTGCACACATTGCGAAAAAACATTAGCATGTACACTAAGGTGCAAAACACTACACATAATAGTGCATAGTAAACAATTTAATAAATTTTTATGTAATACCTACAAATACTAAAAAATAAAGTGTTGCCAGTTTTTGTTATTTATTCACCAAAAAGTTTAAAGGTGTAGGGATCAAAACTAACTGTAGTCCCTCAGAGTCAGAGCAGAATGACTGGAGCTAATCAACTTCCAATGATAGAGGAGGTGTGCAGGATTTGTGGCAGCGTTTTAAAGTTCCTAATAGCCTCTGGAAATGCCACCTTTAACACAGAACTGTATGCCTTCCCCTTGTCTCCCTGGCACTGAATGGAGCTCCAAAATACCTTCTTTGCCCCCAGCCTCTAAAGAAATCCCTCCTCTGCCTGTCTTTTGATGCCTGCCCCCACCTCTAAAGACATGCCTTTGTGCCTTATGCAGAACTGTATGCGCTGCACATTCTTTCTAGTTCTATAGGAGGATTTTTGTAACCCGGTCCTGATGAGCCCACGGAATTCAGCTTAAATAAACCTCAAGATCAGAGTCCGACCGAATTTCAGACACACCAGTCTAAAGAAGGCCACTAAACGCTCTCTGTCTAACACAGACACATGGACACACACTCACACACACAATTCTCTCTCTCGCATTGATTTGACTTTTTTTTTCAGAAACAGGAACTAAAAAGACTGATAATATACTAACTACCTATGGCCAATTTTCCTCCTGCTTTATACAGCATTTGGAAATGGCAGGTTGACAGTTAGATCTGAGTGTGATTTTGTTCACTTTCATTTAGTAATATTTATAGTGGATGACTAATCAAATTCATATATATATGACTACTTGTTCTTAGCAACTGCAGCCAAAAGCTTCTGGGAAAGCTGACTAATTTTTTTTAACAAATGCTGCTTCAAAAATATGCAAATGTTGTCTTTGTTATTCTGTATCTGCATCTCATGGTAATGAGCAGAGAAACCACGTGAAGGCTGAATGAGATTAACATTCTGTGTATTAAAATTTACCCGTTGGTCATGATTTTTTTTTTCTAAATGTAATGATCTGGTCTCACGAGATATTAGTCTGTGAATTTCTGAATTACATAATGAAACTTAAATTACATCCTAACTTAAAACTTTATGTTTTGGTCTCATGCCAGAGAGCTCACCTGTTATGAATCCATGAACAGCCCAGCATTAGCACTGCAATGCGTATTCACCATGATACAAACATTTCCGTCTGTATTTATGAGTTTGTGCAAACTTACAAAGTTACATATTGAAAATTATAAAGACCATAAGACCAGACAATAAACTTAAATATGCAAATATACTAAAAACTATTCTGTTCTGAAAAAACATGTCCACTCTAGGAAGGTATGATTTTCATTTTTATTCCATTAGTATTTGAAAATAAGTAAACAAATATATGAACGTGTTTATTTTATAAACATGTTTATTTATACAAAATAAATAAACATAATAAACACCCACCCACACACACTTTTTTTATCATACTCAAATGAATGAGTGATTGGAGAAAAAACATAAAAGTAAAAGCGTCTAAACTTTTATATGTTCTAAATAAGACAATGAAAAGACAATGCGTCCTTTTGCTCATACATGGGCCACAAATAAGTCCTTTCATTACTTCTCACATCTAAGGTGTATTTGCGTGCAGTGCATGATCAAATGGACAAAACTGGGGGAATTTTTTCCTCAAACAAAATGCACATCAGGCTGCTCTCTTGCAGACTCTGTGCTCACCAGCCTCACTTGATATTTCTGTTCTTTGTTCTGACGTATAGAGGTGTATCTCTAACACCGTAGGCACGGAGAGCGAAACCTCTGCTCGAAACGCTCCACGCAGCCTGATCTCAACAACCGAACTGAACGTTCCTGCTCCTCTTCTGCGGGGAACATCCCAGAGCCCTGCTTGGGGAACCCCGGAACCAGACTCTGGTCTCCTGCCTGATGCCCGTCTCCTTCTCTCTTTCTCTTATCCTCTCTCAAGTGGGTGAGCTTTTTTCGGGGCGGGGTCCTCTGTTTCAGCCCTCCTACCCCTCGCTCTTTCTTGAAACATGCTTTAATAGAGAAAGTATGCAATGCATACTGCTCTGCTACAACCCCCCATTATACTGCAACGGGGGTATTCGTGACTGGACGTGTAGGGGGATCACACACATTTCCGATTAGAAGAGGGAGGGAGAGGGAGAGAGAGAGAGAGAGGGAGAGAGAGAGGGGGAGAGAGAGAGAGAGAGAGATTACCCTTTCATTCCAGCCAATGAGACGGTCGATGTACTAAGATTTTCATAGTTGTGCAGCCGCACAAAGTGAGCTGACTGGGTGAACTTCCAGGTAAAACTGCAAACCGACTCTAGGTAAGTTCAGCTGCCTCTGCCCTCATTGTTGCTGCATTTGGCGCTGCCTGCACGAACAGGACTACTCAGCCTCAACATGGAGCCTATAGCCCGAATGTATGTATGCATGTTGTGGCTGGCTGGAAAGGAGAGAGAGCTTCTGCACCTGTGTTGCTTTGCCTTTTGTCCCGCACGGTGAAACTTTTTATTTTTTGATTTAATTTTATTTTTCGGCAGCTCTTTTTCCCGGCGCTTCTGTTCATCCACCTCCGCGGACCTGTTATCGCTCCAAAACCCAGCACAATTTGAGATCGATTGCGCAAGTGATGGGAGTAAAGGAGGGGGGGGGGGTGGGTGGGAGGGTTGGTTGGTGTGTGTGTGTGGGGGGGGGGGGTCGTGTAGTGAGCGCCGACTTCACGCTTTAAAATATAAATAAATAAATAAAAGATCCAAGAAAAGTGTCGATGGCCTCGACCGATGTGCCGTCAACATGTGCCGGGAACTTCCACCGACGCCTGGGAGGCTCGAATCCACGGGCTTCGCCTCGGATACGCTTTTTACGCGACTTGTCTTAAAGGCTGAGAAAGAATGTGGTCGGTGTTTTTTTTGTTGTTGTTGTTGTTGTTTGTTTGGTTTTTTTTGTTTGTTTTTGTTGTTTTTTTTTTTTTTTTTTTTTGAATGGTTGCAATTGCCGCCCATATGCATTAAAAAAAAAAAAAAAAAAAAAAAGTACATTCAGTCCCGTCCTCCGCTGCCAAACGCAGACGTGCGGGGCGGACGGTCCCGTCCCGCCGCTGCGGGAGAGGTGCGGGACGCCCGTCGCCTCGAGTCGGCGAGCGGCGGGGGCGACGTCGCGCGTCCCGCTCGGCGTCGGGTCGTTCGGACGGCGACGTCGATTTCCCCGAGTCGCCGTCGACTTCCGGCTTCGCGGACGTCGCCACAGGCCGCGTCGGCGATCAGCGTCCGGCGCGTCGGTCGCGGACGCGTGCGTCGCGGCGAACGGCGGAGGGAGAGACGCTTAATGTAAAAGATCCGAGTAAAAACTACACAGAAAGAAGTTACCGTGAATAAAAGAGGGGGGTTGGTCATTGTTTACAGTCGAGGCGCTGCCAGTCAAACTTGTGACAACTGAACTCTGGGCAATTAAAGAGATGAGACAATCAGCTGATCGACCGATCGGTGTGATCGGGAAATGAACGGCCCCGTTTTTGCATCATCCGTTAATCGTTTTCCGTCGTTTTAAAAACTGTTCCCCGATCTCAGGTTTCTCAAATGGGAGGATTTGACGCCTTTCTTTGTTTCCTGTGATAGAAAAACTGGATTTTATTTGGGTTTTTGAACTGTTCGTGTGACAAAACAGCATCACTTTGGGCTCTTGGGGCTTGGGAGGCTCGTTTTTTATCTTTTCTGACACTTTTAAAAACCCAGATGATTAATCCCTGAAGAAATTATTGAAAGATAAATCAATTACTCATCTGGTCTCTAAAATGTCCAAAGCTGGAGGCAGAGAAAGTTTGGCATCTGTGCAACTTTGTCTGAAAAGGTTAATCGGTCATCAGGGTGGCTGCAGATTAATTTTCTGTTGTCGACTAATCGACGAACCCACAGTCCTGAAGTTCACTATGGGCTGCAAGCTCAGAATTGTCAATGGATTTTCCTATTGTGATTCTCAAACATTTTGCCTGTAGTAGTAGTTCTTTGTGTCTGTGTGCCTGTCTGTGTGTGTCTGCCCGTGTTGAAATTACTGTCTTGGTTAGCAAAAGTTTTACATTAAAAGATGTAGCAGCATCAGCACACCCACCACACGCAGGAACCCATTGAGAAATACCTCCCAGAGGGCAGATGGAAAGGCAGCGTAGAGTACAGTAGATGCAGATTTTGGATGGTAGACTGAGTTGTGAATAACTGTGCTACTTTTAGTCGCTGCACACCACGCTCATGTTTCCCCATATTTGCCAGACCCCTGACTGTGTTCCGACGAGCCCGGTGCCAAGGCTTATGTTTAAGCAGTTCCCACGCTTGCTCTTGGAAAAAGGGTCCTGTGTGGTTCTGAATTATCCTTTTAATGATATATTAAGCACAGATTGAGTCTCCCTGTGGTAATTGTGCAAAAAGAAAAATATTTGAAGTGGTACTGTGCAGCTGATTAGCCTAATTTTTTCAAAGATGATTTTCAAAGATGATTGTCAGTTGTTCCTTCCAAATTATAATTTTTTTTTCTTTTCACTTTTCTGTGTTTACATCTCCAGCTCCTGATACTCAGGTCTTTTCCTCTTTAAGCCCTCGAGGCGGCTCCTCCAGGCTTTGATGCCCACACTCTTTAAAGCAGGTGGACAGACACAGGCATGAGTAACAGTGGGACCAAAGAGCCGTCTCCCCAGCCGAGCACTGCCCAGTCACCTCCTGAGCCTCCGCGCAGGGGGAGGGGTCGGCCACGGAAACAGCAGCAGGTCAGGACTTCGGCACCTTGACCTTAGACCGTTGTCTAATTTAAACATTTAAAAAAAACAACTCTGAAAAAGTACCAGTTGAGCAGCTTCTGCGAAGGTTTCTCACTGGTCAGTTATGGCACCACTTTCAATCTCTCTCTGCAGGAGCCTGTTGGACCACCGACTCCAAAGCGACCCAGAGGACGACCCAAAGGCAGCAAGAACAAAGGCCCCAGAACTGCACTGAAGGTTGAAACTGACCGGTCAAGCTACAATATGAAATATCAATTCGAACTTTAATTTTTGTATTCATAACAGCACTTTGTTTCTATGCTATACTGCCACAGTTTACACTGTGAGTCAAAAGTTTTTTGGACACCCTTTTAAATCACAAGAATTGTTTCCTCGAATTTATGGCAAATATCCAAACATTTAAAAATATAAGAAAGAAATGCTCATCAGTGAATTCGGACCTATCTTTGACTTCTTACTTTAATCAAAATGACCCTGATCTCTATCACTCCAGGAAAAAAAAAGAAGCCAGTAACAGAACATGTTTGTCTAACAATTTATGGAGGGACTGTCTACATGCTTATAACATCCTGAATGTAATTTTAACAGGTTTAGCTTTCTAGTGCATCTGAGAGCTCTCCAAGTAAAAGTTCATGAAATGCAAAGACTGATGATTTACGTGGGCACTATAAGGCAGTCAGCTTGTCATCTTGAGGGCAAAAGCCAGCTGAAAACAGAATTAAGATAAGCTGTTGGTCAGTGATCAGTGATGGACTGGTTAGTGCAGCGGTGGCTATTCTGACCAATGACAGATTGAGTCTTACAGAAACAAAAAAATCTTCTTTGAATACTGTCACTGTAACACTATTAAAATATGTCATGTCTGCTGCAGAGTGGTTGAAAGTACCCAAGTACATTTACTCAGATACTTAACTTTTGAAGTACTTGTACTTTACTTCCATTTTATGCTACTTTATATTTTTGTTTAACTTTTCAAATAAAAATTGTATTATATTTTCACTCAATATAAATATCTAAGAGAAAATTATTAGTAACTACTCATTAGTTACTAGTAATGTTGCAGTTTACCATTTTGAACACAAACGTTGGTGTATTTTCTAAAATATCATGCAGTGTATCATCAGTATATTCAATCGTTGAAACTGGCTCCAGCTCAACAAGTTGTAACATTAAAATGCTGCTTAAACATTAATGCAAAAGCGACAATAATCCAATAATATATACATATATATACTCTTAACAATGTCACACCTTGAAAAGGAGACTTTTTGCATGATTAATGTTTTACATTTGACATTTATATACTTTTTGTAGATAATATTTACTGTATGTTAAATTTCGGATTGCAGGATTTTTACTACTTGTGCAGTACTTTTACATTGTGGTATTGCTTCTCTTACTTAGGTAAAAGATGTAAATTCCTCCTCCATCACTGATGCTACAGAGGCCTAATGACAGTAACTGGGTCTAATTAAAAATAAATAAATAAAAAATCATAATACACAGTAAACTAGCGACACAGAATTTGTAATTTTTGTGTATTTGCATTGAGTGCATTGGTTTTGATTTATAAAAGTCAAGAGAAAGAGATACAGTATTTTGACTGAATTCTGTGTGTAATCATTTTTGTGATACATATTCAAACTGTTTATTTTCTCATTCATATTATTAATTGTTAAGTCTATGAAATGCCATGAAAACAGTTAACAGTCACAACTTTCTGGAGCACATGCCAGCCAACAGTCGGAAACACAAGGACACTCAGTTTAATATCAAATACAATTAAGCAAACCACCAAATATTTACACATGGGAAGTCACTTTAAAAATGACAAACAACAAATTAGTCACCAAAATAACTGCTGATTACTTTTCTGATGATAGACTCATCACTTATGCAACTAATCATCAGTTATAAAACCCACATTCAGTTGCATCGTTATCACCAACACTGCTTTATGCATGGTTATGGATGAATTTGTTGATATACAAAATAATAAAGATTCACTTTGTAGTTCTGCTAAATTGACTCTCAAAGTCAAGGTCTGAGGATTTTAAGGAGTCTGTTGATTCAGGAGGAAAAATTGTTGTATTCCCCTTTCAGGCAGCTTTCCATTCAAATCAGAAGACTGGCAGGAAATTCTGCATTCGTAACATACTGTAGATGTACCGTAAATCCCTGTAAATCAATTGATCTTTTTATACACATGGAAAAATGACTTCTGTCAGTAGTTTGTTTTTTTGGGAGCAACATAGAGGGTGAGTCACAAGATAGATTGTCTTTCTTTCATCACTAGCTCTGGAGAAACGATTATTTTCAAGTAACTGAACTTGCTAAACTTGTTACAGCAATTAGACATGTCAATCACATAAATCCATTGTTTGTGTTTTCAGATTTTGAAAAACTGAACATTTCTCAGAGGAGATGGATTTAAAAAAAAAAGAAAAGCTAAATATGCCATAAAATGTTCACCTAAATGTTGATAGTTTAATATTTTCTTGTTACAATCATTTTACTCTAGCTGTGAGATTTCCTCACTTATGTTCAGATATGCACAATATAAAAGCTGATTCATGTACAGGATCATATTCATAGCGATATCATAGAGGGTATTTTGAAATTTTCTCTTTTTATGACTTAAGAGTCGGTTTTTGCTGCAGTTTTTGACAGTGCTAACCAGGCCATGCAACTTGTGCTTACCAAATCAAATCTAAGTTTGAAGCACATTTAAAGACTCAACAGTCAAAGTCTCAAAAAACAAAAGTACTAAAATGACAACTGTGTGATTAGCATGATATGGTTGATAAAATATGAGTCTATATTTTAACCACCCATCTGTTCTTTCTCAGAAAGTAGAGCCTGTTGGGGAGAGACGACCACGTGGGCGACCGAGGAAATGGGTATGGAGCAATCGCTGACACTTACAGACATCATGGGGTTAATTGTAAATATATATGCCTGAAGCCCCCAATGTGTCTCTCCAAGATGGAGCTGTGCAGTGCTTACGGGGGTTGTTCTCCCTTCATGCTCGATTCATGTTGTTGCCTCTCTCTCCACAGCCTCAGAAAGTAGTTCAAGAAGTAACTGAAGAGCAGCAGGTGAGGAAAATGAAATCTTTAAAAAGCAGAAGGATGGTCCAGTTTTGTTTTTATGTAGCGCTTTAAATCACAGGTTTCCTCAACTTTAAAATAGGTTTTAATTTAGATGGGGCTTTAAAATGACTTAGATAAAGTCTGAGTTAAAGAGAATCTTAAGAAATTATTTATGTTTAGCTCTGTGATAAAGGAAATACTTAACTTTCAGAGCCATGTTTCCTATTAAATAAAATTCATACCAAATGCCTCATAATCTAACAAGCTGAGCAATGGGTTTGTTCAATCCTAAAATCATTACAAAGCATCAAATCCTTTAAGCCCCTGAGTGTGTCCACTCTTTTCAGCGTAATCCCCCCTCACTGCAGATTTGCCACATCATTTTGACCTTTTATGAGCATTTTTATTTCTAAATGAGCTGGTGTTATACTAGACTGAAGTTTGAGAGTTTGTGACTGTGGATGTGAAGGCAGCGTCTGCTTCAGTTAAACAGAAATCTCATTATGTGTCACATGTTTACCTTTTGACTAATATCAATTACATTTATGCTGTGAGTTGAGTCTCATTTAAGTGTTCATGTCATAAGCTTGTGTTAAGCACAGGGCTTATGTTTAGCATCAAACCTAAGCTGCATTCAAAAGCCTTTTGTGCTCATGACAGGGGGCTGGAGCCAACAAACCATGGCCTGCATGTTTCCAGCTGCACCACTTTGCATCCAGCTGCCAGTTCACTAGGTACACCTAGCTAAAAATGATGCAGTGTGTCACACTGACTTGTGTTTCAAATATTTAGTCTATCCTCATTGATATAGATGGGGTGGACAAAATATTGTAAACACCTCTCTGTATGATGCAGTGCAATTGAGCAGCACCACAAACTGCATCCTCCAGAATGAACATTTAAGTTGAATCAGCACCTTTCTAAAAGTTTGAACAAAACAGAACAATGGCTCTCATGAAAATAGGATTTATTTCTGAACTATTTTGCATTTCATATTTCATTAATGGAGAGTAGAGGTAGAAGGACAATAAACACACAAGAGAAAGCGTGATAACATACAACTGAGTGTGTATGTAAGGTATATTTGTCTTTTCTCATAGAATCTAGTGTAGCTTAATGCAAAACCATGCTAGTCTGAAATACTCCAGTTTCTGCACTCTGGACAACATCTCAGTCATCAGAAATCCAACACAGGTAGACTCAGGAAGAGCTTATTTCCTCTGGTCAGCAGGATGGAGAACTCTGACCTCTGTATATCCCCAGCCCGGTCTCCAGCATTTTTGCACTTGTAACTTAAGTGCATTTTTACTTTTTGAATATATTTACATTTTTATCTTGCATTTTTATCTTTTCTACTCCTTTTTTCTATCCTTAATTTTCACATTACTCTTTTAGCACATGCCACATTGCATCTTAGTATACATATTATTTTTGTTCGTGACAAAAAAGAGTGCAGTGTCAAGTACATACTCTATAAAAACATTAAAAATTGATGTTGCTTTGGCACATTTGATGAAAAACCCAACAGCCAATGCACATGCTTCTTGTGCTTTGTGTATAGTGACTTGGAAAGACACAGGTGGAACTGCTGAATTCCCCAGATACGCCACCAAACATCCTTTCATGACATGTAGTTGTTGCGAATACATATTTTTATATATGAGTTCACAACAACTCTCTCTCCCTCTATATATACCTATTTTTTTCTGAGAAACTTTGGTTCCTTTACGCATCTTGTTCATCTTTCAAACAAAAACATTGCGTAAGAGTTGCCACCAAAGCGGACCAGTTCTCTTGATGCCCCTCGTCTGCCTTATCGCATCCTCTCCACCGAGCAGTTTGTCAGAATTTAAGATGCTTCAAGAACTGAAACTGTTGAGACAGACTCCTTTTCTCAGAGGCACGCACATGAAGGGGAAGAATGAGTCAATGTAGAGAGGGGAAACCTGATCTAACTGTTCTCTTCCTCTGTCTTCTTGGTTTCCTGACTTAACCGTCATCTTCCTCACTATTCAAGGTCTTACAGCTGGACCTGCTTCCCCACATGCAATCAGTTAATTAAATTCACACTCATTCTAGTACTCTCATGTTCTTTTTAGTACTTTTTCAGTGCTTTGCACATAATAGGTCACTAGACTGCAAGAGATCAGACAATAACAGGCAAACTGGTTTTGGTTCCCTGCTCTTACAGGGCCCTTTGGAAGAGGCTGAAGAGGGTCCCTCACAGCCCTTGTCATCTCAGGTTCCAGCACAGGAGGAAGGGGAGTAGATAGGACACCTCTCTACCTACCTCGAGATTTGGCCCTCAAACAAACAGGAGTACAGTCTGACTCTTGATGGGGATTCAGGAACACATACACATACACACACACACACACACATACACACATACAAAATCATTGCAGACAGTGGTTTCTTCTTAAATGGAATACTTTACCCTGGATTTGTTGGATTACTATAAGGGTTTGGTGAACATCTCTCTTTTAACATTGAAGAATTTGATCATTGGATAGGGCTTTTTAAAAAAAAAACCAAAAAACCCAAAACGTGATAGTTTTCTCTGTTTGCGAAATACGCTCCGATACTAAGACACGTATTTTTCAAATTGTCTTACTATTCCTGTCAGGATTCCTGCTCACCTGAACCCCCCCTCCCCAGTATGAGTACACATGCATGAGTGTGTGTGGTGCTTGTGTGGAGAGGGGACAGGTGTGTGGGCTAAAACGAGTGGGGGGTTAAGAAAAAAAAAAAAGGAACCAAACTGAACCGTTTTATTGAAACGTGTTTCTGACTCAAGTGTCATGATTCCTCATAAAACGGGAGCAAGACAGTGACATTTTAGCAATGTTACAATATAAACATGGTGCGCTGAAGTCATTATTATGAAAGTAGATGTGAAAGGCTTTATTCCTAAAAATAAGATATCCAAATGTCTCGTGTTCTTGGCATTCGATTTCATCAGCTCAACTGATTATTAATAACCTCAGTAAAATGCAGTTTTTACTTGCCAACCAGCAGCTGATGTAAGAAAAAAAGCACCCAAAGGTTTAAAAGGATATCTCATTTTGTAATGAAGCCTTCATATAAACTACAGTCAACAGCATTGTTGATGAGTCATTTTACCACACTCAGGATTTAACTATTACAGTGCTTTTTACACCATACTGAAACCTCAGGTACAAAACTATTCAGGAACATGTTGTCAGTCTACTCAGTAATAATTATTGTGCTGTGTTTGTTTTGCATTTCTGATCTGTATTTGACATTACCAGTATGCCTTGACACAAAGACCTCATTTAAACCTCAGTTTCTTAATCTGTCATTCTACCTCAGTGACACAAAAGATAAAAAGATCCGTAACAAAGTAATTCTCCACTCCCTCAGCAGTGACACACACATTTACTGTAAACACAAACGCAGGGTCATGTGCAGATATTACACCACAGACAGGCAAAGGGTTTTCAGGTCTACACACACAAACACACACAAACAAACACAGACGTTACACTTATGTAGAGGATTTTAATATCAGTGTACAGCTAAAAGCATTAGGGTCATTTCTTTAAACAAAAAAACCCAACTGTATTTGTTAAAAGCTGAAGTGAGACTTGGTTTGTTCTCCTCGGAAATAAAATGCGGCGAATAGTTTACAACAATAAACAATGAAATACTTGCTTCATAGGATGTAGTTACTTGTTTTGTTTGTTTATTTGTTTGTTTGTTTAGTTTAGGTTTTTGGATCTGATGCTATTTTCTCATTTTTACTACATCATGTATTTTCAGATTCAGTTAATGTGGGGGAGCAAATGATCACAGTGTTGAAATACGTCACAGTTATGGAAAACAACAAGACAGAGTCAACTCAGTAACCTTAGATGACAGTTGCCAAATAAATTCTGGGTAATTAATTAATATTCAACACTGCATCAGCAACCCTGTCTTTGATTGACCAACTTTAGAAAGAAAAAAAAATGGACCCAGTTTGTACCTTCCTTCCAAATTTGGCTAATAAAAGCAAGGCCATAACGTTTGGTGAGAAACAACCACTGTGACCACAAGGTTACATTAATGGGTTAATGCTAAATGCTAAAATATAGTCTAAAAGTAGCACAAGTAGAATGTAGTAATGAAGTCGGCTTGTTATACCAGACAAGTGGAGCTGTAGCAGGAAAATCTCTGATTGTAATGAACTGAGAGTGTGTGTTTTATTGCTTATTAATTGAACTTTTCATTCGTGGGTTTTCTATTAAAAGTTACATTGTCTTGCTTTAAAAGGTCGGCTCACCCAAGGCACAAAAACATTCAGTATTTTTCTCACTAACCTCTGGTGCTATTTATCCAAGTGGATAGGCTTGGTTTTAGTTGGTCAGGGTTTTTTCTGTTTCTTGGACTTCTTCTTGAACCCAGTGGAAATGTGTTTGTGGTTGTGCTCATAATGTTAAAAAAAGAAACAAAACTATTTGCATGAGTAGATACCACTAGAGCACCTGTAAGCATTTTGTGTAATCTTGGAGAACCCATTCTTTAAGGTTAACTAATTGAAGAAAAAACACTCCATTTAATCTGTAATGAATCAATAATAATTTAGCATTTATTCATAATTTAGCAATTTAACAATTAGTCATATAGAGCAATACTGATATTTTGGAGGAATTTCTCTATAGATTACCAATGTTTTTTGTTTTAAAAATCTAAGGTAGGGAGGTTTCCAGCATCTAGGTTTTACAGATGTATTTTTGAGACTTTGTTGGTGAGTATTTCAGTGCTTAAACTGAAAGACAAATGCAAATACTTCAACCTCCTAAGATTCTGTCCCTGTGCCATCATGTTTGGTTGACATTTATCCAGCATGAACTACATATCACTTACTAGTTGTTTATTACGTGACTTGAATATCACCCATCATTTACTGTATATATCAAGTGTTTCATCACTAAAACTTGCTTATTTTTTTATCACTGATGATATGGTTGTATCCCAATAATTGTATGTATTTCAGCATTGTTTACTAAATTGCTGCGAGAAGAGTTCAGTTCATTTACAGACATGTATGTTTTCTGGTTCAACTGCATTGACTTCACGTTATCTTGACTTTTTTTGCTTTGGGTTTGTTTTTTGGTTTTTTGTTTTTGTTTTTTTTTGCCCTCTGGACTACCTCTGAAAACAAGCAAGCCTGGGTCATCTCTGAGGAAATCTGTTTAGTCAGTAGTACTTGAAAATTTCCATCAGAGCTGCAGGTGATGTCCATGAAATCTTGAACTATCTGTCAATCAAGTACTGTTGTAGTCCACTCATCTCATCTCACTACATTCATATTACCATAAGTGAATGGAAGTCAGCCAGAAGGGTGCCTGTTAATTTAACTACAACTGAGTCAATGTTTGTTATTTTACAAAAGCTGTGTCTGGATATTTACTCTCTATATGGGGACAACGTTCTTACTGATAGTGATATAGTTATATACAGTACTTGATCCATTTTCAACTATTGAAAAGTTGAAGTGTAACTTGAGAAATCACATTTTATGCCTTACCTTTAACACCATTTTGTAGTTGTATTGTTGATGTGTCCTTGTCCACTTCATTAATAGAACTCACAAACCTGTGATATATATTTGGTTCTGATTCTTTACCATGTGATTTATGTTATTCTGCTTCTTCATTGCTTATCAATAAAATATCAAATCTACTCACTCTTTTGTGAAAGATTTGTACAACAAACACTTTTTTTCTTATTGGTTTAAATACTTTTAATGTATACAGACAGGATCAATCCTTCATTACTGAATAAAGAAGAAACAAAAAGGAGAGGGACAGTTCACTTAAGTATGGTAACACATCCAGTGTTCAAGCTTGTCCGAGATGCAAGACCACAAAATCAGCAAAACACAAATTTAGACTCCTCTCATTTCAAACATGGAAGTAGATATCGAAGCTCGGAGGAACTTCAATGACAAGCTACCTAAAACATTTTAACCACAATGACACAACATGATTTTAAGAAATTTGCATCACCCTGCATTTGTGTGCCAAATGACAACAGATCATATGTGATGCGTCCCGTTATCATACATGCACCCTACTTTTTCTTTTTCCATGAACTGAAAACCACTGCCATTTCACGAACAAAGCCATGGTGATAAAAATGTTCACCAAAGCTCCGGTTGTACCCAGAATCAGTCCAGTTTTCCCTTTATTTTCCTTCCTGAGCAACAGTCTCTAACTCGATCAGGCGTGTGACCATCACAAACTGAAATAAACTAAAGGAGGAGCGTTGTTAAGCATTGAGAGCTTTGGCTACATCTGTGAAGACCAGACGACTGGGCCTCTGCGTTGTCCCCTGGGAGGTTGTGAGAGTCTGCAGAGGAGATGGGCAGCAGGACAGATATGAGATAAACCCGTTAGTGACATTATGATCACTTGATGACTCCAGCCTTGAACTGTAAGAAACAGTAATAACAGCATGTTATCCTGGTGTAACATATGACTGGCTGTGCAAGTTGCTCTTTTGTGCATTTCAGGAAAATCAAAGCAGCTGAATCGACTTATTTTTTCAAGATACAGAAAGTGAGAACTTGTTAGGACCAGAGGCCACAGGTACAGCAAACAGCAAATATGCAAACTGCTAGAGTATGAGTGGTAAAAATGAACAAATGAAGTATTTTAAAAGTGTCAAGATGATGCTAAAATTGGTTGATTATTGACTGTTGTGTGGATGGAAACATTGTTCTACGGTACAATGAATATAAGAAATAGGGGTTTGACCAAAAAAAGGATCTTAACTCTTCAATTTTCAACCATATCACGGTTTTTATTAGCAAACTTAGTTTGCTGAGTTTTTATGAATTTGGATTTGAAGAACCCAAGGATTGGACCATGACCTTCCATTGTCAAAAATGAACTGTCATTCTCAAACAAATTTTGATTTTTTTTGAATCAATTGTCCACTGTAGAAATTGAAAAATAAAAATGACTCAAAACAGATATAAACATTATTCTCTTCAGTATACTGTGCCTCTGGAAGTCATCATGGTGAATAGCAGAAAATGTTGTTTTTATGTGCTGTTTACACTTGTGGCCTCTGAAGTATTTAATGTGTATGTATGAAGTTTAGGGATCACAAAGGAAAGGATGTAAAAGATAACACTAATGAGGGTTCAAAGATGAAGACTTTTAATGTGGTGGTGCATGTCCACAGTGAGCATTTAGTTTAAGAATTTTTAGATGATATAAAAAGGTAAATTTATGGTGTTCAAAATCAGTTACAAACATCTAACCTAGTAGGTTTTGTCTGATATACAGAAATAGTAGTAGTGTTAAAGAATGAGGATTGTGGGAGAAAAAGCAGGTTTAGAGAGATGGTTCAAAAGACACAGAGGTGTGATACTTTACCATGTTTGCCTTTACGCCATAGTCAAAACTTTAAAGAAAATTAGGTTAAAAAAGATTAATTATGATATGGGAAAAAAATTACAAGGGCCTAGATGAATTTTGACAGCATGGGTTATTTATCAATAGCCTAAAATAAATTATTATTTACTACAGTACAAAATATCAAAAAATGAGATTCCATGAAAGTAACAATACAAGGTGAGTAAAATCTACAAATACACTTAATTAAACACAACAGAGTAAAAACAACTGCCACAAGAATCTTTGCCATGCATCCAACAAATGTGACAACACACTCACACTTTGCCAAGACTTTGTTTTTTGTTATTGGTGATGGGAAACAAAATGTAAACTTTAAACCACTGCTCAATATTTTTCAATTATGTCTATTTAAGAATATTAAGTAATGTGAAATATGGTTATTTCATATAAATAACCATATTTATAAGTTATAGTTATAAGATCATATAACTAGGATAGTTATATGAACTTATTTCATATAACTATCCTAGTAGCTGTTCATGCTAGGATATAGTAAAGATAAACTGCCTGTTCATGTTCTACCGAACCCTTTCTGCCCTACCTTGGCATTAGGACCTGTGAGGTTGCCTTCCCGACCATGGTCTAGTAGTTCCTGTTCCAGAAGGTCATCTTGTTCTTCAGCCGGGTCAAAGTTGTACATGGGCATGAGCTGGTGCCTTAGCTTCTCCAACCTGCATGACAATTAGCATCTAGGTAAGAAAAAATTATGCCTTTTAGGATTAAAATGCGCAAAAATTGTTTGCTGGGCCTCTACTAACTAACATCTCTATAAACTTACCGCTTCCGTTTTCTGATATACAGCATCTAGGATGGAGAAAGACAGATATAACCAGAAAGAGAAACAAGTAGTGTTGTCCAAACCAAATACTAGAGGACAATAATGTCTGAGGTGTTGAGACAAGTACTGAAAAAATTAAACATGACACTCAGAGAAAGTCAATAGACCATATTTAATAGACCATATCCTTACTATTGCCACTGCTAAGCCGATGACGGTGATGATGCCAAATGGCACAAGCACCATTCCCATTCCCGAGCCTTCAATCACAGCTTCTGGAAATGTGGTGGAGTTGAAGCTGGTCTCGTTTGTTGTTATAGTAACAGTCATTAATGTTGTTCTGGAGGTGATATTGTCTCTGGCGCTTGTGCCCATTGAGAGGAAGGGGATTGTGGTGGTTGTGGCAGTTGTGGAGACCAAACTGGTACTTGTCTTGGATGCAGTTGTAGCCATGATCAGGAGTAACTGATTCAACTGAATGATGTATTTTTAGATCTCTTTGTGGATGTTGCGATGTTGCTCAGTCTCTAGTGTGTATCATGGTCACCGCAGATGTCATCCCTCTGGCTTAGGGTCTGCAAAGCAATTGATGATGCTTTGGCCATATGATCTTTAGAACAAAACCTTAAACACAAAAAAAGGAAAGATGGTACGAGATTAATAAAGGGCTATTTTGCATTTTAACCTCATGTGTTATATATGTGGGAATACAACCATTGTGTGAAATGATCCTCTGTCAGAAATGCAGAAATGTCATTTCCATTTTACTTCTGCACACTGATAATTTGCTCAAATCTTTGTGAAAAAAAAAAAAAATCAGACTTGTCAGTTTCTTTGGTACACCCCGCCCGCAATTTCATTCACACCATACCTGATTGTGCCAGCAGGGTTGTGGTAGGTGTTTTGGGCAGGATGTGGGTAGCAGAGGCACATGAGGAGAGTGACATAACAATCTTGATAAAATATAGAGGAATACTAACCACTCAAACTGTAATGTGCACTGTGAGGAAATGTGTTGGTAGTGCGTTCAAACTCAAAATCAAACTCACACCCACACACAGGTTCCATAAATATCCACTGCATCCAAGACTTAGTGCATGTGTCTCCCACCCACACACATACTGTACACACTCCATGAGAGTGAAAAGCATTTTATCCTGAAGATTTACACTTGAGGAGTTTGAAAAAAAAAAAAAAAAAAAAAGAATATGCTTTCTATTTTTATGCAGTGTTATGCAGCTACACAGGAAGGCAGTGAAAATAGACATACGATCCATTCCCCTCTCCTTGGTGCATCCTGTCTGCTTGTACACTTTAATGAGGAACATGTGCAGCTGAAGCAAACAACCAATGAAAACCAAAGGCTAGAGCCAGCCATTGCTGTTTTCCGGTTAATAATCCCTGCACTGCACAAAGATGGAGTGTGCGACATTTTACATGCTCATCTAAATCAGTTAATGGTCTTATAACTATGTGTTACTGATACATAACATGTTATTTTTAGTCAAGATGCACTGTGTCTCAGCTGTCCTGTACAAACAGCTGAGCTGCTAATCCTGCCAACGTGATCGGGTCCTCCTGCATGTGTCCTCTCAGATTAGAGATGCAGACCTACCTTAACATGTAACATGCATGAGTTCAGAGGTGAGCTGCGACAGGCAGGGGCTAGCTAGAGAAGGGAACATTTCATTGGAAGAGGCAACATTTCCTCCAGTGTCTGCCCCTCCTCCTCCTCCTCCTCCTCCTCCTCCTCTTCTGCTTCCCCCTTTAGCAATGCAGGTACTGTACTGGCTGTTTACATTGACCAAACAGCCATTTTCTCTGAGGATGGACTCCACACACCGAAGTAACCCTATCCAGGCCGCCTCCAGGAGACCCCTTTTCCGTTCTCAGATTGCCTCCAAGGATCTTCTCCCCCCTTCTTGCCCTTTCTTGTGTTTCACACAACAGAGGCTGCTCCAGTGATGCTGCAAACACAGATCACTGCGGCAAGCACCCTCCCCCCTCACTCCGCAATTGGTCCAGTGGCTTCAAGATGATAGATGTGGTTGGTTCCCTGAGCTGTCTATTTGGATTGCAGGGATGAGAATGGGATTTAATGGCCCTGCACACCAGATGCCGTCAAACCCATGTGAATGACTGCATCCGGGTGGCAACTCTGAGGATATTAACCCTATGATGCCTTTTCTCTGACCCTCAATGACTTGAATACCGTCAATCAGAAACAGACAGAGAAAAAAAATCACTGACCACTTAGTTTAAAACTTTTTTCTTTTTTTTACTCTTTATGTCACAGATTTCTACAATTTTTCACAAAACACAAAGATGTGTGATGCACACTCTGCCATATCTCTAGTTTATTACTAGAGATATTTTGAATACAAAAAATGACGATCTTCTTGTTATATAATCATGTGCCTCTGGAACACAAGCAGAATGTTAACAGCAACTGCAGAGTTGTTTCTTTTAGAGTCTTCAGTTCATTTTAAACAGGTCCCCTGTCATCATGGCCACAAATTCTGAAAGAGTTCAAAGCAGACATAAATTATATTTTTATCATTTTCTAATCCTCTTGCCATCCTTATGAAGGAGAACTACATGAAAATCAGGATAAAGAATATGTGTTTTTTTGTAAATACACAACAATAATTGAAAGGTTAAAATGAGTTTTGGAGTCATTCTGAATCATTAGCAGAAAAAATGTAACTTTTCATGTAACTTTGCATTTCATAAAAGATGCTGCAGAGTTCTGAAGCATTGTGAATTTCATTCTTCAGTGATATGTATTTACACATGAAGCAAATTTGTTGAAATATAAACCATTATCTTGTAATAAGTTTCTAATATTAACGTATCTGACTGATGAGGACAATTACAAAAATATATCCATACCATATAAGAACAGTTATAAAGCAATGTCAGATTATAAACTAGGACAAGTATCTGTTAATAAAATTAAATATATTTTTTTCAACCAGAGAAAAGTTGATGGTTTTATAGAATTTTACATTATGTGAATATAATAAACACCTTCATAATCGATGGTTCCATCTCCATCTTTATCTGCCTCCTTCATCATCTGCTCTGCTTCGATCTCATTAAGTGGTTCTCCAGCATTCATCAGTACATATCTGGAAAGGAATATTTAACATGAAAGAAACACTGAAAGCTCACGAATACAAATTCAAATTAACACAAACTGAACACAACTTCCGGGGCATGTTCATGTTTACTGTGCTTTTTATTCAATCTGTTTTTATATGGATTTCAATACTGGAACAAAATAAGTAGTTACTTGTTAATTAGTTAATGGTGCAGTGCAATCGAGTGTGCAGTGGGTCAGCATAAGGGGGATGAATAATTCACTAATTTACACAGGAAGAAAATCTGTATTTTTCTCTTTTTATCACAAATGTTAGTCTTACTTGAGTGTGTTCCAGTCAATATATCCCTTGGCCTCTTTATCAAATACTTTAAAAGCAGCTCTGAGTTCAGCATCCTGGTTCTTGGTTCTTTCATGGTATAATACCATCAGACCCAGGAAGCTTTCACAGTTAAAGATCCCTTTGCCTAAAATGTCACAAAAATAATACAGTTTAGTTTATTAGTTTCACAGAGAAACAGAAAGTCAATAGACAGAAAAAAGGCAGATAACCAAATATCTACATACTCTACATACAGAGTTAAACAATACATTAGAAATAATTTAACTTTCATATGTAGTGGAATGAAAAATAATTAAGTTCAACCTCACCCTGTAATGGTAATTATCTGACAAAAAATCATCTGCATTCCAACTCACTGACTGAAAGGAGGTTGCTTTGCAAATAATTATAAGGACAGCTTCATTTTTCAAAGTCTCTAAATTCTTGCATTTGGATAGTATGGATAATACTGTGATCCAAAGTGAAGATTCAAAAAATCTAGCTATACTTCCATAGAACTGATTTATTATCAATGCTAAGAATACTTTTTTTTCAATAAATTTCTGTTTGCATTTGTTCTTTCCTCTTTTTGGTTCAGAAAGAGAAAGAAGGTTTAAAGAAAGACAGGTTAGAGCAGGGGAAATAGGAAACAGGAAATTAAATGGCAAAGTATATCCTTTAGCAAAACAGATTAAGTGAAACAAATATATGTAAAATTTGTTCGATGTGGAAGATATAATTTTTAACAGAAAAGGTTTATTTAAAAACAATCCACTTTAAATTACCAGGAGGCAGAAAATCATGGTACAGTATATGATTTCTGTGCAGGGTACAAAATGAAGCCCCTGTTCAACATGACATTGACTAGAGATATACAGTAGCTATAAGCTTTTATGACTTTTATCATTCATTAAGATTACACTGATGTCAGGAAATGATTTACTTTTAAAGTGGAGAATTATTAGGACAATATTGAACAAAAAAAGTAATTTGAATCGGAAAAAAACAGTCATCAAATGCATCTTAATTAAACATATAACTAAATAAGGTAAATGAGCCTATGCCCTGGTCTTAAACTGTTCAAAGAAACCTTTTACAACAGTCCCATTGCAGGATATGAGCTTTAATGCTAACACAGTTGTAAACTCCAATAATGTCTTAAGATGATTGTTTGTGTGTGTATGACTACAGTTATGGAATACTTAAATAGTCTTTTTATAACACTAAGTCTGGCATGCATTAATCACAAATAGTGTGACAGTGCCACCTAGTGATTAGTGTGAATCTCTCCAGTAGAAAGAATACCGCAGTATTAGATAATGTTGTGCTTTTTCATATTGCATTTTCGAAGATGTTATTCCCTTAGAAAGTTGCACATGGGTCTGCTTTATGAATCCTAAATGTGTATGGAAATGCAACCGAGATCCAGACCCAACCTGCTTTAAAAAGGATAATTCCAAATGTGTTTCTGACATTAATTTATTATGACCTTATAAGAATAAGTGCCACAAATCCATCTATACCTTTCAACACTTTAGCTAATGTTAATGGCTGTGTTATTTTTACAGAACCTAGTTTAGCACTTTAATTACTTACTTTACACGGATAAAGCTTCAACCAGCATTGCTCAAAGGCTTTTCAGAGCATTTGCTCATGTATGTAAATAGCACCATGCGCGATAACAGTCAATTACACCACCACCACTACAATCAAACTACAGAGCGTTGAAGCCAGTGGACCACAAAGGCCAAAAGGCCAATCTAAGAGTAACCACTGCTGGCTTGATATTAGTTAAATGTGTGTAGAATGATATTTTTTTTCACACGTGGTTTACACACATTGAAATCTGATATTTACCATCTTTATCCACATCTTTGGCCATCTGACTGAGCTCTCTCTTTGTAGGATTAATTCCCATTAAACTCATCAATCTCTCCAGCTCCTGTGTCTTCACATCTCCATTTCCCTCTTCATCAAACATCTCAAAAACTCCTTTATACTCTGTGATCTGCTCTTGCGTTAACTGGCTGGCCTGGAAGAAAATAAAGGAGTTGTAGGATATCATATTAGATGTTAACAAGATTTACTGAAAGGAGCAGAGATCAGTAAATCAAATCTTCTGGAATTACTTCATCTTAAAGTTAATAATGTAAATTCCATATATTGGAATTAACAATTTTGTATCCGTTGAAGGTACTCACCATTTTTGCTGGTAGTACAAACACAGCTGAAGAAAAGCACTGTGACCACAGTTACTGCAGAATGAGAGGACGTCGTAGCGCCATCATTTCTACACTTTTAATGCCCTTTCCCCAGAGTCTAGAAAAGCCTGCTTGAAGACCTTTTATGGCACTTAGAGGATGGACTTGCTAATCATGGATGAGGAATATTTGGATACTGATCTCAACCAGAAGTAAATGGCATGGTTATAGTGGAAAAGTAAACTTATAACTTGTTAATTTATCATGTTAGTCTCAAAGTACCCGAGGCAGAAAGGGCTAAAGACAAAATAACAAAATATATAAACAATCAGATGCATTTTCTGTGATCTCAATGTCACATGTTCCACTTATGGGAACTGCAATTAGCTTGCTGTGAGCCATTAGCAGGTGTTTGTGCAGCCCCCAGTGACTCTCTTAAAAGCACACAACCAAATAAGGAGGTACTTGACTACAAGAAGTTATTTCCAACATTGCAACGTGAACATTAAGAATTTCACATTTGTTAGCCAAGGGGAAGAGCAATGACTCTCTGTACAATATATACCTCAAATGGCTCTCGGAATTCATAGGATTTGAAGGGAGATATTGAGTAAACCTAAATTAAAACTGTAAGAAAAAAAAACAGCTTAAGGTTTCTGGACTTGATATTTACATTAGCTGAGAGCAAGTTAACCATTCAACAATAACAAAAAACTTTACATTGGATGCTAAAAGTTAAGCATTTTTAATAACAGAATAGGCCATATCTAGTATTAAGTCAACCTCATCAAGCTGGCCACAACAAAAGAGAACAAGGTTGGAGCATACTCGCAGAAAGAGAGAATAAATAAATGATTATGCTGGTTAGGTTCAATGTCTTAAATTATCAGATTAAACTCGATGGAAAAGAGTTTTTACGATACATGAAAGGGTTTAAAAATAAATATGCCAAAAAAGAGCTCTGTTTGTCCTACAGTTACACCGTAACTTGTGTATCTGCAAAGAAATATTATTTATGATCAGGCAGAGCCAAAAAAAAAAAATCTGTTTTCTTCCTGCTTCTGCATCTTTGCAACCAAATTAATTTGCCTGTCATAGTCAGATGGCATCAAAATTCTGCTGGCAAGCCATAATAAAGATGTTCTGCAGACATTGCATGTGTTTGTCACTTTGCATTATAGATAAAGATTATAGATACTAACTTTGTAGTTGAGAGTTAAAAATCAGTTTTACAAAACTTAAAAAGGCAGCCAAAATTGGACTTTTGACATAGGTAAAATCAAACATACAATCTTATAACTAGTTCTCCACATCTTGCTGCTAAACGAACCTTGTGGTGGAATTGTACTGCCAACAACTTTTTCCAAGGTCAGGTAAACTTCATTCCCAGCTTTATGTCTTCACCAGCAAAGACAACGACACATCTGATTCAAGGTGGGACATAAGACAGTACTTGATATTACAGATGGATGGTTATAAGAAAGGGGATGAACGAGGTTGTTGGGTAGGCTTATCTGGGACAAATGGACAAGGGAGTAAGGGGTCTGGTGGTGGCGATGGTGGGGGGGTCTGTTTCAGGCATTGTGTAAGCCAAGCCGTTGATCCCCAGACAGTATCTACCGAATGGAGAAGGAGTAAGCAAAGGGCTGAATGAAAGAGGGAGGATGGAGGAGATGCAAAGGGGTATGGGATGATGCACAGGTGCAGAGAGGGACAGGTGGAAGGTGACTGGGTAATGGAATTGAAGGGTGGATAGCACTAGAAAACCAACAAACAAGAGAGGACTTGCTAGTGGGAAGCAGACGAGGCTGAGGCTACAGTATTAGGTGTGGTTGAAGCACGACTGCTCATGAACCTTAAAAAAAATAATTGCTTTCAAATGAAAGGAATTATTTTCTGATTTTAAACCGTTTTATTGCATATGAATGCTACACACACACACACAAGCACACACATCTGTTATGGTATATTTTGCTACTCTTTTACTGGTGTCTGATTGTATGCATGTCTCTACTGGAATGAAATGCAAAACAAGCTGAAGTTGGAGACGTTTGTTCCTCTGAGCGACATCTCCATATTGCTATTCTTTTAAAATAAGGATGCTATGTCTGATTTTTTTGAAATTACTGTGTGTATATGTGTGTGTGCATGATGATCGCTTTGGGTGACTTGGCTTGTTATGACATCTCCTTGTCAGTGGCTCTCAGGTCTCTCTTGTAAAAGAGCTTTTGTCTCAATGCAACACCCCAAAATGTAGTTTGTTGGGGGGGTATCGTGCAGACTGTGGCAACACATCCCACCCTAAACGAAGTCTGTATGTCTATCCAACAAATTACTTGACGAACAGAACTGGCTGTGTTGCACACGGATATTTTATGGGAAAATTTTGTGAACATCCAGGGAAGTGGGGTTTAACTTTAACTGTTACAGCTTGCTAGAACTGCACTGCAAAAAAAAAAAAGGACCACTAGCCAAACCAGCGAGGTGCAAAAGTGAGAGGTGTGTTTGTAAGAGATCAATGGATATACGACTGGAAGAAACCGTGATTGGGAAAACCCTCTCTTTTTTTATACCGTTTATATTCTGAGATCCGAGAAACATTAACGTCGCACCATCCTGACCGTCCAAGGCCATTTTTATCCTGATGTTATCAGTCAGCCGCCGAGAACCGGGCTGAAACCCATCGATACCACTTCCTACTTCAGGAGCCAGGTCGGGGCCCGACTGGTTCAGCCTCTCGGTTCGAGTCGGTCGCAGGGAGGAGGAGGAGGAGGAGGAGGGGGGCGCGATAAAAAAAAGAAAAGAAAAGGAAAAAAAAGGGACGAGTGAACGCCATGTTTCTAGTTCACTCTAACAGAAACCAAACTCACACATAATCAAACGAGGGGCGCTAATAAAACAAAACAAAACGTGTGCGCGGCGCCCGACGAGGCTCTAACGTCCCCGGCCGGAGATGAGACACCGATCGATGGCTCTCCTCCGCCCGCCGCGGCAGCGTGGGGTTTCCCGGCGCCGACTGCAGGGTTACCGCGCCCATCTCGTCCGTTCGACGGCCGGACGACGGCGCCGGTGCGGAAAGGGCAGATGTTAGAGCCGGCGGAGGGGAGAGATCGGGCTGCCTCGTTGACTTAGAGCGACTTCAAAGATTATCCTTTTTGTTGTTGTTGTTGTTGTTGTTGTCGTCGTCGTCGTCGTCTGCCTGGGCAGCGTCTTCAGCGCAAGGCTGGTGGGTGTGATCTCCCCTCCACCACCACCTCCTCCTCCTCCTCCCTACTACACCACCACCACCACCTCCTCCTCCACCACCACCTCCTCCTCCACCTCCCCCCTCTCCGGTTGGCTGACGGAGGTTGTCGAGCTCCCTGGCTGTAGCCTGCGATCGGGGAAGGGCTGCTCCTCGGAAAAAACAAAAAAAAAAAACAAAAAAACAAAAAACTAACGCTAGCTGGCTAGCTGGTTAGTGAGCTAGCGTTTGGCGTCCGTTGATGCGTGGATCGGAGGTATTCGCCGTCTTGTTTTCCAGTCAATGCCAAAACGCAAAAACAAACGCGAATTGAATCAGGTAAGGCGAGATAAAGCGAGGGTCGCGCTGCTTTTATTTCTCTCCTGTCTTTCGCAACATCTGCTAACGCTATTAGCCGATTAATTGTGGCGGAATCGAACCGCCCGGGGGTGGGGTAGCGATGGCTAGCTTCCTAGCCACTTAGTTAGCTGCGGTTAGCTAACGTTTTTTATTTAAAAAATGGCAATTTAATGACAAGCAAAAAAAAACAACCAAACAAACAAGGGGCTAAACTCCTGGGGGTGCCCGTGGTGGCGCCCGGTATTAATAAGCAAATTGGCACATAAACTCGCCTCCGCACAACTTGGGCTTTTACGTCCAGTCGACCGAGTCGGGTCAACGCCGTTAATATCAGCGAAGCTCCGGGGCGTCCAAGCGACGTTGCCCCGGGGCCGGCGGGGCTCGACGGCAGCGACGGGCCGGCGGAGGCGCCGCTCGGCCTCGGAGCACACAACTTAGAAAGTACGGGCTAGTTAATGGCCACAACGGCACCGGGGGGGGGGGAAGCGTTTTCTAAAACGTTAGCGGACGAGGCTTTGTAGTTTTTGTCATCGAGTCGCTTCGTTGGGGTCTAAACAAACATAAATATGTATTTATATATATATATACATATGTGTGTGTGTTACATTTATAGATGTTGCTGTCAGTTGATGGTGATGATGACACACTGGGTTGGGCTGCAACAATAAAACGTCCCGTAAACAAATAACACCGAACATCGGTTATCGGCGACGGCGGAGCGGACGAGCGTCGTTAAATCGCTTCACGTTTAAACGTTTTTAGATAAAAACGTGGACGCGTGTTTTAGCCTCCTCGGCTCTTCGGCCGTTTCTTGAGCTATTGTCGCGGCGCTAACACCCATTTTTTTTTTTTTTTCCACAAGCCGATCTAATAAGTTAGCATATCGCTGCCTCCCTGCAACGAAACGGCCGCGCCGGTGCGACGCCTTCGAAACTTGGGTCAGTATCGCTCACTTATTCAGTCGCCGGTTCGCCGATCGGCGTTTTTATATGTATAAATATATATATATATATATATATATCTATCTTTGGATGATGAGACGATCGTCCGCGTTATGAAAATATCACCCGCATCTATCGCATTTGTTGCTCGCCGGAGTCAAACAGGCCATCGCCGCCCGACCTTGCAGTTTTCTGTTTTTTGTTTTTTTGTTTTTTTTTTCCTCTACAGGCTCGGGTCCACTAAATACACCAATAAATACACCGATACTTCGTAATCAAATCCTTTAGACGCTGTCGGGTTTTAATGAGATTATTAGTATGTAAGTAAGTGGATTTCTGGAGGCCGGGCGACCAGCGAGTTTCAAGGTTTAACCACTGTTGGCTTTAAAGCTAACTACATAGCACTCGGTGTAATTGCGGAAGAGCAGCAAAGTCTCCCCTTAAGTAGCAGCGGTTACGTTATTTTTGCATTAGATGCTGGCAGCTACGGGGGTTTATCGGTCATGAAATTCAACGGATCTTTGCGTTAGATCGACTCTGCTTGTCTGCCGGACGTTGTTAAGTCAGAAAACGAAACGGTTACTAACAAAATGACTGAATACACTGCTTTCTTGAAAATACTAGCTCTGCCCTGCCTGCAGGCCTACACTGTCAAGCCTGTTAGCAAGCTAACTAGCGGACGGCAGTCTGCAAGATGGCGTTTAGCTGCATCTTCTCAGATTTCTATCAGTACAAGTCATATTATCAGTGCATTGTGCAGCGTTTGGTAAATGGGGAAATTAGACTACACTTTGTCAGATACTCATAGTACAGATCCTCAGTATTTTTGCCACATCATGGGGTTGAATTGGAATCAAATTTCTCCTGAAAAAGAAGTGGAGCCTTTGTAGATCAACCTAATAACTGAATAGAGCAACACCCTGACTAAAACAGCTATCTGGCAGCTATTCAAATACAATGCAAACTACCCTACTCTGGAAGGCAAATTACAGTTTTGCAGATATTCAAAGTAAATTTTCAGTACATCGAATACAATGTTAAATGGGTGTGTGCACAGGAATCTCTCAGAAAATATACATGTGTGGTAGGTTCATGTTATTTGTACTTGTACATCTTACAACTTCTTTTACGATACAAGTTAAGTTGTTTTATTAAAGCGAGAGGGGTAGTAATTGTACAGTATCATGTCAGACTGGGAAACTGGAGGAGAGAACTGTATAAGGCTTGTAATTTCAGTGGCAGTGTGAAAATCCAAATCCAGGCACTTGCTTTAATCATGTTGTGTGTAAAAGAAATAAGATTAAACTCATCCTTTTATGATTGGGAAAACATATTTCTAATGCCTGGGCTGGCTTTGCCAGCTGTTTATGTTAGTGGACATGGATAGGATTAGAGACTCACTGACTGAGGATTTTAGCTTTCAGGATTATGGAGTTGCTCAGTGATATTGCAGGTTATGGCTTTTTCTATGATCCAGCTTTAGCAGTGAAACATTGCATTATCATTATTTAACAATGTAGATAAGAAGACTTGTCCTTTTGAGAAAATATGTATACTTCCCTACTGCAGAGAGAGAGAGATTTTTTTTTAAATTTTGAACTGAAAGCATAGAGAACACCTTTTGAAAAAAGCAGGCACAGACTGCACTTAAGGGACCTGTGAACAGCTAGTGAGCTACAACTCCAGGCTGTTTGCCACTGCTCATTGTTTATCATGCAGTCAGCTGACCCTGATCAGGCGCTTGGAAAGGAGAAGTGATGAGGCAGAGGAACTCCTTAACTGTAAGCATCCACAGAGGTCAATGGGAAATAATATTTCTGAATTTGGAATATTTTAAGCTCAGGTCTAGAAAATGACTCAAGGGCTTCATTTGATTTTACCATTGTTTAAGGGGTATGGTATAGACACAGTCAAGCATCAAAATGAATTCCATCTTGTAATCATTTGATTGAGAGCAACATGTTTGTGAATTTACTATCACACAGAGGATTTTTCACAACTATTTAAAGAGTTCACCATAAAGTAGTAACAGAAGAGGTTTAACTCAAAAGCCTCTATATTATTTGAAACTGCCATTTAAAGCTAAACGATGACTTTAGAGTTCAATTTAGGTGGCACTTTTTCTATTTTTTGTTGCTTAATATGTTAATCATTCAGTACGTAGAGATTGAAAACTATCATACACTTCTGTGGGCATCAGTGAACTGTATTTGATAAAATGCAATTCAGCACGACTCAACACAGACACATCAACTTGAATTCAGTTTTCACTCAGGAAAAAGCTTAGTGTCATTTTAAAATGTAAACTATTCATACAGAGGTTTTCAAGGTGAGAATGGCATTCTGCCGTCACTTGTTGATACCACATAATGACGTTCCATGACATGTTTATTAGATTAATGAGTGTAAGAGGATAACCTGTGTTAAAAAGGTCAACCCTTCAGAGGACCTAAAGGACAACCTAGTCAGATAGAGAAGATTTTCAGTCTTGTCCTGAAACCTCCAGTGACATAGGCCTACAAACTGAAACACCAGGTAAGGTAACTGGGGGAAGCAAGGTTGGTCAAACTAAGGGGTCCTTTACTTATGACAAATTAATTATTCAGATATATCTGAAGTAGCTATAGATTGGTTTTTTGTTGTTGTTTTTTTAAGAGCTGAGTTCATCAGGTGTGCTAATGATAATTTTTGTACATTTTTACACCGCACTTTGAGTTGTTATGCGCTTATGCGAAGATCTGTGTTTTTAAAGCTACAAGGAGCTGGTGAATCTCTCATAGAAAAGAGCTCGAATAGACTTTAGTTCACATAAGGGGTTCGAGTGACTGTGTATTGAAGAATGTGGTTTCTTTGTTTTATTATTTCAGTGCCATTTCAAACATACCTAGAGAGTAGCCTTTTGGAAAGTTGAGTAATTTACTTAAAGTTCATCTAACAAGGTTCTTACTATTACTCTTAATCTGTAGAAAATCTAATTGATGTAGCTTTGTGTCAGAGTTGAGTTTGAATACTGAATAACTTTTTGTTGGTTAACCAGTTTTCTTGTTATAGTCAGAAATACCATTGTCTGATTTACCACAAAAATGTAACAATTTAAGCATACACACTCACATTGAGAGTATGTTTTCGACTTTTTTTCCCTTATGTTCTTTGTTCGACACACTTGAGCAATTAGATAGACCTGAGCAAAGGGTCACCTTTTTTCAGGATAATAGGAGTTTGCAAACGGCCAATGATTATGTTCACAAATTAATGATCCAACCACTGACTTAATTCAAATTAACAGTGTATTGATTAAGCTGTTCACAACTATTGCTTCCCATCATGCTGCTACTATGATTCAGCATTGTGATAACTTTGCAAAAACTGTTTTTATTGCTTTAAATATTTAGACCTTTTTAAAACAGTAGGCGTTCGTATGTGTCACCAAATGGTTGGATTGCCATATTTGTCGCGGCACACAGCAGAAATTGCCAAGTTATAATATGCTTTTCAGTAATGTAACCAGAATTAGAATACTAGGTTAATTTGCTTATTTTACTCAAAATATTACCCTTGTATTGGTTAAGGTAGTCTCAAAATGTGATTTCCATGGATTATTGTATGGTAAAGTAACAATTATTTATTTATTTTTATTTTGATATCACTCTCTTCATGTAAACGACGTCGGTGTCTTGCACAGAACAGGTCATTATAGCTTTTCTGGCTTACCCTGTAATAACCCTTGAAATAACAATTTCGTTTGCTTTGATGTAGTTCAAGATACGTTTATCATATTGGGAGCATGCTGCTTGGATCATGACTCAAATATTTAAAATGTATTTGAGTCTTTGAGTGTGCCTCAAGTCTCTGTATTAATATAAGTGGCTTATCGATCACTTGGCTACATTTCTGAGCATCCCTTGGATTGGGGTCAACGGGATAATGACTGCTTTTCGGATCATTGGAAAGTCATGTCTTAACAGGATTTGCCTGGCAATCTGAATTGTGTCAGGATTATGTTGGTGGCATTGAGGTAGGAAAGTAATGTTGAAGTAATGTAGCAGGTAAAAAGTTTAATCAACTGAGAAGTCAGTGACAGCAAGCTGCCTGAAATTCTCTTCTACCATTACCTTCTGATTTGGTTGTCTCTAAGCTGTGTTCAGACACTCTTTTTTTTCATGGTTGAAATATGACCTTGAATTTAAAATGAAGATTTGTCATGAACAAAGTGCTTCTCTTTATTCTGTTTTAGATCAACAAGTGCCCCTGTAGCTGGAGTAAGGTAATTGAAAAAGCAGAATAAGATGAGTGAACTGGACCAGTTACGCCAAGAGGCAGAGCAGCTTAAAAATCAAATCAGAGTGAGTAACAAAACACTTCTCCATATTCCATACCACGATTATCATTTAAAATAGCATTTTTAAGTTAGGTCTGTACAACAAAGACAGATTTCAGATGAAGCAATTCTGCCATAAAGGTTTAACTTTTCTCCTCCTCAGGATGCCAGGAAAGCATGCGCAGATGCCACACTATCACAGGTAACGTTTAACACTAGGATCTTTCTTTAGATGTAAAAGCATTTGGTCTGAAAGTAACAAGATTACCTATTGTCTGTTTGTTTGTCTTTTCAGATCACAGCTAATATTGACCCTGTTGGCCGAATCCAGATGCGTACAAGACGAACGCTGCGGGGTCATTTGGCTAAAATCTATGCCATGCATTGGGGAACAGATTCAAGGTAAACTAAATTCCCGAATTTACGGCTTATGGTGCGGAGGGGGATTTGGTGTGGTTGCATCCTGTTCCTGCTTAATGTCAAAAGTACAGAAGTTGCACACTGCCTAAATCTGACCTTTGTTACACGGATGCAGTTGATACCAAATTATTACATCATGTTTTCCAGCAGTCTCTTGCCTGCGGTCCTTCTTCCTCAGTTTTTGGATTATGGATCCAGATAAAAATAGATTTTTTTGTGACAACTGTGATGGGTTTTGTTTTTTTTGGTGTTGATGTTTATGTTGCTGTTCTCCTTTTTGTAGACTCTTGGTCAGTGCCTCTCAAGATGGCAAACTCATTATTTGGGACAGCTATACCACAAATAAGGTAAGTTATACTAGAATTAGGAGGGAAACTAACTCTGCTGACGCTGCATTAATTTGGAATACATTCAAGAGTTGTAGATCAGCTGAGAGAGAGGCATTTGTGGTATTTGCCTTGGGGCTGATGGGTCTGATGTACAGTTATTGGGATGGGTGGCTGTGGTACGCAGTTTGTGTGCCTGATAGGTAATTTGGACCCCTCCATCACGGACAGAAAAACCTAAAATAGAGAATCATGCTCTGTCAGGTTCTAGAATATTGAAGAAGCTTTCGTGGCGACATGAAAACATTTACATTGAACTTGATACAGTGGGAAATAAATCCAACTGGGAATTAAAAGATTAAAGGGTCATTCCTCCAATGTGTCTCCAGCCCCACTGAGAAGATTGCAGGGCAGATTGAGGTCAGAATTGTATATGGGATACCTTAATGTGTATAGGGGCTCACAAATAGAAACACTGCTAGTTTCAGCCTTTGTTAAATTAAACTGCCACCTTTTGCTGTTTGTGAGTGCCAGTATTGCCTAATAAATGCAATCATGTTTCACTCAAAATGGGATGATATAGGCATGATCACGCAGGATGCTGTGTAATGCCTAAAAAGCACATTCCGTGCTCTGTTCTCATTTCACTTGCTCTTTTTACTTGGGTCATGGGGTCTTCACTTGGGTACCTGGCCTGGATACCGCTCTGATTTTGGGCTTTGGGCATAAGAGAAGTGGGTGTCAGAACAACAGGTTAAGCATTAGAACTTAGATTTAGACAGAGAAAGAGAGAGAGAGACAGAGTGAGATGTCAATCAGACTATTACCAACAGGTAATGACACTGGTAATGGATGTTTACAATATCAGATTGAACTGGCCACTAGAAAATATGGTGGAAACTTCTTACGGGTTAATTATTTATTTACAGCTCTCCAAAAAAATTTGAAATTTGACCTAACGTAGTTAAACTAGCTGCTGTAAATTTTGATTATATTGAGATTTTGTGAGAAACACCTTGATAAACCTTAGTATTTGTGTGTGTTGTCACCTTTGACATACAGGTTCATGCCATTCCACTTCGATCTTCCTGGGTCATGACTTGCGCGTATGCACCTTCAGGAAACTATGTTGCCTGTGGTGGCTTAGACAACATCTGCTCCATTTACAACCTGAAAACACGCGAGGGGAATGTACGTGTGAGCCGTGAGCTCGCCGGGCACACAGGTATATGATCTAGATATGATATCTCCTATTTTTTTTAAGTGTGGCATCCTTTTTTTTTTCTTTTTTCTTTTTTTTTTTAACATGGTAGATTTAAGTCTGAGCAAATTACAGTGAATGGTTAGGTTATCACTTTATAGAGAGCTAAGGATTGCAAAACTGGAGTGTCAATTTAACTCGGTTCTCAATACTAAGGCCTTACTATATTTTGCATGCTAAAAACTCTAAACGGAATTACTGGATCACTGGTTAAACCTAAGTTTAGAATGTACTTACATCTCCCTCAAAATTTGTAGAAAATCTTGAGCTGAAATGCACACTTTTTACTTTTTTTCTAATACACTCTTTGTGATAAAATGAAGCGATTGGGTGCCAAGAGATGGAAAATGAATAGATAAAGACACACAGAAAACTATACTTAAAAAATATATAACTTTAATTCCCAAATTTAAGATGTCCTAAAATGTTAAACCTCACTTATATACTGTTAATAATACTGATGATGTGTACTTTTGCAAATATGGGGCTGAGATATGCACTTCTTATTGATCTACTGGTATTTAAATATCTGACATGCAATTCCATATTGATGAACTCTTGATTCTTTGAATATTAGGATACCTGTCCTGTTGTCGCTTTCTTGATGACAACCAGATTGTTACAAGCTCTGGAGATACCACTTGGTAAGTAAAACGTTTGGCCAGATGATTAGCTGCTTTACAGAGTTAATTATTAAATCGATGTTTTTGTGCAAAAGCTAGGAAGTTGTAAAAATGCCCTACAGCTATTTGCATTGTGTATTTTGTTTTACAGTGCACTTTGGGACATTGAAACTGGCCAGCAGACAACCACATTTGCTGGACACACAGGTGATGTCATGAGTCTGTCATTGGCCCCTGACTCCCGGTTATTTGTCTCTGGTGCTTGTGATGCCTCTGCTAAACTCTGGGATGTTCGAGAAGGCATGTGCAGACAGACATTTACTGGCCATGAGTCTGACATCAATGCCATCTGTGTAAGTTATTTACAAAATTCAAAACTGTTCTTAACTTAATATCTTGTTTAAATTGCACTTTAGAATGTTATTTTGGGGAAAAAAAATACTTATATAGTTATGTCGTGCATTAATGATTCCTCTTTCTTAATTTTTAGTTCTTCCCTAATGGCAATGCCTTTGCCACGGGCTCTGATGATGCCACCTGCAGGCTGTTCGATCTGCGTGCTGATCAGGAATTAATGATCTACTCTCATGACAATATCATATGTGGCATCACCTCAGTTGCATTTTCAAAGAGTGGCCGTCTTCTTCTGGCAGGATATGATGACTTCAACTGCAATGTGTGGGACACACTAAAAGCCGACCGTGCTGGTTAGTAAATGAACCATGATCTCAAATAGTAGCCCTACTTTCTTCATGTTACAAAAATACATTGATTTGACAATTAAATATACAAAGCGAGGAACATTGTTTACTTGTTTTTTAATCCTGTAGACAAAGAATCTAATTGTGGTACTTTGATAGGTGTGTTGGCTGGACATGACAACCGCGTTAGCTGCCTGGGAGTTACTGATGATGGCATGGCAGTTGCAACAGGATCCTGGGACAGTTTTCTGAAGATCTGGAATTGAAGCCTGAAGGTTCTACTTTTTTTTTTTTTTTTTTTTTTTTTTTTTGAGTTGTTTGTTTTTTTTTTTTTTTTTTTTTTAAACTTGTTTCAAATTTTCCTACAGTTGTACTCAAAGCTATTCCTAGTAAAACCTGTAGCTGCACTTGTCTGCTATAGCCTCATCTTTTGCCCGCCCTGAGTAGAAGATGAAGTGCTGATTGAGCTGTTTTTGTTGTCTCACAGGTTCAAGAGAGTTGTGGGTTCAATGAAATGTCATTCTGTTTCTTAGTCTTTTGCTGGTCTGCATATTTGAGGCGCCTGTTCACTCGAATGGATCCTGGCATTTTCTTTTGACTTGCGTGATCAAGAAAACATACTTGCCCCTACATATAATTTCAGGGCAACTGCAACTGCTTCTAACATTCGTTTAAGCCTAATTTTTTTTTTCTTTTTTTTTTTTTTTTCCATACAGGACATACAGGCTGTACAGTGAAACAAACCCATCTGGTTGATATACACCTGTTGTATCACAGTGGTCAATTAGCGCACCTCAGATAGACATTTTCAGCCATTTAGTCAAATTAACTTAATTCGGATCATAGCACTTTTTAAGGATTTTAAGTTCATTGCTGTGATTGCATTGCTGTCCTAGGAACTATAGAAAGAATTACCCTACTCTAAAAACTGTACTTTTATGGTTTTAACAATGACATGAGCCTGTAAAATGTCAACATTTATCATTACACTGAATTCTAGGGTTAGGGTTAAAATTAAACATTAGATTTTGCAGGCTTCCCAAAAGGCCAAAAAGCTTGCTCTGTGACTTGTTGGAGGTGTATGTATACTGAACACAAGCAGCCTTCTGCATTCTTATGTCTGTCTGTGTGATTAGAAAGGTTTTTGTTGGCTCTGTTACCCATCAGGTCTGGAATTTATGCTTAACAGAAGTTTAAAATTAGCCAAATTGTAGATCAGGTTAGATTAGTTAAATTCTAAATTTCATTTGTCTTTGTTTCCCAGATGTTCTTATAACTCCAAAGTTGACTGGAAGACCATTACAACTTCAGAATGTTCACAGCATCTTCTTCAACACTGTTTAAACTGACTTGGACACCACAAAAACGAAGGGAAACCAATGCCTTTCCTACACAAAGAAGAGCACAATTATTTATCACCTAGTTAAGAAAGGATCTCCTGTGGTATCAAATCAGAAACTTGTGCATTCCTTCTTGGACCATTTTATGTTACCTTGAAAGAGAAAACAACACTATCATCCCATGCAAATGTGTGCGTCTTGAAAGCAAATGTTGGAGTGTAATTGTAAAAATTATTTAACTTTTTTTTCTTTTTTTTTTTTTTTTAAGAATTCTATTCTGATGGTTTTGTTTATCTTGATGGCTTACTTTTTTCATATTTCTTTAGTGGTTTTAGATATGTTTGAATTACAGCTTGTCTTTCTAATCCAGTTAAATCATATAAGACAGATGAGAGAAAACATGCAGAAGCAAAAGCTTGGATCATATTACACGAGCAGCTTTCAAAATGTCCATGATGTATTTATATACTAGCTGTTTTTGTTTCATCACAGCCTTTTGCACATGAAGAAGCTTTGCCTCTCAACTAATACTATGTTAACTAACCAAGCACATGCTATAAGTTATGAATGCTCATTCCAGTACAAAAGGAGTTATTACGAGTAATTTATCCAGTTAATCCCCTTAATTCTTGTACATGCCTTTGACTTTGGGTGGGAAGGGGTGGGGTAGCAAGGTAGGTGCTGAGATAATCGGGGCATGTCTGGATTTTATTATATGGATTGGGGAGGGGGGGTATTGTGTTAAGTATCCACTTTGAGTGAAACACCTCACCTGACTAAATAGACACTTCCTTTGCTTGGGACTGCAGTTGCAACTCTGTGAATGAAATGTACAAATCAATGTCTGAAAATAATGGTCTGATGTTTTAAGTTAAGACATTTAATTTTGTCTGCCATGAGTTAATTTAGATGTGCATGCTGTAGACTTGCTTTCAATGGTGCAAAAATCCTAGATTTTCTTTTGTTTTTGAAGAGGAGAGTAACCTATTGAAGTTAATAGAAGCCAATTTTTTTTGGCACAAACTCTGCATACATCATGTACTAATACTGGTAATGCTATGCACCAGAGTGAGCAAGAATGGAGAAAGACTTAATATTGACTGCATACTTAGTGTAAATTATGCTTACCAGTTCTATTGATGCCAATTTTGTAATAATTATAACAATCATTGTGAGAATTCTATCCTTGAGAAGTCCTTTTCTCTCCTTGAAATAGTCACACTCAATGGAACAATAACGTCCTCACATACTGTCCATACTAAAACTTTTGTACATTTTTTTTCTTGGTCTTAAATTGAAAATCAGAGCATCTGAATGACAACATTTCACTGTATACAGAAGCACTTTTGTTAAAGTTGTGACATATTTTCACTCTTTCTTTTTTCTGCGATGATGTACAATAAATGTGATGTATTCGTGTGTGGCCACAAGTGAAAATGCAATTCAACTGAGATGGATTCCCTTTTCTCTTTCCATTAATATTATAGAGCTCTGCACCCTTATGTACCTTTTCACTTTTTTATTTCATTTCAGTCTGTTGGTGTTCCACGGTGAGCTGGATGCAAGATAGATACTGTACTAAATTGTACTGTTATTGATTGAAAAATGTAATAAAAAGCTGTTTGAGATCTCTTTTTGTTGTAGAGTGTGATCCAAAAGCTGCACTCGATGCATTTTTTTAAGGGTGTGAAATGTAGCCTGATACACACCCATTACCATATTGAAATATAATTTGAATTTAATATTTCTCTGCTGTCTGACTAGTAACTAGTACAAGTAACTAGTACAATTTAAGCAGGAAAGGGATTAAAGTGAGGCGAGCAAACCAACCAGGTCTGAAAATTTTCAGTTTAGCTTTAATTATTTCACATTCTGAAACGGTCTAATGATTGTGGCTAAGTTTTCTCACTTTTTAGGACCCTCAAATACTCATAGGTGGCTCATGTCATTCTGTTGTCTGTCAAGAAGAGAATCTACCTATCATCTTTGAGAGGACAATGCTATAGCCATCATTTTGAGGGTCATGAACTGTAGTTTGCCGGAGTTGCTTTCTTTCATAGTGTGACGCAGCACTAAAATTGTTTTTGCAGTGAGTCTGTTGATATTCAAATCAAAACTCACATCCTTCCTGCTTGATTGTTAAACACAAACTAAAGTGATATCTATTTTAGCTTTAATATACATGTATTTGCAGCAATTCTTTTTTTATGAAAATGGCACACAATGGTTTCAGATGAACAAGTAATCTTGTTGGAGTGGAAATGGAACAAGATGCTGCTTATTAAACAACTTCTAGGACTTACTTCTGACTGTCTATGGACTTTTTAGATTATATATATTATTCTTAGAGGGTGAAAAAAAAAATGATCCTACTTAGCCTGATGTGTAAAAGCATGACTGAAAACTGTCCCCGGCAATTATACGATTTAGACATTTTTTAAAATAAAGTTTGCTAAAAACAACAGTGCCCAGGTCTTTTGGAAAGTAATTTAGTCCTTAAATAAAAAAGAAGGGAAGAACGAAACTATATATTTTTGAGCAGTTTCTAACGAGTTATGTCTTTATTACGAAAAAATATGCTGAGTGTCACAGAAAAGGTAGCGAAGTCACTACCGAGGGATAGAGTTAGCTTTGTGTATTTGTTTACAGCAAGAAAAATAAAAATAACTCCAGGCTCTGTCCTGTCTTTTATATATATATATATTAAAAAAAACAACAAAAGAAGAAAAAAATTTGAAGGCAAATTACTTTATAATCTTGGAACAAACGTTACAGTCTTTCTACAACGGAAATGGGGAATGTGACCTTTGTCTTACGTTAGTTACTATTAATGATCAGATACTAACTCGAGAGAATTTAATATCATAATCCAACATTTAGTTACTTGCACCCGACAATTATTATTGTATAAAGCTATTGACTAAAACACTGCAGCGGGTTTTTTTATGATGACACTACTCTGTCTAATGGTAAAACACAAATGATGATGATAACGTTTTAAATCGTAGGTTAATCCTTAGAAATAGCAATTTATGTTTTGCGACATTCAGCGTCAGGGACTGTGGCTTCAGCGTTGCGAGTCTTCTCCGTCGCAGAGACCCCGACCCGCCATGTTGCCTTCCCTGCCAACCGACGTAGCAACCAGCGGAAACTACTGTCGCGGACATACCAAACCTTGCGCGACGCCCCGAAGGGGGGGTGTTAAAAAATTACAACTAATTATCAAAATCACAAATCATCGCTTTGTGTTATATTCCATACAGCGATACGTTTATAAGTAACATCAATGTCGATTACTTAACATTACACCGAAGGCAGTTTAAGCCACGCTAAAATTTACTTCTCCCTCTAGACGCATTAACCACCGTAAAATGAAACCGTCCGGACTGTGACGAAGTTCCGCCTTCGCTTAGATAATGCCATCTTTGTAGGCCGCAGAAGGCGCGTTCGTTTGTCACCTCGTGTAGAAAAAAATATTCTTCTAATACAGATTTTTTTTTTTACTTTAGCGATCAGGACGAGACGAGCGCTTGTCGGGGCCGCAGAACTTCTTCCCGCCCGCGAAAGCCGTTTAGGAGAAAAGTCCCTCTGTGGGATTAGCCAGTGCGGGAACCGTGCGCAGTTTTCGTTAAGTCTCATTTGAACGGTCGTGGTCCGGTGTTGACGACACGGTCTCCGTCCCGACGAACAAAGGAACAGTGAGGCCGACGCTCGCTTCTCAGCTCCGTCTGGTTAAAAACCGTATTTTGTGAGATAATTTAAAATTAAACCCGACGCGACGACCCCCCTTCTTTCTTTTTTTTTTTGTTGGGTCAAAGTTCCCCGGGCTTGAGACTCGGTCGCCTCCGGATAAAACATACAGATTAGCGTGACTCATTCAGTCCAGCGTTAGCAACATCGGCTAAGGTTAGCAGCGGTTGTGGACAGTTAGCGAGCTAACGGCTAACTTTTTGCACGGTATTAATTCAAGCGAGAGGTTTTATTTTATTTTTATTTTTTGGGGGGGTGTGAAATGGCCGAAGTGTACATTCGAGTGGCGGAGGAGGAAAACGAAGAACCCATGGAGATCCCGTCCGAGGACGACGGTACCGTCCTGCTCTCGACCGTAGCGGCTCAGTTTCCAGGGGCGTGCGGCCTGCGGTTCCGGAGCCCCGTGTCTCAGTGCATGCGGGGAGTGCGTCTGGTAGAAGGGGTCCTTCACGCACCGGAGAACGGATGGGGCAACGTCGTGTATGTCGTGAACTACCCGAAAGGTAAATACGGACGATCCGCCACTCGGACGCTTTTTGTCCGAGCGGGCGTCCAGATGTGATGGTATTTATAATTCACGGTGCAGCTTTCGTCAGGCTGCGAATGGACGAGGTTGAACCGACGTGTAGTTTGACCACGCCCACAGAAGTGCGCTTTGAGGCGTTCATTCACAAAAGAAGGAAGAAAAAGATTAAAGATCAGCGTTCATATATATCAAAGCTAATACAGAAGCCCTGCAAAATAATCAGTACATGCCGGTGTTAAAAATGCTGATCTCAGTTACCGCAAAACCGGCGTTGAATATTGTCGAGGGCTTGAAATGTTATTTGCAGAAGTCGTACCTATTATTTTCAAGCCTACTTTCGACAGTAAAAGTTAGTTTTTTTTTCGTTCTGATTTTACCGAAACACTCGGCAAATCGGCAATGCTGTTGTGCATCCCTGACCTTGTGTAAAATCTATATGTGGATCTTAAGATGCATTTTAAGTCAACCCATCCATTTTCTGCTGCATAACCACACCATGCTTGAAGTACTGTGACAAATGCGATTATAAATATCTTTAGATTGATGAAGTTAATTAAGTCCAGGCCTCATCATCCATGCTGGTTTTGTTTTGTTTGTTTTTGTTGGCTACACAAGTCTGACCATGAAACTGGTATGGCATTGCAATATGTGTGGGTCAAAAAGGTTTGTAATAGTCTTACATTAAACTTTGTGACTTTCACAGAAACTCTATATACTATTATCATTTAAGTTACCTGTTTTATTGAAACTGTTGAATGAGATGTGTTGTTTTGGCTTTCTGGGCACTTGCAGCTGTAGTTGTCGGTGTAAATGAATTGTATTTAATTATACTGAGAGGAGATTGCAATATTTAGTGAGTCAGAATCATTTACATAAGAGTTGTTTAGAATATTAAAAAACATTCCTTAGTACAATGTCATACAACTAATCTGCAGTCTGCAACTGCAGCTTCTAAAATGACATGACTTTAAAATTTAACTTACACCTACATTCTTGGCAACCGATTACAGGGTGGGAGGGGAATTGTCTGTCAGGTTCAAATATAGATTCTTGTCCCTCTATGTGGTTGTATTCTAGACAACAAAAGGAAAATGGATGAAATAGATGCCTCCTCCGCTGTAAAAATGAAGAGAGGGGATATGAAGACGTCTGACCTGATCGTACTGGGTCTGCCTTGGAAAACAACAGAGCAGGACCTGAAAGACTACTTTAGTACATTTGGAGAAGTCATCATGGTTCAGGTATAACATTAATAAAATTTTAAAGATACACATTTTCTTTGGGTTGTATGCAGTGATAATTATTAATCATTGTTTATTTTCCAGGTAAAACGAGACGCCAAGACCGGAAACTCTAAAGGATTTGGCTTTGTGAGGTTCACAGAGTATGAGGCTCAAGAAAAGGTGATCTCCCAGCGCCATATGATTGACGGGAGATGGTGTGACTGCAAACTCCCTAACTCGAAGGTGAATATGGTAATGTCCATGCATATACCCACACATTATGGGAATAAACTCTGTGGTTATTGGTGTTAACACACTATACACTGTAGAATTTAATTTTTTCCCCCTCGTTTACAGCAAGGCCCAGATGAGCCGCTGAGGAGCCGCAAAGTTTTTGTAGGCCGTTGCACGGAAGACATGACCACAGACGACCTACGGCAGTTCTTTATGCAGTATGGAGAAGTTACAGATGTCTTCATTCCCAAGCCATTCCGTGCTTTTGCCTTTGTCACATTTGCAGATGATCAGGTATAGTGATCTGTTTGTAGAAAGTGGCTTCTTGTTTTAGCGGTACCCTTGTCCAGATGACCTGATTCATGTCTTTTTCTATGCAGGTTGCCCAGTCCCTCTGTGGAGAGGACCTAATTATCAAAGGTGTCAGCGTTCACATCTCAAATGCTGAGCCCAAACATGGCAATAGGCAGTTTGACCGCACAGCACGGTTTGGGAATGGTTTTGGAGCACAAGCATTTGGTAGCAGCCGTAGTGGGTTAGGGAGCAGCACTAACAGTAGTCTGGCTAATTTTGGTTCCTTCAGTCTGAACCCTGCTATGATGGCTGCTGCTCAGGCTGCTCTGCAGAGTAGTTGGGGGATGATGGGCATGCTGGCTAGTCAGCAACAGACATCCACCTCAGGCAGCACCTCCAGTGGAACAAGCTCAAGTAGAGACCAGAGTCAGTCCTTTAGTACAGGCAACAGCAACTATGGCACCAGCTCAGCCAGTCTTGGCTGGGGAACAGGGTCAAACTCTACAACCAGTGGTAGTGGGTTTAGCTCAGGGTTTGGGTCCAGTATGGAGTCAAAGTCATCTGGGTGGGGTATGTAAGTTAAGTGTTTGTATGGTAAGTATTGTGAGAAAGATGAGTCTTTTCAAAATTTATTTCTGGTGTTAATGCGTATCTGAAATCTTAACACTTTTGTGGAAGACGTTTTGTACATTTGGAAAAAATGCTAAAAGATTTAATTTAGAAAGTGTTGAAGTGAATTGTTTACCAGGATGTCCGACGACTAAAGTGCTATTTTTGATGTCTCATTTGTTTGTATCCATTTCAACTGGATTCTCTAATGCATGTATTGTGAAATGTGATATAACCATTTTGAAAATGCATGAATGTTTGTGATTCACCATTATCCGGCTTTGTCATCGACGTAAAAGGCAATCTTGCATTGGGAAGAATCTGGTTGAAACCTAAATGTTTTAAGTGCAACTTTATTTGCAGTCAAGTTCTGTGGAAAAGCCTTCATTGAAATCTCTTCTGCAGTTCACCTCTCTTCCATTTTCCTGTGAGGAAGCTCCTCTTTGGCAGCATTCTTGGGGTGATATCGGTATCATTCTCCCTCTTCCCACCTGTAAATGCTATGCCATCAAAGAACGGCTTCACTCCGCATGTTCTGAGAGACGGTGGGTGTTTTCACTTTTATCCACTTTTAAATGGAAAGAACTGCGCAACTGACATTTTAAGAACTGATGAGTGCGATTGAGGATGGCTTGTGGCGAAGAGTGAAGCGATGAGTGAGCGAACGGAGAGACGCGTGAAACGGACTGGTTGTGCGATGAAAGAGCCCAATTTGACTGCTTTTTGAGTGTGTGAGTGGAAGCTGCAGATGCTACGAGCGCCTCCCCTAACATGGACATTCTTTAATTAGTACTTCAATTTTTTTTTTTTTTTTAAATCTTTGCAAGTTTTTCCTTACTCTTAAGTATGTTGATCAAATGCAGAAATATCAAAATGTAGTGGAATGTTGTGATGAATATTTGTATTGCTTATATTATCTGATTTGAATGCTGTATGGTGTGTGCTTTCATGTTACTGAACTGATCTGTAAGTGTGTACTTGATGTGGATGACACCTGCTGAAGACTCTGGGGGACGCGAGTGGTAGTGTGAGAACGTGGAGTGGTGTGTCCAATGGTTCCCAGTAGCTCTTGTTGTTTGTGAGGTGTTATAAAACATGTCAAATGAAGGGAGTTCTCTAATAAAGTTCATTTGAATAGATGCTTAGTTGATATTACTTGAGTCAATTTGTCAAATAAAAAAACAAATCTAATTCGATTCACATATCTAGGGACCTTGGGCTCTGCTGGTCGAGGTCTCCGTTTGAACCCTGACTGAAGTCTGTTCTGAAGGACGAAGATGGAAGTTCCAACACTTTCAGTGTGTGGCCTTCTCAGACATGACATGGGGTAGTACCTGTCTTTTTGCTGCTTTTGATGGCTTGTCCGAGTGAATTATCCTTTATTTTAGTAAAAGCTACATTTAAGGTTAGAGGGAGGTTCTTGGGGGGGTGGTCTTTATTTTGACCTTAAACAGCTGAGCTCAGCAATGTGGCAGTACCTCCGAGCAAGTTATCCATAATTTGGCTTAAGTAATGACGACACATTGCCGAGCCCTGGAATTGATAATGAGGATTTTTAGATGGCCTTGTATGTTATGGGTAGTTTGCCTGACAGTCTTAAGTCTCAGGGGTTTTCCCGAAGAGCAAAACTACAGGACATATTGATAATTCTGACACTTAAAGGGAGAAACATACAAGGTAGATAACTTGGCAGTCAACCATTTTAATAGATTATGAATTCATCTTAAGAGTCTTTGTAGTGTTCCTTGGGCAGTGCTTAAAAAACGAATCAAAACTTAATTAGGTTTGACATAGGTATTAGTCCTAGGATACCTTTTTTAGGATACCTTAGGTATCCTACCAATGTCAGATCGGTGCCAAATGCACTATAATCTGACATTCTATTAGTAGGTAACTGAACAGATAACAGTCCTAAATTGTTTAGTCTAAATGTGCAGGAACTGTACATGGAATCACTGTAATACCAAAATCTCTATCTACAATTCTTGAAATGACAGCTGAAGTGCATAATAACCATAAAAGAGTGACTGGCATTTTTGATGACACTTAATTTATTATGTAATAGTCAGCCTTCATGTTTGTTTGAATGTTGGGCACAAGTGAGACACTCCGGGCCTGCCTGTGTCTTGTCCTTAATCTCTGCTTTCCTCCTCAGTGTCTCTGCTCTTCCTCTTCCCAGTATTCTTCTTTTTCAAATCCCTCTGCTCCTGATTCAGTTCTTCACTTTTATTTTGTATGTAGATGGACTGGAATGAATAAAGGCAAATTAAACAGTTTTACTGTCTGCTGTAGAATATATACCATTAAAGTGTCCTACTGCATTATTAGGATGATACTGCAATGTTTTTGAGTGGCTGACATTTACTAGCCAAAATACATTTTTCATTCTGACTTGATCAGTAAACGAAGGTAGCATGTGTAACTTAAGTCCTGTATAATTCCTTTCTGACAGTCTAGTGGAAATAACTCACCAATGCAGTACTGCGACGGGCTATGAGCTTTACATCATCTGCAGTCACTGTGCTTCTTTTAGCATGCCTGAGAATTGAATATGAGATTGTAAACCAGGTGTATTATGAAATGATTAATGGATTACAACTATAATGGTTAAGACAAAGGAACAAAAGGCCTGACCAGGTCTTTTGGCCAAATTGAAAGTCAGTAGAGAATAAACTCACCTGTTAATATGGTCACAAAAATAAAAGATTCTCACCTCGCAAAGGCTTCCAGGTCATTGGCAAATATATCTGGAAAAAAGCAAATAATTAGATACTGAATTTAGATTGTCCAAGGGCAAACAAAATTGCATTATAATGAATATTGTTACTAATATTTTGTCTGGCTCTGTTTACATATGAGGGGTTAGAAGATTACACATGTTAACTTAATGGAGTAACTGATTAGCTGATCAACATAAATATTCAACACTCATTTTGATAAGCTATTGTTTTGAGTCATTTTAAGAAAATGTGAAGGTCCTCAGGTTTCGGCTTTTCTTAATTTAATTTCTGGTTTCTGTAATCTTGTATGATAATAAACTTAATGTGTTTGGGTTTGGACTGTTTATTGGACAAAACACATTTAAAAGATGTCACCTTGAGCTTTGGGAACTTGGGATGGACCTTTTTTTTTCTCCCAATATTTTACTGACCAAAAAAGTAATTGATTAATGAGAAAATAGAGATTAATCGATAACAGTGATTGATAGTTGCGGAACAACAGGAGTCTGTTGTATAAAATTTTACTTTTCATTGTTTTGTGATGATCACATAATTCAAAACTCAATGAAAACTTGCCTGTAAAAATGAATTTTCAGCCTTGTTTGCACATTTTTGTCTTTTTTTTTTAACAGTCTGCTTAATGTTACTCTCAACAATCTGCATCTACAACTTAAAAAAACAAGAACAGATAATTCCTATTTCAACTATGGCTGTTACAAAAACAGCACATTGTCAGCAGTTATAAGCCATTAATAGGAAGTAACATGGGGCTGCAGTTCATTTGAGCCCCCAACAAACCATCCTGCCTGCAGTTAGAAATATTAATACATTTTTAACTAAGGGTAACATGTTTCTCACTTTTCTATCTTATCTTGTATGCAGTGATACATTTTATTAAGCCCTTAGCAAAAGGTAATGGTTGTCTAAATTTATAATAGGCTATCTAGTCATCCATACATGTTAATAAATAATTAATAAAGGGCTCTAAAATAATCCAACAAGTGTGCAGCTGCAAATGTTAATAAACTGTTGAAATATGGATTTTGGTCAAGTTGCCCTGCAGCCTTTTTCCAGAAGCAAATTGGTCAGATATATCATTGTAGAGGCATCGTCAATGAATAACACAACTGCCTAGAGAGACACAAAAAGTTGTTAGGCAACCCAACAGTTATTAATGGCTTATAACTGATTTGTAACTGATCATTGATAACTTTATTAACAGTAAAAGAGCCATTAAGTACAAGTTAAAAACCTTTTATAAATGTTGTCTTATAAAGTCACACCCTGTTATGCTTCTGATTATATTAACACTGAATCCCTAAGGTTTTGTAGGGACAGACAACACTGAACATGGTTTGTCTTATTGAACAAACCTAAAACCAGCAAACTAGATGTGTTTCATAGTATGAAGCTCTACACATTTTAAGATCATTTATAAGTACTGCGTATTTCTGGTCATGTACACCGGACTGGACTAAGACAGTATCTTTGCTGACACCTACCGCATTGTCTAAACGTTGTCTCAGCTATTGCTGCTATGGCTTGTCGACTGAACTCTCTCCGGTGGTCCTCTCCCACCTTCTGACACAGACGGCCCACGGTATAGTGCACTGCTGCCTTTAACTGCTGAAATTCAGAACATGAAATCAGATGAAAAGAAACTAGGACGCTGCTACATACCTCAGCACAGGCATGATGTTACATTTTTCAGGGGTTCTACAGCGTTCACACGATTTCGATACTACTTAAGACCTAATGCGACCCAACAGCTGCTTCAATATCAAAAAGGTGGAAGAATGAAGAAAAAAAAAAGTCAAGAAATATGAATGAATTTACCTACATTTATGTGACATTTTTGTCATGTACTTCACAGCTGTATATAATTCCTAGCAATTAATATGACCCATACCCATTTATGGATTACTCAACAGACCTACTGGGCGCATCCCTGGGGTCTTGAGAGGTCACAGGGGCCCCTTGGCCAGAGCCTCTGGATGAAGTAACAATAAGTATTTCTTGCTTGAAAGTCAGAGTTCAATTGAAAGACTTTAAGTACAAGCTAAAATGCCTCAGAGAGACAAAAGGAACCAACAAACAGAGGTTTGTGTTTCTTTCAGTCTGGGGGTTATGTATATATGAGGAGGGCACAGGGTCACAAAATCTGTCCGTGCCTGGTTTCGAGGTAAGTGCCATCTGAATGATTGGTGGAGAAATAAATTTAAAAAGATGAATAATTATATTACTCTTTGCTCAAATCGACACATGAGTCGATGAGATTACTAGCAGCTGTCTCCTCATAGCCACAGGTTAAAGACAGTCTACGGCGGGAGAGACTAAAACATTCAAGACCTACGGAAATGAAATATGACTTCTTTAATACACTTAGGCTTTTTCTTCCTGAGAGAACTGTATTCGGTGCTTTTTCAGGACCCTGGGTTTTTACCCTGTCTGCTGGTGAACAGATGACATGTAGCTGTGACACGTGAAAAAAACAAAAACAAAAACAAAACTTTTCTTACCTGGACAGTTTCGTCTTTATCATCTGACATTTTCATGCGGAGAAATTGAACCAAACGCGTGAAGGAAAACGAGGTTAACGTTTCGACGGCTAAAAAAACGAAGCAATGAATCCGGTGGAAAATGTTCACGAAACCAGGGAAAAGAAAAGAAAAAGCAAACGAGACGCAACTGGGGAACAAAGTTTGTGTCGTTTGCTCGACGGCAACAGTCAGCTGGACGAAACCCGCGGCAAAAGTTCACCAGGCAGCCCGACGACTCTCCGGGTCATCGCTCCCTTTTAATGCGCAGGTTTCAGAGCACCACCATGTGGTCAGGAGGACACATTACAGCATCGGGCAATCGCTTCAAAACAACAGGGTCCTTATACAGAAGTAAGCGGTGGAAATAACTAAGTACATTTACTCCAGTGCTGTAATTGAGTACGTTTTGGTATACTTTTGCTGCAATCGAGTACTTTTATTTAATGTCATTTAATGCCACAAGCAATTTTAAGTAATTTTTCTTGCAACAAATGCCAAAAATGCAGTGGTACAAGCATCTTAACTCTGAGTATCTGCTGGTTTTCCGAGTTTTCTATGATACTTTTACTTGTAATGGATTTTTACACTTTTGTATTGGTACGTTTACTGAACTAGAGGACTAAAATACTTCTTCCACCACATACAGTGGTACATAACATCATTATGTGGCTTATCTTATTTTGTGAAAATACTCAATAATGATCTCTCTGAAGTCTGAATTTTTTTTAGCTGACATGATAAATCATTAGTACAAAAAAAATCACAGGGTCCTTTTATAAATTTGCTTGCAGACTTGGTCCTCACAGGTAAGTTCCTGAAAAGAGAAAAAACATACGAAGCTGTGAAACTTACCACTATGCATGTAATGGTCACTATATAGTTGAATGAACCGGGTCATATCAGATCTCAGGTGCGAGATTTTTCATGTGCCTGATAAATGTAATATATACACTGTTTTTTAATGCGGATGCCCAGAATACTGCACATCGATATCACACATATTGAGAGACCGGCTTCTGAATTTAACCAAGCGCTTACCACAAACACAAACTGGGTCATATGGGGAGCCCCAGGATAAAAAAACAAAAAAACAAACAAAAAAAAAAACAAACTGCAGATTCATACCAAGTAAAGCTCATCTCCTTGAATCCAGTGTGTCCAGCCTCTGTTCTTCTTTTCTCCTTTCTGGACACAGACCAGCTTATCATTCTCCCAGCTGACCACAGTCTGAAATCAATAACAGAAAACTACAGTTAGATACGCCAGTGATAACAGGACTGCAACAGTAAAAGCTCATCGCTTGCTTGTGTTTTCCTATATTTTGTGAAAGTGATCACAGTATAATTTGATACATGGAATAGGGTTTTTTTTTTTGTTTTTTTTTACCTGGCATGACCGGTTGTCCATCCCTTTGGTCACCTCTTTGAACTCCTCTCCAATTTTGAATGATAACTCATAATTTTTGAACGTAGTGAACGTCTTGATTGTGAAACAATCTCCATCTTGCTTGATCACTTTCTGAGGCTTCAACATCGAGGCAATCTTGCGCGTTGCAAAATCAATGCCTGCATGTCACAACGACAGGAGTGTTACAAAAAGGTTCCATTTTACAAATTTAGGTTAACTTTACCGTCTACAATGCTCTCTCTTCCACCAAAGTAAATGTACTTTTACTATATATATTACACTTAGGCCACTGACAAAGAGAAATGCATGCTGAATCATGGTGCTTCTTTCTAAATGATTGTTTTTCTACCTTTTTTTTACATAAAAAATGCCAAAGAAAAGTTCATATTCTAACTGTGCTTAACTTTTCAGTTAACTGCAGATTTTGCTCTTGCCATGACTGAACATTTAAGTAAACTCAATCAAATGCAGTTTCAGTGTGTGTCCTTATAAATTAATGTTAAAAGAAGCACTGACACTTACCGAGTGCAACCATGTATCCCTCAAAATTGACATTGCTGACAAAGTCCCATGTCCCACTGTAGTCAACAGGCATCTTGGTTGTGTATTTGACTCTCTTCGAGACTCAACAGGCATGAGTATCAGGGGTGAACAGTTTTTAACCTCTTGGGTAGGATGTTTCATTGTGTGTCAATATGGGGCAGAGGTGATATGTTGCCGGCTGCAGCTGTTTTGCACTCATACAAAGGAGGAGCACTGGAAGGGTGAACGGGATTTTTTTTTTTTTTTTGAGCATGAGGAAATTATTCTGTTCCTGTTAAGACAAAAGCCTCTATAGGGGATGTTATTCTTGCATCAGATGTATGTTTACTGCTGTTTTAGTTTGTTAAAACCAACACTGTTTAAAACATAATTTAAGAGCTGAAATTTATGTGGAGAATTTTAACTTTTAGAGCAAATGTCTCTGTGTTTGATCAGCGTGAAACCTAATCCTTCCTCCTGCTGACATGTGGAGCCTGTGGCACTGAACTTGTCAAAGCATCAGGATTAGTGTTACAGTACACGTCTGCCTGGATCACTAACATCCATGTATCTCTACATGTTAATCTACATGGCGTATCATAGCAGCAGATGGATACCCAGGAATAAGAGGTTAAAATTGTAAGTGCTTACATGGTTAGAGATAATTCTTTTTTACATTAACGCAAAAATATCTTCATATTGATTCAAATGTTCTCATTTCAAGGATTTTTTCTATTGATGTTATATTCATTTTCTATTTGCAGTCAAATAGTGAATGCAGTGTTCATAGCAATTGTTCTGGTTCCTCAGTTCTTCGTCATGGCAAGGTAACTAGGACAAGTGGCAATGGCAGAAGGCCATAGAGATCATTGGTCACTTGTACAAGGGGGAACGTAGCATTAATAACAGCATCTGTTTTGTTTAAAGGTCAAAATCCTCAAGATACTGCAGACAACCTCTTCTGAGCAACCTGTCAGCCTCCATTGCCTTGTCCTTCATAGCGTCAGGTAAACCCAATCAGATCAGACCATTTTCAAAGAGCATGCGTACACAGTATCTGACATAACATTAAGATCATAGATTTCAAAGACAAAAACCTCCCCCCACAAGCAGAAAGGGTTTCATGTGGTTATAACTCTTTTAACAGGGTTTTCAGTGATATTCACATTGTTGGACCCAGTTCCTCAGAGCTTTTGGGCTTCCTATCACGTGTTTGGGCTTCTTTCATTTGGACAAGGACTATGTACTGCCATTCTGACTCTGACAGCAGCATCATGCGTAAGAGAATGACTGTAATGTTGATGCTCAATAGATTCAAAAGAAAAATGGTGTCAAGATGATTTATATGTGTATTCACAGGCCAAAACAACCCCTGAGCTATACTACACGTCTCTTATTCTAACGGTCGCCTCTATTTTCAGTACAGGTGATATACATTTCCTAGAAAATGTAGACATACTATGTGGGAGCACTCATACACAGATTCCTCAGTTCAAAGGAATAACACCTGCTTGTGTCTGTTCAGGTTTTTTCGTGGTTAGAGGAGGACTTTGGCTGACTAACCGACGGCCTGTGACGGACCCGAGCAGGAACAATGAGCAATAAAACAGTCCAGCTGTCCAAATGCTGACATTCAATACTCCACATATTAAGATTTCATGTGGTTTCCATGCCACCAGCAGCTTGTAACTTTAAACCATGTGGGGAAAAAAAAAGAAAAGAAAGGGAAAGTGACTTGTGTCACAAAGCAGATGTTTGTCTCAACTATCAGCTTGCTTTTATTTGTTGATGGGTACAGGTTAGTTTTGTTTCATGTAACAATTAGTCATAGGAAGCTAATAAGCAGATTCGGTGTATAATTTTACATAATTATACATATAAAAATATAGAATCTGTGTACAGTACTGATAGTGATATTTATCTCATTGGAAAAGTAAAGCTACATTAAACAGATCATATGAGGAATATAAATGAAATGCTTTACATAGATGAGGCTGAGACAGCCAGGTTGTAATATTTAAGAAAATGCAGATGCTTTAACAAAACGCAATTGATCCCCATCATCTAAATGGTCTTATAAAAAGGTAACAGCTTTGGTGACAACAAACTAATGTATACAAATAAATTGGAAAAATCAAGCCTCCTTGTAAATTTCTTTCACTTCCTATTCTCTATTTTCACAAGTAGCAGTATACTGCAACTGATTGCTGTTTGATACAGACAGAATTAATATTACTCTTGAGATAACATGTATTCCTCACAATTGAATTTGTAACTTTCATTTCTCATAAGTCAAATGCCAAAACAACGGGAAAATTTTAAAGTTAAGGAAAATAATAATAATTTAAAAAAAAAACAACTTAAAAATACAATCATCTGCTGGAAAGAAATTCATCATCCTGTGACATTACAGTACATGGGAAAGGTATTATGTAAATATACTGTACATCACAGGCACTTTTTCCATCTCTTTTTATGGATGAAATACAGGCACTTTAATTTAAAGAAGGCCTTCAGACACAGGTATATAAATTAACCAATGAATTCTATACACTCCAACACACACACTGTCCACCACCTGAACTCACTTTATCAACAAGATGGATTATTTAGTTTTCTTTCTAAGTCAAACAAACTAGAATCTTAAAAAAAGCACCTGAAGATCACATGTACTGATTCCTCTAAGTGGAATGTGAATATGTTTGGTTGGAAATTTGCATCAAGCATCAAATATTTTCAATTGCCTGAAAGATTTTGATCACTATTTTTGTATCCCTATTATTAATATTATCATTATAATTATTGTACAAACAAAATAAGTCATTAATTGAACCACTCATGTTTTCACATTCTTTAAGTCACCGAGTCACTGCCACTCAACAATATGAAACATACAATCAAGTGTAGATTACACAGAAAACTGCATTTCTAAAAATTCACAAATTTACCTGAGATCTGATATAATTTAAACATACACACATCTTGGGTTGTAATAAGTCCACAAATTTTTCTTTGTTGGAACTGACTTTAGGCACCAGATATTATATACATCAGATATTCATACAGTGCTACATACCCTCCTCTGTAAACCAATATTCTTAATATTATTGTCTAGATTTTCACTCATCTCACACTAATTACACTTTAAACTTTAAAGTCTGCATAATCACTTCAAACTCACACAAAAAAAATATTCAAACGAGATTTTAACTTTAAAAAAAGGACCACACTCATTGTTTTTAACATATTAACTATTAATTACATATACTTAATTTTCCTGCCCTTTGAAGAAATGTTGCCCTCTTTAGGTGTTAAGGTAGTTTTAGGCTGTGTTTCCAGAGGACAGCTACAAGTAAACCCTAAAAGCAATAGTTCATTGTCTGTCTCAAGGAAAGCTGAGAATACACTGATAGAGTAAAGCTGGCCCATTTCCCAAAATTAGATGCCACCTAAGGTACCTAGTACCTAAGGTTGAAAAGATACAACGGACAGAGACTCCAGTTGAGGGAGCGACAGTTGGAAAACCGGGGCCCTTCAGGGCCACGAGATACACAGTCTTCCCCTGGAGGAGGACATTGGCATTGCATGAAATATACAACCTGACTCAAGTTACCATGATGGTCCCCAACAGAATCTTTACACATGTACGGATGGGAACTGTGGTCCCATGAAAAATATCCCTATCTGGGCAAACATAAGTTTTGTATAGGTTTGTATGGGTTTAAATACACCCTGCAAGATACACTACCTTTAGAATTGAGTGGCATTACACAGTGTTCACTTGTATTGCTTATCTTTGTTCTCCTCAATCAAACAAATCTTCAGCACTTTTAACTTAAATCAGAGTTTTAAGTTGAATGCAGTTGCAGTATTCCTTGCTGGTGAATTCATGTGCTGTAAAACAAAGGCGTCAGATTTTAATATGGGAAACAACGAACTTCACAATGTCCTTTGCAAAGCTTCCATGTTTCCTGACAAGCAAATTAATCTACCAACAAGGGGCTGTTTTTTTAAAGCTGTTTTCAGCTGCCATACTACACAGTGAAAGCTGTGTAGTACTTGAACATGAACAAAGTTCATGTCTCTGGACTTGGAAAAAATTGCTGGTTGAAAGGTAGGACATCAATCAGAAACTTGCTGGCATATTTTTTAAAAAATGCAGCAGTAGTGATCAGTATATGTGATTTGTAATTAATAAGCCAAAACTTGTATGACTACTGTGCCTCATACATTCTTTACCCAAAAAACAGCCGTTGAATTAAAGCAGCTCCAAAGACATCTAATTGACAGTTAGTATTAAATCCCTATCCAAGAAGTGCATCATAGTCTATGTACCACACAAGTCTGCCATTAGTAGGCTTCACCCCAGTGACAGGCCATTTTGCTGGGTTGTCCTTTGCTCGGCTCAGCTGAATGATCAGCTCATGCTTGCCCTTGCCCATCACTAAAAAAGCAACTCTTTGGGCCCGGTTAATGGCACTGAATGTGAGGCTCATACGCTGGTGAGGTTTAGCAGGGCTCTCAGTGAGGGCCACCAGATTCTCCCCGAGGTCATCCACTTTAGTACCAGGGAACAGAGAGGCTGTGTGGCCGTCATAGCCAACTCCCAACAGTACAAAGTGGAAGCTGGAGCCATTGACCAGCTTGCTGAGCTCCTTCTCGTACAGCTGTGTTCCTCCATCCTCCTCCACACATAAACGATGGCTTAGCTGGACTGGCATGGGGTGTATGTTGTAGTAGGGTATCTTCACATATTGTAGTAGGTGGTTATGCAGGGTGTAGAAGTTAGACTCCAGTTCAGTCAGGGGCACACAGCGCTCATCCACCATCCACACATGGGTGTCCCTCCAGGGGAAGGAGAAGTGGTAAAGGGCCAACCTGTGAAACAGGGCGAGAGGTGTGGACCCACCAGAGAGGGCGAGATGGAAAACACCGCTCTCATGGACCGCTGCCTCTGCTGCTTTCTGCACATCTGCAGCCAGCTGCTCCACGAGCTCCTCAGCCCAGGCGGAAACCATGTCAGCACTACGAAATTTGCCCTGCATCACTTGGAAACCATTTGCAGAGGAGCCACTCATCTGGTCAGGGCTGATTATCACCACCTCACTGTTGAAGCTAATTTCCTTCCCTGTCAGACGGACATCTAGCAGGTCCCCATTGTCTGTGCCACCAGGGTAGATGCGGGGAAAAGAGCTGGCTAGGCTACTTAGCAGTGGTGTCCATAAGCCCCAGGAAGACAGCAGGTTTTCAGTACTGATGAAACTATTCTTATGTCCAGCAAAGATGTGAGAAATCAGTTCCGTATAAGCTTCCCTCTGCTCTGTTGGAGTTTGCACATAGTAGTCGGAAACAGGCAAACCTAAGACACTGACATCAGTATGTTCTGTCACTTCCTTCCACTGTCCCTCCATTAAAACTGGCTTGAACAAATTCTTACTTACAAGAATTGCTGGATACTGAAGGCTACCATGTCCAAAGTAGAAAACTATCTGTTTGGGCTTGCAGTGAATGCTGTGGTGGTTCTGAAGACAAAAGATGTCATTCTTGAAAAGTATGCGTGCATACCCGACCCGTTCATCTAACATCTTCCCTGAGATAAGAAGAATTGGTACACCATCATACTGGGCCTCATCGATGTGTGCCAATACAGCTGCAACATACAGACAGGATCACTTATTAGCAGAACTATATTTATTATGCAGCAAGTTTTTTTTATAACAGTCCGGAAACACAAAATCGTAACAATGAAAAAGAAAATCTGTAAGTTTTCACCTGCAAATGTTGGTGTGATGCTGACGTGATCTTTTGTTTTATTCAGCTCCTGCTGAACCTCTGATTTGTATGCTTGGTACTGGCCGATTACAGCTTGATTCTTTCCTAAAGGAAGAAGGGAATTGAAGATCTGCAGCTTGTTTCGGATGACTTCCTCGCTGCTGCTCAGATTCATGGGAAGCCTCATGGTCAACAGTGTCATGATCTCAGTCAGGTGGTTCTGTAGCATATCTCTGATCACCCCGTACTGGTCATAGAAGGGAATACGACCTTGGGGACAAAACGACAAAGGGGGAGGGGGGTGTACACGTGAAACTTCCTCAGGAATTCTGGCTACTTTTTCATTTCTCAACAGAATTCGAGCAGTGTTAATGCATTTTTAGTTACCTTTAACATTTAGGGTCTCTTTCAATACAATTTCCACTCTCTCTATGTGGTGTTTGTTCCAGATCGGATCTAGAAACTTCTTGTTCTCTACTCTGAATGGAAGTATCTTTGCAACCACCTTTTCACAAAAGCAGAAAAATAGCATGAAATCAAAAATCTCAATGACAGATTCACAGGTTATAGGCACATACTGTAGAGGATGTCCTTACCTGCTTCCCTAGGTAATGGTCAATCCTGTACATTTCATCATCCTTCAAGGAGCTCTCGAGCTGAGATGCTAGTACCTGAGCACTCCTAAAGTCATGTCCAAAAGGTTTCTCTAGCACCACCCTCAACCACGCCCCACTGTTCGCCCTGCAACTGTTATTGATTTTATCAGCAATGTCTGCATATGCAAAAGCTGGTACAGAGAGGTAGAAGAGCCTCCCTGCCTCTTTCATTCCCTCTTCCTGAAGTTGTTTCTTAATGTGCTTGGCCAGATCCTGGTAGTCCTCGAGGGTTTTCAGCTGCCAATACTGTGAAAGTCGAAGGAACTGGTCTTTCAGAAGAACGCAGCGCTCCTGAGACACCTCCTTTGAGCATGACACTGCCTTTAGGATCTCAAAGAGGAGCGGTGTGGCCTTTTCAGCAGGTAACAGTCCTCCCCCGTAGAAAGAAAAGGTGTTTCCACTAGTGACCTGGTTAAGGTAAAGCTCGAAGAAGCCCTGCCACAGGTACTTCTTTGCCAGGTCACCTGTGCCTCCCACTATCACCACTGAAACATGGCCGGGTCTCTGTGTCTCCCCTTTCTCCTCTCCATACCCTCCCTGGGCACACAGAGTGACCAGAGCCAGGAAAACAGTCACAAACATGCTCTGGTCTTAACTGTCCAAACTCCTGTATGAAAACAGCAATGACAGAAATACATGTAGGCAAATATCAAGCACCACTGCGCAAATAAGAAATCATATGAAGTTAAAAACATAATTGACGCCAAGGATTGAAAATAACAAGTGTTTGTAGTGCTGCAACAAATGTTTATTTTCATTATCAACTGACAAGCCCTCTATTATTTTCTCAATTCTTGTTCTATCTATAAAATGTCAGAAATTATTCCTTCCTATAAACCAGTGTGACATATTCAAATGTGTGGTTTAGCCCAGAACCCAAAGATGTTCAGTTTACTATTACATGAAGACCGATGTGCTAGCCTCGGCGACCAGCACTACGTTCATCCCCTTAGAAATCAGGGGTAGGACACACAGAAGATGCAGAGGAGGAACAAAGTGATGAGGGAAGAGAGCTGATTCCAGACAACAGAGACTGACAGAGAAGAGCAAACTCTTATCTGACACCATGAGCAGCAGGGTTCTGATGGCCCCGATCTTCTGTTCACGTGATCGGTAAGAGTCAAAGTGAAGTTGGAGACAGGACCCTGTGCCTGCTGTATGCTGATGTTAAAGAGGTCTGGTGATTCTACCTCCCACATTACTTACTGTATATTGAAATATTACTACTTTTTTTAGAGTAGTTTGTGCTCTTTTTAATTATTTACTTCCTACCTCTATCAGTTATGAACATGTACCAATTCAATTTCCCTGCGGGGATCAATTACGATTTTCTCACTCGGATTCTGAATAATTAACTAATATTTTTGGCTCAAAATGTTATATGTACATGTGGCAATACCAAATTAAAAATAAAAAGTTCCTCTGTCCCAAAAACTGCCACATATCACAGAGCAGAAAAGCTACAACTTAGAAATGAATACAATCCCACTTGTACTATAAACCATCACTGTTTTTTACAATACACACACGCAGTAGATACTGATGTTTTTCTTCAGTTGACAGACGAGATATAAATCACTACAGTTAATATAATATTTGACAACCAAACTTAAACGTGTCCATTTAAACATCTAATAGCCACAACAGACACATAATTTGAAGGACACTTTTAATGTAAGCAGGAGTAAATGTTAAATTCAAAAAACCAGAACCAGTACAAATCCCCAAAGATTAAATGGATAAGCAATTAATTACCAAGCAGTGTGTCTTTCCCCAGTCGCTTCAGAGGCAGTGATGTGATGCAGTGACACTCTCATGAGTGTAGTGATGACTGGATACTGGTGGATAAGGGGTGTAGACTTTGTACTTTGCTCAGGGGCATTGAGCTTCCAGTACAAGGATTATGCTGTTGACAGAGTGCTGGGAAAGTCTGACCAAATTATAGATTATTTTGCAAGGACCCCAAATCATTAACTTAGCGAAATGGGAAAACTAGAGAAGTAAATAGTTGGTTAAAATTTTTACTTCCATATTCAACTTAATTAATATCTGGTGCATAGATAGTACATAACAAAGTGCAAATTAGTGCATACAGATAAATCAAATGATCAGGGTCTTGATGTAGATACTACATCTTCCCTACTGCCTTCAGTAACATTTTTTAATACAAAAAACCCAACCTAAATCCGAGGAATTTGTATTGGTAGAAATGCAGCTGTAATTTGCAGCTGCTTTGCATTACAGAGCTCTAGTTATAGCCAAGGCCAGGATGTTATAAATCCCTCTCCAACATTTTATTTGACTAAAAATCATACACAGTGAACAGAAAACCAACAGTATGGAGCTGATTTTATGACTGAGTGTAACATCTGGAATCCCTCTGTTCCACAATCATATTTGCACAGTGGCAATGCAAACAACAAAGGCCACCTCAAGAATGCTGCCTGCTTCAAGCAGCTGAATTTTAGCATTGCTCAACTTTTTCTGAAGGATTACTGTGGTCAATATGTTTAGATCTTTCTTTTAATTCAGAAATAACACTTGAACACATCTTTTGTAAAGACAACAACAACTTGAAAATGACTGATAGGAAGTTATATAATCAAAAAAATGCACTGTTTCCTACCTATTTTATTACTTTTTTCCTTAAATTTCCCTATCGACTTCTACTCTTTTACTTCTTCTGCTGATTCCCCCACAGTAATCAATAAAGTGGCATATTATCTTAAAAGACACTACCTTCATTCAGTTTTTATTCCTCTGCAGGTGTTCCCAAGAATTTTTTCATTTCATTACAACACATGATTCCCCCTCAGTAACAGGCTGCTTTCATTTTCTAACAGCATAGAAAATCTTCCTTCACACCAAATTCATGCTCCAAATGAACTCATCTATCCATAAAAAAGCATCTCCTGTTCTCTTAAGCACATACAGCCCATCACTCTCAAATGACCTTTACGCACACACACTTGTATTCACAAAACTTCCTGGTGCTGGCTTTTTATTCTGGTGAAATTCTAAGGAAAATTCCTTGAGGAATTTCTTTGCAACAAACATTGATTCAAGTTGCCAAGGAAGACTATATCAACCAGAGCTAAGTGTCCACATGTACAATGAGGACTTGTCTAGTGACTGAGTGACTTGTTCTTGACTGGAGAAAGAACTACAGTTATGGCTGTGTCCTGTTTACTTCTTACCAGCCAAATTTGTCACAGTGGTTGGCAGTTAAGACGCTTGCATGTCTTGTGAAAGAACTGCAGGAATTCTAAAACTATTTACTCACTACCATAAGTCTCTGATGAACCTATTCAGCTTTACTGCTTTGAGATTAATAATCACGTCATTAGCCTTCAGTTGAAAGTACATGCTTCTCATTGATAATGCCCCCCCCCAAATATGGCTGTGAACTCGAGATTCTGGGATAATAAATCTTCTCTTACATCATCACATCACAAGCAATTTGTTGTTAAGAATGATGTAAAGGGATTAAGCGAAATTAACAAGAAAGTGAGTAAAAGAGAGGTTAATTATATCCGACGTTGCTTTTGTTTTGTTTCCCAGGCAATAACCATTACAATCTTCCTCATCAGCTTCCTGGAACAAGCACAACAAACAAAATTGCCTTTTTGGCATAAGTTATAGTAATACCTCTGATGATTAGCCATAAAAAAAGCAGCAAAAGATGCTTCTGCTTGCACATCATAATGGTTAGATTACATTACAGAAGCAAATGGAAATAATACGTTATTTAAATTATGTAAAAGAGCCTTTTATCACGATCACCCATGGACTATCAGCCATGATCTGCACAGTTTCCTACTCGCTCTGGTGAATGCACATTACCGGTAACAGCACTCTCTACTCCCACGTAAATCAAATTCAAATTACGGTCAGCCGCTCGTTGGCTCAGTGGCGACTGGATAAGAAGATGAGGACATGCAACCGCAGCCAGTGTTCAGTTTTATATAGAACTTGTTCTCGTTGCCCCATTCGATTTGATTACTGCCTTTAATAACACCGACCTGACCGCCGAGCAAAGAAGGCAGGCCGACACTGACGCTCGTACAGCAGCATGAAAACATTTGGGCATCCCTGGGCAAACTTTCTGTTACTATGAGTGGTCGAGCAAGCCAAAAAAAAAAAAAAAAAAAAATGGACTGATTTCCAAAAGGCATGAAGTTAAAAATGAAACACTTCTTTAATATTTTAGCAAGATTACTTTTTTTATCACCCTCTTTTACAGTTTCTAAATAACAAAGAGGCCCGAAACAGTGCTCCCTGCATGGTCAGTATTTGGTAACAACACCTTTAGCAAGCATCACGGTTGTGTTAACATGTCAAGCTTATGGTGAAGTGTTTAAAAAGCCTGTCGTCCAGTCGGTGCTGACTTCACTATCACGCAGGATAAGACCATTTGTAAATATTAATATCTGATAAGATGGGGCCAGGGAACTTTTGACACTGTCGCCTGGCAACCAACGATCGCTTAAATAAACTACCGAGCTCTACAAGTTTCGTTTTCGTTTTGTTTTTTTTTTCGCCAAAACCAGCAAGAGCGCTTCATTTCTGGTTTCCATCTTTCTTTCCCGTGTCTGTCGCACAGCCCCAGCCCAAGACTCTTGTCCCGGTTTAAAACGATCCCGGTTCGTCTTTTACAGATCCTGCCGCACACGTGTCGCGCTAAAGTCTCTATCCCCAAAATGTTTGTCTTCCTGCTGCTGCATCGGGCTCGAAACGAAACAGCACATGAAGGAAAAAACAAACAGATGAATTAATTAATTAATTAACATACCGATGGGGATCGTTTCTTTCTGACGCTTATAAAACAGGGGCTGTGTTGTGCGGGGCGGGGAAAGCAGCCTTGAGAAGCCGGCTAACAACCGCCGCCTCCCGGTGAACGTACGCGTCGCCACCGCGATTCACCTGCTAGCCGTCAACTTGACTTCCGCTACAGACGCACAGACACACGGACACGGACACACGGACGCGCTAACAGCTCCACGACCCCTCCGTTAAAAGTGCCCTCTCGAAGCGAGGCGGGCGGCTAAAGCTGGGAGACGCCGCCGACGGACGCGGAGAGTAAAGCGGACACCAACCTGCCCGTCGGCTCCGTGGACGATGCGCTCCGCCGGCAGAGGACGCTTCCTGGACCGGTCACGTGACGCGGGGCCGCTGCTCGCCCACGTTCCCGAGTGTGTGTTTGTGTGTGATTGTGTGTGTGATTGTGTGTGTGTGTGTGCGTGTGCATGTGTGCGTGTGTGTGTGTGCGTGTGTGTGTGTGCTAGTGTGTGTGTGTGTGTGTGTTTTCAGATCACTTATAGCTTCAGAAACACAAACGCGAGACCTCAGGGCGGGATTACCGACTACCCACCTCGTCCACCCGAGTTCATGCTATTCAACTGTAATTTGATTAAATGGAGATATATATATAATATATATATATTTTTTAAAGTAATACCCGAGACGGGTCTTTCGTACATGATCTTGTGGACTTTATCGGAGGGACCACGTGTCAAAACCTTAAATACTTTGTTTCATTATGTTTTGGTGTTTTCACATGGAAAAGAGACACACGTCTGTATCCAGCTATTTTATATCCCCCGTGCTCATTTTTAATCTCTTTGTGGTGGTTTAGAGTCTGATGGTTGACTTTCCCACGATAATATTAAGAGTCACTTCAAACAGAGGCTCTTGTCCATGGCCCCCTGACACCTTGGGCCCCTGGGCCTTTGCACGACAGGCGGGTTCGGTAATTCTCCCATGGGGACAAGTGAGCAGTATTCCAGGGTAGAAGTACTGCAAGGCAATTACTAATTATGTTCATTATCAGCCAATAAATTGCTTGTTATTGACTAAGCACAATATTAAATGGAACAGATCAGGTTTAATACACTTAAATTGATTCGATAAAATCCATTTTACATGTCCCAGAAGTTAGTTCATTGTTCTCTGATGTTGTAATATAACTCACTGTATTTTATCCGAGGCTTTTATCAGCTGTATTTCGCGTCCCTGGCTGTCATTATGGGGCAGCTGTAGACTGCAGCATATTGTCATAACAAGAGGGACCCCTGTTGGTCTCAGTGTGGTATAGCTTCTTTATACTTGTGTCATACTTTTCAGTCAGGAGCTCTGAACCATTATTAAATGCCATCAGCTCTCAATGTGCCATCTCCGACTGCAGAATAATGCTAAATAGCAGGAGGTCAGAGGCCACAGCCTACTGAGTGTCGACAATATTTAAAAAAAAGGAGTGAATAATAAAAACAACACAAATCAGATGACTTTAAGGGGACAAATATTAACTCCTGTTTACTCTTACTGCTCAGCTGTCACCTTCTGAGTTGTTGTGGACCACACTGACCACACTCACACTCACTGGTCCTCCCTTTTCCTTGTCTGAAGAGGTGTGATTGTCACAGCACAGACCTCAACTAAGCAGCTTCAAGGGTAAACAAGTAAGCAGCGGAAGTTAGACAGCTTAACCATGCTAAAACATACTTAAGATCTTAAGACTAATATTTTTAGCCCCTGTTGTTTTTGTTTTGTTTGGATGTTCCCATTTCTTGGATAAATATAAAAATTTAGCAACATAACTTGCTATAAAACAGTAACATCACAGGGTCCTTTAGTAGCTGTTTTGGAGATTTAAGTCACATCACACAACCTTCCCCTAAAGTTTTTCCCAAGGTCAAGAGTAAACTTCCAATCTCAAGGGCTCAGAAAAACAGAAATTTGACCATACAATTATGACAGCTACAGGGAGACCCCATCTGCTGAGGAACATACACACACACACACAGACACACACCATCCACCAGTACCTTACAAACAGCTGTAATGCCTGTGATCACACTGTAGAGCCCTCCCAAGTTGGCTGGCCACTGTGAAATGTAAACGGTAAACAGGATGGAGCATCCTGTGTGTGTGTTTATATGTCTGTGTGTGTGTGTGTGTGTGTATATATGTGTGGACAGGAGGAGTTGGCTGCTAAAGAGAGAATGAGCCCATGCAGAGTGTGCCAGCCCAGCTGTCACTGCTATAACTTCAGATTTGAGAGACCACAGGAGTGTGTGTGTGTGTGTGTGTGTGTGTGTGTGTGTGTGTGTGTGTGTGTGCGTGTGTGCGTGCGTGCGTGCGTGTTGTCACCCCACCCCCCCAGGCATTCTCCACAGTCCCTGGCTTCCTTCCTCCCCTTTGTTAAGCCTGTGGGGCAGACTTCGTCAAGCTGAGCACACAAACGAATGCATATGAATGTGTGCTGTCGTCTTTATTAGGCCCCTTTGCCAAAAGCCATTACATTTAACACAGGTCTTTACTGAAGGAGATTTCACTTTCAGTCATGCCCTCATCCCCCACTAGTACTTGCCAGACAAGAAGGATTATACTGACATCAGCTTGTGATAAATTTGAATACACATATTGTTACATACTAATGAGAGAACATAATACTGAGCCATGAACAAATGTTCATTTTTAAATTGCTTTTGGTTCCTCTGGGTAATTTTATGGTTGGTTTTTGTAATTCTTTGATATGAAACTTTAAAGGCAAAGTTAATTGGTTGGTGGTTTTGTATTTCAAGGGTGAGACAATCCTGCCAAATATCTTTCTTTGGCTTTTTTCTGAAAAAGCTTTCTGTCTGTACCTGCACGGTTCATTTTTTTCAACGGTTGCTCTTTGATGCATGAGGTTGGTGCCATCGCAGCCAGTGATGACTGATCAGGGTGAAGCCATAAAAAGTCTTAACCCTTGTGTGTATGAGTAATGCCCAGAACTTTTAACCACATTCTCACATTTCTTCTCTTCATAAGACGAAGACTTGTCTGAACGTGCTCTTGTCCTTTGTTTCTGAACGCAATGCTGCACACAACACATCCCACATAGACAACAGGCACCCGCCCCAAATTCCAGTTGAGAGAGGTAACGTTTCCAGAGGTGGCATGTGGGGCTTTTAAAGTGAGATGACCGAGGACATGGAGGAAAAAACAATGCACCAGCTCTTCAGCAAAGTCCAGACTACAGAGCACGTTACGCCTAAGTGTAGAATAAAGAAGCTTCTACAATATCCGTTCCCTCTTTGTCAGGTAGATGAAAGGATGGCAGTTTGGAGTCTGGGTTCCGGTGTTATCATCAGCGCACACTTATTCATTTTTGATGAGGGACTTTATGTCCTTGTAATAACCTTGTTATCCAGAGATTAGTCACTTCATGTCCTAGATTCTGTTGTAAATTATTATTGTATCTTATCAGTACATGGTATCATAATGTGTCATCCACCACAAGTACTTGTGTACATAAGATTGTACTGAACATTTCAACTCGCATATTCCTCTGTCTCATGAACAGTGGTGCGATTGTTGAGCAGAGATATCAAATGTATCTGTTGTCAATAGTTTTTGTAATGCATGTGTGTGATTTTTATGTTATCGTGTAAGATAGAGGATGACACACTCCTCCTAGTAGGTTCAAAACATGTTTTTAAAACCCATAGGATTAGCTCAAAAATGCGATGTCTCCCACGGTGTGGTTTCAGACGTCTGAATCAGGACCTCTGTTGGATTTTATTTGTAGTGACTCAATAGCCGGTCTGATTATCTGGCTGAAGTCACAAGGCTCCTTAACTCAACCTTTGAAAATATTGAGATACATTATCATCAGAAAGCGGTGTTTCCGCTAAAGCCACTCCTCTGTTTCAGTGCAAGTCGACTGCAAGTTTTAAATACTTTGCTTTCTATAACAGTAAATGTTAGATTAATTAATTTAATTTAGCTTTGTTTCAAATACATCGGATTGTTTTACTGAGACGAATGGGACATTCTAATACCCAATAACAGCAAATGTGTGGGAAAGAATTAATCTAATATTAATTTAACCTAATATGCATTTTTATTGCCTGGTGTTCTTCTTCACTTATCTAACTGATCTGAGTACTTCTTCTACTACTGATTGTTAGGCCAAAGGCCTGAATCCATCATTTCTTAACGAGGGGTTTGGGGGCCCTCACTGTGAGAGTTGTGGAAAACAGGAGGTGCATTTAATGTTGGCAGTACACAAAAACTCCCCGGGGCTTTCAAAAGCGGTCCATCTCTCTGTTTGCTGACACCACAAGAAGTATAAGGAAAGCGGGGGTGTAAGGGGAGCAGGATCTGAATGACATGGCGTTGCTGCTTCAGCCACTGTTCACTGACCCACAAAGTTCAGGCCCAGCCCCCAGTGTGAAGTACTTTTGTGTTGTCGTTGCCCTCAGAAGCCCAGGACCAGAGGGAGGGTGGGATGTTTGGGCACCCAGGGGGACTGAGGCCACGGTCCGTTCTCCAGCAGGACGCATGCTCTGTTAGGTGGATAAAAAGAACCTTGTATTGTAATCAAAGCATTTGCATACTTGTGCGTTAGAGAGGGTGTTAACCTCTGACACCTCAGAGAACTGGATGACAACAGAAACCACTTCTCAGAGTCTAAGCATTAACACGGTCGAAAATAACACCTAAGCGTACCTCAGTGTGTATCAAAACCAATAAAGACCTGAGAGGAAGGGCTGCTTGAATGCTTAAGATGGAAGTTTCCTTCAAGTGGCAGTTCGCACTCAAGACAAAGCGTGTTGGATAATTTGAATGTCAGGGATATCTGGATTTTAAAGCGCAGTGCCAGGTCTTCGTGAAAAACGGGTCTATTTGAAACTCAGAAATAGCAGAGACATAAAACTAAAATTTGGTTCTTTAGAAGAACTGTTGTGAAAGTTGAAAAATAGTAGATTGGAAGAGAATTCAAATGGACTGAATGAAGGATTGTGTTTAAAATGTAACCCCTGCTATCATTTAGAGAAAAGTGCTACCTGAAGTTTGTAATAAAAAAAAAAAATCCACTCATACACACAAATTAAGTGGTCTCCTAATAATAGTAAGTTTGCAAGTAAGGTTCCTCTTTGATTGCAATTCATAATCTATTGAAGAAAATGTTGTTTTCCTTCCTCCTCTAAAGGGTCCAAAAAATGTCCCATTAGAACAACTCTCATTATGTTAAACTACAATTTGTGTTTGTAAGCCATTGAAGTGATTCTCATTTGAAGGTCAGAAAGTCATAACTCAACCCACACTTAACTTGTTAATCTATTTTTTTCAACCAACATCTTTCAATCTGTCTGTTGTATGATTAATGTCCGTGTACGGTAACTTCGGACAAGACAACGTCTGCCTCTTCAATTGATTTTTTGGGGGGTCTTTGTCAGGACGGCCGGCTGTGTTTGGCTCTCAGCCTGAGGGGCTCTTCTCTCCAAGTACACGCCGCTTCACAGAGAAGACTTGACTCTGAAATTCCTCCAGATTAGAGTTGCTAGGTGATGCTATTGTCAGATCTTCTTTGTGGTCACATATTCATACCCAAATTGTAAGGTTCTTTATGAGGGCCGCCTCATTAGTAGTCATATATTCATACCGGACCACCCCCCCACTTGACCCCTCCTTTACCAGTCGTGGGAAAGACAAGTCCTGGATGAGACGTGGAGGATTCAGGCAATTACTTGGAGATGTTCAGAAAAAGATTGTCCAGCTTAAACACTATTTCATTTGAAATGCTGCCGAAACCCAAACTTATTTATGCTCTAATACTGACAGTGTTTGAAACTTTTATATCCTCAACTTAACATTCCAGCACAGATAAAGCATCCGAGGAGGTTTCTGTATGCACTGTATATTCAAAGTGTTAAAATATGAATATCTTCATTCACCCACAGAAAAGCTTGTCTGAAATGCTTAATATTTATCTTAAAGATTTACTTACTGCAAAGTTTTTCAACTTCTGTAATTGATATTAGTGGTGTAAAGTAACTAAGAACATTTACTCAAGAACTCTACTTAAGTAGAATTATCAGGCCCATTTTATCACTTTGGCCTTCTCAGAAAAATTTGAAAAACTTGGACTTTAATTAGATACCTCTAAATCTTTGGTACTCTAAGCTTTGCTCATCCACATTTGAGAGTGAATTAGAGGGAAATATTGTATGTTTCACTTCACTGTATTTATTTGATAGTTGTGTGTTTGCTACTAAAAGTGGATCATTTGACATAGATCAAACTACCAAACTAAGCATAGATAGTTTATACAAGATAAATCTAATAAAAAAGATCCATATACTGTAAGTAGTGTAATAATACACCACTCTAAAAAAGGCTATTTTGCCTAATGAGTAATCTTTAATACTTGGAGTACATTTAACACATGTTACTAATATTTACCTTTACTTGAGTGAAATTTTAAAGGAAAAACTTTCACATTTTGCGGAATATTTTAAACTGTGGTAGTACAACTTTTACTTAAGAAAGGCATCTAAATAATTCTGCTCCCCTTTGAATATATATGACTTAATGATATGCTCTGGAAAGGACTGTCTTGCATAAGTACTTTTACTATTGTCATTTGAAGTATATTTTGCTTTTAATACTGTACTTAGGCTAAATACAATGTTGAAATGAGGGCGAATTATTATTTTCATTCTCAATTCATCTTTATTTTTCTTGAATTACAAAGAGTCAGGAAAAAGCGAAAATTGCCAATCCCTTTGTTCAAGAGGTTAAAGGTGACACCTAGAAGTGCGTTGTCTAGTTTGACCAGAGGCGTTCGCTTTATTGCGGTACAGAGGAAAACGGGAAATCATCCTGTCTGAGACGCTGAGAAACTGCGATATTTGCATCTTGAAAAACGACTTTGATTAATTTTTTGCCGCTTGATTAAAGGCTGACCTAAGAAAATACTAAATTAAAAAATAAAGGTGCAGTTTATGAAGGCTCTCATCCTCCTCAATGAAACAGGTGCGGTCGGGGGGTGGGGGCGGCCACGCCCCCTGCGACACCATATTTGGAGAGGCTCTGCATTCCGACGGGCGGGGGGAGGGCGGGGCGATGACGCCACCTGTTTGTGAATGGGCTGCGGGCCGGTTCGTGTGGCAGACGAGTGAGCGCAGCCGAAGGCGAAGGCGAAGGCCGGAGAGAGCGCACAGCCTCCGGGGCACGAAACCTCCGGCTTCTCCGTCCCTCTTATTTATTTAATTTTTTCTCGTCGTCGCCGTGGTAAAAGTCGTGAGGAAACATGGAGCTGAGCCGGGTCAGCCTACTGCTGTTTCTATTCAGCTGCCGGGTGTCCGTCGGCCTCCAGTCGAAAGAACGTAAGTGAAACTTTTCGTTTTTTCCCCAGTGCGCTGTGTGAACAGGAGTCAGAAGCGTAGCCGGGCTTTCGCCGCACCTCATGACTCAGGAAGTTGGAATCTCCTGCTTTAAGTTTCCTTTTTCTGCTTTTACACTTTTGACTTTGTCAGGTTATAATTACTTATACACGAGGCTTTGGTTTTCCTTTGTTTTTCAGTCATTATACAAAAAAAAGCAACGTGATGTTTATAATTTTACCTTTACCATGTAACCCTGTCTGAACAGTTAAGAACTATTTAAATGATCGAAAAAAACTCAGATTGTCTCAAACTCGGATTGTCTCAAACTATGATATATATTTTTTTTTCCTTTTTAAAAAAGAATTTCTTATTTTTTTAATTTCTGGCCTTTGCGAACTAATGGGGACAAGGGGCCACCTGTGAGATGCCTGAACATGTCAGACTTTTTGTTTCCTATGCGGTGCTGATTCATGTGTTTCGCTTGTCATGGCACTTTGACTGCCCACGCCTTTCTCATACATTAGTGGTCCTGTATGCTGGACCTGGAGGACATGGTCAATGAAGTCCTGAATCAGACCGACATGCTTGATTAAGCTGTCAAAGCGTGGCATGTGCCCCCCATAAAGCGGTTGGCCCCAGAGATCAAAGCAGAGGATATAATTGTACAGTCAAAAAACAGTTATTTCTCATTTATTAACACACTAAAAAAACAATACTTTATACTATTCAGTTGGTGCCAGATGTATGTTAAGCCTGTAAATGTTTAGTTGTTTTCTTTAATGGCGAAATGTCCATTATATAATGTAAAATTATTTTCTTTGCGGCATCACGCTTGTACTTGTTACAAATATGTAAGGAGTTTTTTCTTATTTGTTGTTTTTTCCTGTTTGTCCCTGTAGAAGTATTGCTGGATATGATAGCTTCAGGATCAGAGCTGGGGTGGTTGACGCTGCCATATGAGAACGGAGTGAGTATTTATACCTCAACAGGCATTTTTAAGACTTCAGGTTCAAGAGTTGAAACTGTTCTTCTCCATATGACAACAAATAAATGATTGTAAGCTGAAGATTAATGCACGGAAGAATTTAAAAAAGTGTTTATCAACAAAAACAGAGGCCTCTCTCTGCTCCCTGGAATGAGTGGCAGCTAGATGAGGTTTGGCAGAGCTCAGCTAGTCTTTTGTTAACGCTACCCTTTCATAAAGAACTTATGAACGCCATTAAAATGTCAAGGATCAACCAACATTTAAATTTACTGTACCAGAGTGCACTTTACACGATAACAGTAGATTGTTTTCATTCCAACGCTGAACCATAAAACTATATTTCAAGATGTTTCTCCTCGTGATAGAGAGATTACAGTAGCAAGATGACCTGTACAGTAGGAAGACATGAGTAGAAGAAAAAGAGAGAGTGGTCCATGTGTGGAGAACCATCCCTCTATCTATAGTTCACTGGCTTTCCATCTAAAAAAAGCAACAGGACATGGCCACTTCCACCGTGTGGGCTCCGTTTCTTGTGTGAATGTTCTCAAAGATGTAGGGATACTCATTCATCTGATGGGATTTCCCCTCTTCTGTCAAATTTTGCTTTGTTCTGGTGCAGCTTTCTCACACTTTTAAAATGTATTTAAATTTGCGCTATAAATAATCATTTGCAAATTGCTTATTTTTGAAATACAGTATTTCCAGTGTGAGTAGAAAATGGTAGTAAGAAAGTTATTACTGGTGATTTGCTGGTGTTCGGTATTTGATTTGGCCAAAATATGGAGGATACATTGTGATGAAAATCACAGACTTAAATGATCTACTATGCACCATAAAGTGCTGCTCTAATCCAATATGTCCAGTTTAACTTCTTTGAGCTGATTTCGTCCCTGAAACACACCTGTACTGCTAACATATGAGGTATTAAATTTTAATGTTAAGTAGAGTCTTTTAATCTGTCTTCCCGTCATTGCCTCCCTCTCTTAAAAAGTCTTAATTGCTGCCAATTCTGCCGCCATGCCTTTGCACTGTGCTTATAAATCTAATTTAACCATAATAAATGTTACTTGGTATTCTGCAGTAGTGTTTGCTAGGCTTATGTGTGTCTCATACACAGGCACCCTTGTGCATTAGTGGGAAACCACACACGTTGCGAGTGCAGCACATGTCCTGGCCAGTAATCTTAACATGTGGGAAAAAAACTTCTCTACAGACTCACTTCTGTACTTTATGAGCTTCTCACTCAGCATGAAAGAAGAGGTGTCTCATCAATAAAAAGTGGTTTTTGGCAGGAACAAACCTTCTGATCCCTGTACTTATTCCCCCAAAAATGCCTTTTCTCCTTTCATTATTGTAGTTTGGTATCAGTGACTTTTGCCTCTTAAACTGATTCCTCTCCTCTCTCTGTCTTTTTCTTTCCTACAGTGGGAAATAGTCCAGACAGTGGTGAATGGCTCACTTTTGTATACCTACAGTGTTTGTAGCATAGACTCCGCAGAGCAGGATAATTGGTTACGTACAACTTTCATTCAGCGGCGCCCGGGGACGACTCGTGTCTCCGTGGAGCTCCGTTTTGTTGTACGAGACTGCAACACGTTCGACGGTGCCCACATTGCCTGCAAAGAAACATTCAACCTTTTCATCTCAGAGGCCGATGCTGATGTGGGAACCAACTTCCGTAAAGGGCAGTTCCGCAAAGTTGCCACCATTGCTCCCGATGAGGTCACAAGGGGCCGCGTGCTTAAGGTCAACACGGAAACAAGGACCGTCGGGCCTCTGTCCAGAAAGGGCTTCTACCTGGCATTTCAGGACATGGGTGCTTGTGTGGCGCTACTCTCAGTCAGAGTTTACTACAAGACCTGCCCCTCCACAGTTCAAAGCTTGGCGGTTTTCCCAGAGACGGTGGCGGATGCTCTCAGGGAGGTGGAGGGAGTCTGTGTGGAGAAGGCTGTCAGTCAGGCCACCCCGCGCATATACTGCACAGCTGAGGGTGAATGGGTGGTTCCCGTGGGCCAGTGCCAGTGTCTCTCAGGCTACGAAACGACTGGGGACTCCTGCCAAGGTAAGCACTGCCAGAAATATGCCATTCACTACGTGAGTTGTAGTAAATGAAACCCCTCCAGCCACTACTTTGTCACAGTGAGAGGAATGAGCACATAAGAATGTTAATCGTGTCTGGTTTGTTTGGAGATTTGCAGCAAAAACACTCCATGTATGTCTTGAGGTAGGTTGAGTACAGTGGGACTGGGCTTGAAAATGGGGAAAAAACTGGCAAGGTGTCCAAACCTGTTTGTTTTGTTTGGATTTCAAGGCAACCACCCATTTCTCCATGTGATACAGATAAAAATCACCGACGAAATATAAACAGACTCCCATCAGTGCTTCATCGTGTGTTGTTTTGTTGGCAGATAGCACATTCTTTGCCCTGTCTTTCTCTCAGGTCTCAGGAATGAGGCAGGGCCGAGAGTTTTATGGGTAGCCGGATGGCTGGATGTGATAAGTGCAGTATAAGAAGCTGTGTCCCAATCCTTTGAGTTTGCTGTGTATTTATACAGACAAACTGGCAAAAGTGTACTCAAAGATGACACAAAATTCGATTAGAATTTAAACATGATGTTGATGGTCACTATTGTCCCACAGCTCACAGTCTAAGAGCTAAAAATACTAAATATTTGTAAAATATTTTTGCTCTCTCTTTGGAAGTCTCCAAATTTCAGGTTTACACTACCTCTCCAAAGTCTGTTTGAATAATGTTTGTCAGAACACATCCTGTGTAATTTATTGTTAATTTAGATAGTTAAGTACATTAATTTCCTGTTTATGGGCAGCTCTTCTTTCAGGGGACATGATCGTAGTTTTTTTAACCATTTGTATATTTACAAGCCGGTTGGTTTTTAAGGAAATAGAGACGTATATATTTGAAAATAATGGGGAATCTGGGAACATACTATTGAATTTTTGTGCTTCGTGAGTGACGCTCTGAACGAGGTAAAGTATGTAAAAACTTTGCAGTATGCACAGTCCAAGAGAAGGGCCTGTGAGAACATATAGAATGCCTATAAAAAAAAAAACACAGATGTGCGCGGTAGAGCACATAGCTGTGGTGTTCATACTGTAATGCCCCTGCTGTTGGTGTGGAAGTTGGCCTGTCCTCTGGCATTCTGGGGTGTGGTGGTGAACTGTCTGGAGGAAACGTGGGAGGAGAGAGGGTACAGAGAGAAGAGGAAGGAGGGAGGAAGGGCACAGTAAGCTGTGGGGATTTCTGAAAGGAATTCTTTCACCCTCACGTCACCTACAGCGCCGTTTGACTAAAGCAAAGGGCTGTGTGAATGTGTCACAATGACTACCTGAGTGGTGTGCATTCTCCTCACAAGTATTTGTTTTGAGACCGTCGCCAGGGCAACTGAAACCACAGATTACAGGGATGAGGCCGACACACCTTTCAGAGGTTAGACTGAGTCAAGCTGTGGTTTATGCATCCCAATGGTCCGAGTCACCTTGACTGGCAGAGCTTGGTCTCCTTGTGGAGTCTGTGCCTATAAAGAGGCGGATCATTCTTACCAATCGAAAGAATTAAGCTATTAATCGGGTAGCTGATCAACATAAAATTAATCAGCAGCTATTTTGATAACTCATTCTAAATTTAAGTCCTCTTTCCTGCCAAAATGTATAAAATAAATGAATAAAAAATTCTAGCTTTCCAAATGTTAGGATTTTCTTCTTTCCTCTGTTTTATATCACCCTAAACGATATCTTTTTCAACTGTTGGTTGGTAAAGACGTTTGAATTTTCTAAAGCCTTGGGCTTTGTGACAATTTTAACACTTTCCTTGCATTTCACATACAATTGATAGATGAGTGCTGTGCCTGACAGAGTGAAACTCGTCCTAACACTGAAAAAAAAAAAAAACAAAGGAAGAATGAGCAAGGAAGTTAAGGCAGGGAAATGTTTTAGACTTTGAAGTTCCTGACAACAGACTCCGAGCCGAGCACCTGAAACGGAAGTTGGCAGGCAGCTGTTGGGCGGAAGACAAGAAACATTTGACTAGAAAAACCGTGACTCCAAAATCCGGATGATGACCTGGTTATTAGGATGCAGGAATCATGTTTTATTACATAAGCAAATCTCAATGCTGTAGCTACTCCCAGCCCGCTCTCTAATGTAAGAAACCCAAAGCCTCATTCGAAATTTTACGTTAACTGCAAAAAGCGATATCCTTGGAGGTTCATGGCCTGCATGTGGATTCCACTGAAGAGCCCAACTGTTGTGGGAAAAAGAAGTGGAGCAAGATGAGGAGGAATGCTGACTGACACAAATAAGCAGGTTGTCCTTGGTAGGAGTCAGAGGGTGGGGAGTGAGTCGACAGTTGGTGCATGAGGGTGGTTAGCTTCGTGGCTGCTTAGTTAGGTGTGGAGTGTAATTTAGTCAAGAGGATTAGTAGAGCAACAGGACAGCTGTTAGCCAATGACATGCCCCACTTTGCCTCCCTTTGCTCTTTCATCCGGTTGTTAACACACGCAACGAGCTCCCTAATCCATGTTCCCACTCATTAGAACAATGGGCCGACACAAAGACCAGAAAACAGATTCAATTAACAGATGCACCGGTGTGGAACTTAAGTCCTTTTCACATGTGTGTTGTAGTCAGAGAGAGCATGGGACAATAAGAAGAACCAGTTCCATCAACAACTGAAAAAAAAGTTTAGTTTAATGAAAGAAAGTTTGGGGTCGGATTCAAAAACTTATGCAACTTTGTGTAGATTAGCAAATTCATCGATGAAGTTTGATGATAAAAAAGTAGTTATTTGACTCCGTCATTGCCAAATGTTGCATCAACAACGTTTGTGTCCATGCCTTGCACACATGCCGCCATTTGCGAGCTATATAATGAGTAATGCAACGTATTTATGGCACCACTCTGTCCAGTCTCAGAGACAATGGATGAATAGGGCTGAAGTTTCTTTGGTACATGACAGAGGTCCTGCCGCTCCAGCTCAAGATGAAATGGGCTGGCCCCTCTTTCTTATGCGAAAAGACCTCAGCTACACCCCCACTGTCGCCAAGTGACTCCCCAGAGAGAACTTCTGTTGGTGCACCAGACCTTTACCCCCATCCCCCAATCCATTCATCTCTATCCCGCCTCCTCCAACTCAACCTGCTGCTTCTCCTCCACTGCGGTAATACCCGGGAGTGCAAAGGTCCTTCTGCCTCGGTGGTGAAGTAACAGGACCACGTCTTCAATTCAGGGTTCACTCGACCTCCTCTCTCAGCCAGCAGCACAGGGGCCACATGAAAGGCTGACTCCCAAGGGAGACAGCAGAATGAAAGCAGAGGCAGGAGATCTTTCATAAGATCCCTTCTCTTTTTATGTGTTTTTTTTTCTTTCCTGAGCTCTGAGGCCTCTATCACCCCAGAAAGTATGTGCATCTGTTTCCATAAACAAGCTGAAAATCATACTTGTTTCCAGCAGCTTTTCCTTTTTCCTGATTCTCTTGTCCACAAACTATTCAACTTTGCATGCTGCAATTTGTGACTGGTGTCGGGGGTCAGCAGAAGGCAGGAAGAAAGGGAGGAAACATCAGCCGCAGACTGACTAGCAAACCTTGCGTGCTGGTTTCTGTCCAGTCTGCGTGTTCGTTAACCTCCCATGCCCTGGAAGGCTGTTTATCTCTGTGCTGAAATGGTCGTCGAAGCACTCCACCAATGTCCAAGTTGCCATTTCCTTTGGCAAAAACAGAAATATTATCTTCCAGAGAATATGAGCTTAAAGTTCTTGGGGGAAAGGCAGGTCAGATCACCTGATGGATTTAATGCTCCGCTGTCATCCGGTTGACACCAGCATTGTGACCTGAGATTAGGCCTCTGGGTGAAAAAGGCGAGTGGAGGCACATCGTCAGGGAAATCCCTTTTCATTCCTCTGGATAAAAAGACTCAGTGATTATAGGTTACTCATAACAAATGCTTCCTGCTGTGTGCAAGGGGCTGGTATTACAGAGGCAGGTTCATTGTTTGCATTTTGATCAGTCGTTCCTTCCTGCGTTTGTCTGTCTCACACTTATTCCTACATGTCATGCTTAAACTAACACACATCTTCTTTCTCTCATACAGAATGCAAGCCAGGCTACTTCAAGCCATCCGTGTCGGGCGAGTTATGTCAGGTTTGTCCTGGAAACACCAAGCCCTCCGCCGCTGGCGCCACTGAATGTCAGTGTGAGGAAGGTTTCTTCCGCTCCCCTTCAGACCCTCCAACATCTCCCTGCTCTGGTAACAACCCAACTCACTGACATGTTACTTAAAAAGTCAACTTTTATACCCATTAGAGGCAGTTTGGAGGACCAAGCTAACCGTTCTGTCATCCACTTCCTTCCTCAAGCTCCCCCCAGTGCCCCTCGTGACCTGACCTCCACCACTCTGTCGGTAGAGGGTAGGCTGCAGCTGTCCTGGAGCCAACCGCTGGTGACCGGGGGCCGCAGCGACCTCACGTACAGTGTGGTGTGCGAGCTCTGCGGCGGAGCCTCGTGTGTCCCCTGTGGTGAAAAGGTCCGTTTCGAGCCAGGCCACACTGACCTGCAGGACACCACGGTCGTAGTTGCCGACCTGGATTCTCATCTGAACTACACGTTCACTGTCGAGGCTCAAAGCGGCGTGAGCCAGTACAGCACTGAGAGGCCTACAGCGACCATCACCACTGCTCTGGACTATACAGGTGAGCTTGGTCACCTGTAAAGCTGGTTCTTTTGCTTTGATTTAACTTTTTGGTTTGCTGGCATTTGCTTTGCTTCCTTATTGTTTTACTTTTGTATTTGTAAAAATAAAAATGATACTTAAGAAAATCAACCATTTTTACCCTTAAATTATATGTATGCCTTTTGACTTTTAATAAAATTAGGTAGTATTAGAAAATATCAAGGTGATTAAACAATGATAAATATGTTTTTTGAGCTGTTAAAGAAGGTCTGGTGTCTCCAGGACCCCAAACAGAACATGAGGGTTAAAAGAGACTTTTAGGCGTTTTTTCATGTAATGTTGTATTAGTCAGTAAAAACTGTGGAAAAAAAAGGGGCTTACTACATAAAGAGGAATTCAACCTGACCTACTGAATCCCAAAGGCCTCTCATCTCCAAACTTCCTTTCCAAAGACTGTGATTAGTCACTAACCATTATTTTGCTTTCTGCCTCTTACCGACCGTTAGATCCCCCCAAGGTGACGTTGATCCATCTGGATGATCGCAGCGCCACCAGTCTGTCTCTGTCCTGGTCTCTGTCTCGCAGACCTCCAGCCCACATCAATCACCGCTATGAGCTTATGTACCGCAGAAAAGTAAGACAGAGTGCTTTGTGCTCTTTCATTTTTTTTTTTTTGTCCCTCATTCAAAGTTTAAGGCCGTTGTCGGAAATGTTTGAAAAGGGCTTAAGTGATTTCTGTTTGAAAAACCGTTCTAATCCACGCACGCTGTATTTTCTCTTGGCAGGATGGCAGTGGCGAACGTGACGTTACCACCTACACAGTCCTGATTTTGGAGAAAAGCTCGGTCCAGATTAATGACCTCACCCCAGACACCACTTATATGTTCAGGGTCCAGGCACTGAGTCCTGAAGGCATCCCGGGTAGCTACAGCATGGAGTATGACTTTCATACGTCACCATTAGGTACGAGCAACCTTAATATCTACAGAAGATGAAAACGTTTCTCAAATGTCTCTCTGTATAAACTTTTATTTCACATACCCGCGTTGATAAATGGTTTTTGTTTCCGTGATTTTTTTCACAGCGGAGTCTCAGGTCCAGAACAAATCCACCATGGTGATGGTAGCCGTAGTGGGAGTCGCAGTTATTCTGCTTGTTGTGGTGGCTGTCCTGCTGCTGCGTAAACGGTTGGTGAAAAACAGCCTCCATACCCACAGTCAATAACTGGTTCTCTTCAGATAAACGGCAGCAGACTGTGTGATTATGTGCCACAAGCTCAAGTAAATTAAGGATACTCTGGTATGACATCTCAGGAGGGGTTTATGGGTAATAGCCGGTGCTGTTAGTGAATACAGCCTTAGGGACCTGCAATTACAAAAGCCTGTCTGTATTCTGTTTAGTCCTATAGTGACTGGTCTTGTTTTCCTCTCAGGCGACTGAGCTCTCGTGGCAGGGGAGGACCAGAGGATCCCTACTTCTCAACAGGTTAGAAGACTGCACAGTACATACAATAATAATTATTCACTGTCACTCACTGATTAGACTGTTTATTACATTATTACTTAGCCTAATACTCTGGTCATTCTTTCCCTCTTAGATCAGCTCAAGCCTCTGAAGACTTACGTTGATCCACACATGTATGAGGACCCAAACATTGCCATCCAAAAGTTTGTCACAGAAATTGACCCGAGTGCTGTTAGCAAACAGAAAGTCATCGGTGTAGGTAAGTGCTTTAAACCATTTACCTTCCAATCAATGAAATCTCAGCGCGTCTCTGTTTCTGACATTCCCTCCCGCTGTCCGTCTGCCGATCAGGAGAGTTCGGGGAAGTGTTTCGCGGTGTGATGAAGACTCCTGGGCGAGGAGAGGTGGCCGTGGCCATCAAGACCCTGAAGCCAGGCTACTCCGAGAAACAGAGACAGGACTTCTTGAGCGAGGCCAGCATCATGGGGCAGTTCTCGCATCCGAATATCATCCGCCTGGAGGGAGTTGTCACCAAATGTGAGTCCTTGACCTTGGATAGAAGTCAATCAGCCATTTACAACTTATTTCTATCAGCTGTGTGTATATTTTCGTTTCACTAAATGTCTTTTTCTTTTTAAATTTTCAGTTAAGCATGCCATGATTGTGACTGAATATATGGAGAATGGAGCTCTAGACACGTATCTGAAGGTAGGTTCTTATTCTTGTTGCGAAGGGGAGAGTCACGTGACTTTAGCTTTAGACTAACAATTAAGATTTTTATTCATTAATATTTGTATTCTTTGGAAACTCAATTAAGAAGGCAAAGTCAAAAACCTCAATCAGTTACTTTATCTATCCCATCCTTTTTTTATTCATAATGGGGAACTTGGAATTATATTTGTTTATATTTCTTATATTGTATTATATTAGAGGATTAGGAATTTGTTGAAAAAAAAGGTGAGAGAACAACCATTCTTGGTTTTAGGGGGGAGTTACTGGACTATTTATTGGCGCCGTGACTCCCTGAAATCTTGATACTGTTTCCAGTCTTTATGCTAAGCTAAGCCAACCTTCTTCTGGCACCAACTTCATTTTAAATGAACAGATGTGGGAGCGGTATAGATCTTATCATCTGATTCTTGGCATGAAAACGAAGGAGCATATTTCACAAAATTTCCCACTGTTGCTTTTATGTATAAGCATTACATACAGTTAAAAGCAAAAAAAGACAAAAGACTGGCACAGTAAAACTCAATTAAGAATAAAATGTAGGATGAAGTTTTAAACTATATGCATCTTTTTTCCCTTTAGGACCGTGACGGAGAGATTCCCTCGTATCAGATGGTGGGAATGCTGCGTGGAATAGCTGCTGGCATGAAATATCTCTCTGACATGAGCTACGTCCACCGCGACCTGGCAGCAAGAAATGTCCTGGTGAACAGCAACCTCGAATGTAAAGTGTCTGATTTTGGGCTGTCGCGTGTGCTGGAGGACGATGCTGAGGGCACTTACACAACGAGGGTAAATCTTAGCACTACATTTCACAGCTTAAAAGCATATCAACAGAGAAAAACCCTTATTTATTTCTAGCAAGCAATGTCCGCCTCCTAATGATATTCTTTCTCTCAAGTGTCCAATCGAAAGCTGTGTTCTTTCAATGCCTTTTGTTTCCATTCCATTCACAACTTATTAATGTGTCTCTTCTGTCAGGGAGGTAAAATCCCTATCCGCTGGACTGCCCCCGAGGCCATCGCATACAGGAAATTCACTTCAGCCAGTGACGTGTGGAGCTTTGGCATTGTCATGTGGGAGGTCATGGCATTTGGAGAACGGCCCTACTGGGACATGAGTAACCATGAGGTGCGTTTCATCTATCACATCCTCTTTCCAGCTCTAATGGTTGAGATGAGGGATTGTTTTGGCCTGTGTCACACTTTAATGTAGATTACCACTGAGAGTCTGTGCAGGATAGATGGCGACTGAAAGTTGCCTTACTTATAGCATAGTTTCCCAATATCCTCTTTAAATTTACTGTCAACATCAACATACGAACACGGCACTTTTTTGGACTGCTGCCTATTCAAACCCTTTGTCTGTCACTTCAGCCATAAATATACTTTAGATCCGAGCACTGCCTTCATTCTGCTCTGGTCTCCTCATCAGGTCATGAAGGCCATCAATGAGGCCTTCAGGCTTCCTGCTCCGATGGACTGCCCATCCGCTATCTACCAGCTCATGCTCCAGTGTTGGCAGCACGACCGCTCAAAACGACCTCGCTTCTCGGACATCGTCAACATTTTGGACAAACTGCTCCGAAGCCCGGAGTCTTTGAAAACCATAGCTGATTTCGATCCACGGTATGGACATTGGTTTTATTGATGTTTAAATTTTGGAAAAAAAATTGTCCTTTTTAATTTTATTTTTTTTAAAGTACAAATGAGAATAATGAAGAACAATAATAGGTTCCAACTAAGTTCATCAGTGTAAAAACCAAGAGATACAATTTACATGCATGTGTACTAAAGGAATAGCTGGTGAATTACACATATTAAGCCATACTGAAAACAACAATTTGCCTTTTATAGGCAGTTGTAATCAGGACTATCTCTTGGCTAGCTAATTTCCTTAAGTCTCTGCTGGTTGCCTCTTAACTGCTCCAGGCCAAGAAAAAGTCCTGAACATTTCCCCCCCATAAATCAGCAAGTCATTGCTTTCACGCCTCCCAAAATGTCAAACCACGACTATAAAACCACACATTTATAAGCTCTGCAGTATGATGACAGTAAAACTGGTTCTCTCTTCTTTAAACATCATTACATGCATCAGTGTACATAGAGTAGTATCAAATAATGAATACTCTAAGTAATCAGTGCGTTGTTCCCTGCAGCGTGTCTATCCGCCTGCCGAGCACCAGCGGCTGTGACGGCACCATGTTCAGGTCGGTGCCCGAGTGGCTGGAGTCGATCAAAATGAGCCAGTACAACGAAAGCTTCGCTCGCGCAGGGATCACGACCATGGAGCAGGTGCTCGCCTTGAGGCATGAGTAAGTGCACACATGGCACAGTTGCAGCTCCGCCACACTGCACTGATACCTCTGGCACCAAGCCACATTTTGTAGCAACACAGAGGAAGTATTGAGCTCTCAGCTTGAACATTTGTTATCCTAGTTTGTGAAGCAGGAATACCCCTCCCCACCACTGCCCATGTCATTCCTCGCATTCTCTATGGCCATAACTTCTACAACAGCGGTTCGAAAAATTTCAACAATGTAAATTATATAAAGCAATTGTGTTTTCATACAACTGAATCGCCAATGCAGCTGGACCTCCATTATTTTAGTTCGCCATTTGGTTTCTTCATGCAAAACAGAGTACATATCGTTTATAGCAAACTCAAAACAGTATGTTTTGTCTTTTCCTTTCAGAGACATAAGGAATATTGGCGTGCGGCTGCCCGGTCACATGAAGAGGATAGCCTACAGCATCCTGGGCCTGAAAGACGAGACCAGCTCCCTCAGCGTGTTTGCAGTGTGATCTAAGCATTCCTCCGAATCAAAGCGCACCGACCATGCCATTTCACTCCTGGAGAAGGAGGCCTGAAGTGGGGGGTGGGGGGTCAAGCTACCCTGCAGGTTTTTTTTTTCTTTGGCACAGTGTGACTGGAAAGGACCCTCCGAGCCCCTCAGAAAGGACAGAGACTGGAAACACTTATGTACTTTATGATAACAGAAGAGGAATAATTTATCTTAATGTAAAAATGTTATATATGTTGAACATAAACAAGTGATGTGATGTGAATGTGAGTCAGTGACGGGGTGATTGGCTTTGTATGTACTGAATGACTGAAATATTGCAGGCCCTTTATTAAGGCCCTTTATGCAGGCCCTTATGATTAAGGGCTTTTTCTTCCAGGCACTCACTTTATCCTGCCAGTGTTTCTGGATCCTTAAATCAGTTTGTTTTGTTACGCTTTTTGTGATCAATGAGACTTGCTTTTAAATTTGGAATAATTATTCCACTCAGGGCAAAGAGTCACACATTCTTCTGTTTCGGAGTCAGTCTCTGTATCACATGATGCATTTTCCTCAAATCATTTGTTTGTTTACACCACGTCTTAATACAACTGTCCATTTTTATTTAATATTTATTTTATTTTATATTTATGTAATTTGTTACATGAGAAATAAATCTGGCACATGTTAGCCAGGCAATGTACTTTTATGTTTGAATAAAATCAGTGTTTCCCGTGACTGGATCACTCCCTTGTACTCTGCAGTCGTCAGCGTGTGTTTTGTTTTCACAGTCTTTCCAGCAGTGCGGACCCACCAATGGCAACCTCGGTGTGTCACTTGTTCCGACACGCAAGTCAACACTGAAATATCTTGACAACTATAGCTTAAATTTTTCACTGACATGCATGGCCGTCAGAGGATGGATCCATCGGATTTTCGTGATCTCCTGACTTTACCACTGGCTAGGTACCTCTAGGAAAATACCTCAAAAACTACAAGATAGATTGTGAACTTTGCTGATCCCTTCATTTTTTTTATCTAGCGCAATGATCATGTCAAATTTCAGTTTCTCCAATACTCAACAAAATACCTCATTATATGCATTCTTTTACTTTGTCCTAATCAGCAAACACTTGAAAGGCTAACACACCAAACTAAGATGAAAACTGTGGTAAACACAGATGAAAACACAGTTTAAACTAATGGCAACCAGCGAATAGTATAAATACATATCATAAATACTTAATGCCTCATTCTCACATCTTTGCTCATCAAAGCAACATAATAACTTTTTCTCTTACACCATCCCTTACTTTAACTATGTAACACTGTTACACATACCTCTTAACATTTTGATGATCACAACAGGATTCTGACATTGGCTGACACAGAACTTTATTCTGACAACACCTTCCAGACCTTTAATTCACCGTGACCGCTGAAAATCTAAAACAAATGTTGGACCCGACTTTTATCCAACAGTCTGCTTTTCTTCACGCCGAGCAGCACGGCCTCACAAAGCTTGTTTTGGTGACGCCTGTCATCCAGATGGAGTTCATCAACCTCTGTGACTTTGCCAAGGTGGAGCAGAATGTCACACCTACACACAACTGTGCTCCATCATACCACTGCCACTGGGACATATTAGCCCCCCACCATAAGGTTTTCACTACAAATCCATGGGCGATGTGTCATTTTTGATTTTTGAGACACCTCCACCTTACGCAGCCTTTAAAAGCCTAATTTGATTGTATATCTTATCTAAAAGCTACTTCATTACTTCATTTAGTTGCATTTCTTGGCTTAAAGTTTAGGATGACAGCTCAATTAATATCCCACCTGATAATTATAGCTTATTCCTTCGCACCCTTTCTCACACATAAACTCAAGGGACCATTCGCTCCCGGTGGAAAGTTTGGACCCCTTGAGGACAGATCAGCAACAGTTCTGATGCACTGAATATCTACGATCTGTGTCATGTTCCAGTCCAGCTAAATCAGTCTGTGACCTTGCCACACCCATACCCACACCCCGTGGCACCCAAGAGCTCCCAATAGCCTATAAAAGACTCATAAACCAGTGACACTTTGATCAGAGACGAGGAAGAGCTCACAAGACTAGTACAAACTCTCTTGCACTGAAGATACAGTCGGTGAGAGGCAATTCACTTCCTTAGTCTGTATGCAGAAAAGTCGAGGTATTTCCTCTGAGGATTCAGGATCAAAACCTGAGCAGAGCACAAGAGAACACAAATTTACAGGTCAGCTGATAAATGGGTGACACAAACGTATGAGCTAGAAAAGAAATCTAGCCAGTAAGTTTTCGGACATTTGCGGAATTCAAATGCGTGATGATCAGTCATCGAGTTTTACGGGCTATAAATTACTGTTACAGGACTTTCATCTCCCACGGGGCAGATCCAGGCCACTGGAGACACATTCCAGTTCAGAGTGGATGTGAGCGAGTTTTCTCCAGAGGATGTGATCAACACGTCCTCAAATAACCTGATAGATAGGTCCGTGCTGATAAGGTGGGCCATGCAGTTGGGTCTGGTTTGGAAAATGGCAAATGTAGTCTGTACGGCAACTACAGAACAGCACAGATCCTGATCCTGAAAGAATGAGTGATTAGACAGCAGAGCGAAGGCATACCTCTTATTTAAAGATAAGTATTCTGATTATTGGACTGGGGAGTATTTTTCACAGCCTGCATGGTGGTAGGGAGTGAAAGAGCATTTAAACGAAAGAAATCAAAGTAATAAAGTGGGTCTGGATGGTCAATGGTCTGGATTACGGAATCACTCAAATTTTGGGTCAAGGCATTCAATTTGAGTTTGTTTAGGGAAGTCAGAGGTTTTACAAATGTTGTCTAGCACTTGTGATTTATCACTTTTTTGTTAGGTTCTCATAGCCTTTTTTTTTTTTTTTGCATGCAGCTGGGAGAGGATGGCGCAGTCACGAATACATTTTCCCACCGATGCAAACCTCCATCAGATGTGGACCCCGTTTCTGTAACCGTGTCCGTGGAGGGCGGCGGGGTCATGACTGTCAGAGCTCACAAGGAACCGCAGCCCCCGGTTCTCTCTCTGCGTTAGACATTTCAAATTAAAACAAACAAACAAACAAACGAACAAACACCAAACTGTTTTTTTTGTGTGTGTTTTTTAATTTTCGTGAATTTTTTTGGTCTGTTGTATTTCTCCAGATGTAAACTCAGCATCCGTCTCCCGTGAAACGCCGGCGTTTGGCGCCCTCTAGCGGCGAGAAGATTCAGAGGAATAGTCGTTCACGGACTATCGGAAATTTGAGAAGCGCATTGAACGCGGAAAACATTTTCTCTCTCTCTTTTTTTTAAAGTGTTATTTTCCGTGACAGTGTTTTTCTGCCTTGGTGTTACATTCAATGACAAACGGCGGCGGATGGAAAGGAAACATGTTGAAAACTGATTAAATAAACCCACACTACTTAAGGAACAGTTTAACCGACGTTATTAGCACATCTCGTGTATTAGCCTACATTTAGGCCACAGAGGTAACTCTGGTTTCTCTTCTAATTAGACAAGTATTGTTCTATATTGTTCTATAAAGATTGAAAACCCTCGTACTCTTTTCAAAGACCAACTCTGATCAACGCCGCTTTACGGGTTTCGGTCAAAAAAAACGCGACGGACGGCCGGAAGTGACGTCGACGGTTGTCAAGGGTCGGTTTCGTTTACGGAAGTGTTCATCCGCTGGCCGCAGCCTGAAGCTTAAAATGCTAATTTCTTACCAACAGCCGTCGTCACCAAAGCGCTTTATAGTCAGTGACTCGCTATAATATTTGGACACGGACATTTCTCCCGAACGCTTGTCCGCTGCCGCTCAAAGGGATCGAGCAAAACCGACCTCCCCCTTGATGCTAACTCGGTTAGCATCATAAACAACATGACAGAAGTTCCTCCCCCCGGATCAGTCGTAGTGGCCGATTGGCATCGATGTAAAGACAGCAAGGAATACTTCAGCAAGATCCTACACAAGAAAAGGCGAAAAAACTTCGGTAGGATAAATAACCGAACCTTTTTGGACGGGTTACCATGTGTGCATGTTACCATGTGATTGGCGATTAAGTAAATCTCAATCTGTGATTACTTTGTATGAAATCTTTTGGTGACTAGTCTGTGTCACTGCATCCAGAATGATGGATTCATGCAGAAACACTGACTTTCATCTCTGTTAGTTTAATAATTTCCTTTGACAGTAAGAAGCTTAACTTGCAGACTGTCAGAGAGAGCAAAAATTGTGGAAAGTATGAAAATACATTTACACATCTACTACCAAGCGTAGCACTGACTACTGAAATACTGTTGATCCTTACAGGTCTTTTGGAGTCACCCGTGATGCCCCCACATGTAGCTGTTGACACAGTTCATTATAAGATCTTCATCTCTGGCAAGAGTGGAGTTGGGAAAACTACTCTTGCTGCACGTCTTGCAGGCTTGAATATTCCCAGTGTGCACTTTGAAACAACAGGTGGGTCCTTACACAAAATTAGTGAAGCACAACAGGCTGATAGAGTCTATTTGCTCATGTTAGATAAAGACGACAGCCTGCTTTTGGGGAGCAACTCATCAAAACCTATTCTTGTTCCTTTCTATCAAAGGAAAGATTTTAGGTCTGTTACAAACACTTATCATTTTCTAAGTTGGAACAGAATCAGTGTGAATCAGCTAAACATTTTCCGAGTAAATAATTCAATTAAAAAGTCTAATTTTTCAAACAAGGTCCTACTATTGTTCAATTTTTCTTCTGTTATTGAAGGTATTGAGACAACAGTGGTGTATTGGCCAGTGAAGCTGAGAGACAGTGGCAGAGTGCTCTTCTTCCGTCTACAGCTCTGGGATTGTGGAGAGAACGCCTTGCGTAGATTTGACCATTTGCTTCCAGTATGTATGAAAAATAGAGTATTTTTATATAACTCCTGTACTGAGATATGAACTAAGAGACAGAAACGACTGTATTGACTTTATATCATTATAGATCAAAACTATTTGCAATCTACATCACACCAGACCTTTTGTCAAATTACTGTCCCCCGTCTCCCAGTCCTGTAAGGAGCAGGTGGACGCCGTCCTTTTCCTTTTCTCCTTCACTGACAGGACGTCCTTTGACGACCTGTCAAATCAAATCGCTAAGTGGACTGGGCCGCCTGTGGGCCGAGTTGTGAAAATGGTGGTTGGCACCAAGTATCCTTCTGTTATTTAATTTGTATGTTGATTTTATAAATTGGTTCAGTTTAGCCCTTAAACTCAAAACCTATTTAGAGTTATGTGCTTGTATGCTGAGCAACTCTTCATGTGATATAGCACACATATCTAAGATGAAATAAAAGTTAAGCTTTGATCTGTCAAAGGGTTTTGTTACCAGTATATATTCTATACATGTAACTAACTTCTGCTACTCATGTTGTACATTGAAAGTAAAAAGTATGCAGCAAAAAAACCCCACAATTTTTAGCTATATCATTTGAAAGACAGGTATTTGTCCTTAACACTTTGTTCAGATTTGATCTCTTCATGCACTGTGATGTGGCAGAGAGAGACATAAGGGACTTCCAGGAGAAATGGAATTTACCCCTGCTGCATACAGGTGGGGAGGTCAGTGATGGGCTGGGTGACGTTGCCCCCCTCCTCAACTGCCTGGCAGAGCAGCTGTGGCATCAGGACTGTGTTGCAGCTGGATCAGACAGCCACCGGTAACAGCAGGAGCCAGTGACTCTACTTTGATACTGAACACGCTTTTAAGGAGCGTGTCGAGGTGAGCTGGACTCCAGGCAAGGTCATCCCTGGGTATCTTCCTTTGAGGGTCTGCACTTAGGAGCTGGTGTGGCAGAGCCTCAGGTCTTTCAGGATGAGATTGAGGCTGCTGATGAGCTGAATGGACTTTTTTTTTTTTTTTTTTAACGCTAACACAGGCTTGATACCCATTTATTCTGAAGTTTCTTAAATTCTTTGTCTTATGTTAGTATGGTGATGTAATCAACATCATATGAGACGAGAAAAAGATTGTGGTTATATGAATGTGATAAAGCTGCAATGCCATTACAGTCTGTTCCTAAAGACTGATGACTGGGAGATCTGTACTTATTCGGTTTAGTTGGAAGAAATGAACACCAAGTGCCTAATGTTTGGTCATCATGTCCACTTGACATGATGATCAGATCATCCGAGAGCCCAATGACTCAGTCAGAATAGCTGTTCCGTTAACGGAGAACATAACGGTATGTTCTCAGTATTTCGCTGTGGAGAAGAATGGGGCCTGTTTAGTAAGGTTATTTACCACCATATTCATCTTGTTGATACATTTGTCACATTAGGCTCATGTGATAATGTTAAAAATTCCTTAGATAATAAAGACCACATTGCTTAAAAGAGGCCAGTATTTAATGTAACATTTAAAAAAAAAAACCCACACATTCCCAGTAATAAAAGTGATCCCCTCACAGGCTGTGTGTAATTGTGACGACTTTCGTACATGTTTTAATGCTTTGTGTTGTGTCATATGCCGCTATAGAGCCTTTAATCAAGAACAATATTAAGTGTAGTCAAGTCAAGTCAAATGTGAAGAATAATAAAGTTCAAGATATCAAAATGTACATATTAATGTGCAAGTAAAAACAAATCCAAGTTTACAGTATTAAAAAAATTGCCATATTCCCCCATTAATGTTTACTCAACAGCACCTTCATCCATGCCTCTTTATCTGACCTGCAGAGAAAGGGGGGGGGGCAAAACAAAACAAAAACACAACACAACACAACAAAAAAAAAAAACAAATGGAATCACTGATGCGTCTGCTAAAGGAGACTTAGTTAAAGAATTTAAAGAAAATTCACTCTTACCTTGTTTGGGTAAAAAGTATCATGGCCGTTGGATGTCCCGTTTGGCTTTGAGAGAGGTGTAGCAGGAAGGAGTTTGAGGGTAAACCCAGAACTTCAGTCTTCAGACTCTCAATGCGCACGTGTGTGGGGAATTCAGTGTGATCTAAAACAATGAACTGCTGATCCCTGAACATGTAGAGAAAGACCAAATGCACACTTGTTTAATGATCAACAGTTCAATGTGTTCCTAAATAGGAATGAAATTATTCTGAATTTGATATTCAAGTAGAGAATTGGCTGGGATGTTTGTTTTCCTATTGTCGGAAACGAAGACTATTGTCTTACGGCTGTTCAGGCTGCAGAAATAAGCAATTTACTTTGTTTCCTTGTTAGAAAATTTAACTTTGCTTTAATGTTAAAAATTAAAATTTAACTGTTAGTTAATTGCCCTCATTTGGCAGTAGTGAGGTGTCTACTTTTTCAAGGAGATGATCAGAAGGTCATTGAAGAGGTGGAGGTAGATGCTGATGAACGATGTTCTGGAGTTGTAAGTGCCCTCCACCCTCAGCTGTCTCACGGGACCCTGGTGTACCAGAAACCGCCCGCTTACAACTAGAGGAACTGCCTGGATGGAGGAAGCAGCACTATGTTAGAGTTTACTGCCATCTGCAGGTTATGTAACAGAATCAAATCTGTTTTAAAGTATCTGGATTTAAATCAAAAAAAAAAAAAAAAAAAATCTTATGGTCAAAAAGAAGAAAATTTGTCACCTTAACTTTACCAAAATCCAGCAGCATATCCAGGTAGACCAGCTCCTCAATTTGTTTCATTTTTCGGACCTCCCTGTCACACCTGGCCACTATCTGGCGAGAAAAAATAAAAATTACAAGTAAAAGTCCTGCATTCAGAATTTTACAGAAGTACCAATGTATCAACATCAAAAGACAGCAAAAAGGTACTCCGCATGCAGAATGACCCATTGTCAGAATATAGTTGATTCGTAAATATGTACAATCACTAATGTTGCATTTGGTGAATATGAGGCTCTATTTTAATTTACATACTACTCTGTGCCTTTGTATTATTGCCCTTGGATTGATCATTTTAGTCTGACTGTATCTTAACTTCTAATAAGAATTATTAGATTGAGTAGTTAATAGGAATCTGAACCTAGAAAAAGTACCCAGCGACTGATAAAAAATAAAAATCAGTAGCAGGAAATTGAAATACTCAATTGTTTTCCAGGTACCTATACTTCACTTAAGTACAGTACTTGAATATATAAGTTACTTTCCACCACTGGGGCAAAATATCAGTGATAACACTTAATTGAGAGTTAAGCCATTTAAGAGACCAGTCATGTTCATTTGCTCAGCTTTTTAAAGCATAAATTACTTTACCACATTACTGATTATCTCATTGCTCTGTTCACTTCTAACATGTGTACAGATGAACACTTGACTGTAAACAGCATTACCTCATGAATGGCTTCTATCGCTTTTTCAAGACATGAAATTGAGTCAGAGTCTGGTTCAGTCAGTTTCAGGATGTTCTAAAATGAAAAACAAAAACACACAATAGAAACCTTCAGCTCCCAAAACATTGCACACCACATTGAATTTCTTCAATGCCACATCAGATGCCTACCTCCAGTAGAAGTCTAACACGAGTAATTCTCTGGAAGGGAAGGACAAGGAATGACTTGAGGCTCTGTCTTTGACACACTGGGTCACTCTCAAGCTTCTTGAGTGAAAACAGAAAGTCTCTGTTCTGCTGCCTTGAAAAAGAGGATATGTGACTGACTATGGCTTATGAGAAGTTGGTGGTGGAGAGTACCACCAGTGGTGTCAAGTACAGAACAGAGACTTACAGCAGCTGGTTGACAAGGGCCTCCTGGTACATCATGTTAGTCACATATGGCACATAGAGAGTCTGAAACTCTGGGCAGTGCTGGAGCACAATGTCTCCAACCTGAGATATTAACACACTCTCTCCCAGTCGCATTTCAAGATCCAGGAGAAACCTGGAAGAGGCAGGACACTAGCTCAGTATTACAATCAACATAACCAATTAAAACAACAACAACAACAACACACAAAACAGGGAGGTATTGTGTAAGGAGCCCTTACTTTTCACTGGCTGCCATGATGTGGCAAATGTTGGAAAACAAAATGTGATGCTCCATTCGAGACAGGGAATGTTTCAGTGCCTTTGATGCATAGAAATGACTGACCGCAACTCCAAGGCTCCTCAGGTAAGCGGCTTCAGATCCAATCAACTCAAACATGGACTTCAAGTGAACAAAATGAGAGGGAGCAAGTAAATAATTTTCCAAGTCTATTTCCTGGATGTTCTCCTTGTCATACTACACTTTACAGATAATTACCTGAAAAGAGTTAAGAGGTATAGGGCTACTGATCTTTGTTATGGTCTGCTAATCCAATAAAAAACCCAAATAAAAACAAAACACTGTACTGATCCGAATGTGTAGTTAAAAGCCTGATCATTCCTCTTTACCATAACCTTGATTTTCCAAAATTACTTTGAGTAATATATCCATAGCAGTCTCTGCTTTTTATGCAAGTTCCTGAAAGTTTATAAAAATGAAACTTTGAGTATCAAAGACGGAACCTAAGAACTGGACTTTTGGATTTGTCTTTACACCATTTGTTGAAAATAAGGAAAATATATAAATTAATGTATATACACCAGACATTTTAATACACAAGTATAGTCAATAATTCTTTACTTATATTGCATTAGCACACTATATTTTGATCTATAAAAGTGAAAACTTTTCTAAGCTGCAAAAAAAAAAAAAAAAAAGAATTGGTAAACATTAGATTTTAATATACTGTCATGCTTGCTCTAGGAATAGCCAACAGCTAACATTAGCAGGGTAAAAAGACAAAAACACACACACCCCCATCTAATCCAGAAAAAGAGAAAAGAAAAAATAAATAACTTGTCCCACCTCTTGAAGGTGAAGTTCTCTAGTGGCCAGGCTGCTGAGCAGGCCAGATGCCTTCACCTCATCCAGATCTTGCCATAGGGTACATGGAGTCACCTTAATAGGGTGTGGAGGAGGGGAGGATGGAGTTGTTTCAGGAGGGTGTAATTGAGGGGATGTGGTCTCAGAAAGGCAACGGACGCCAAGCCGAGACTGCAGACCCTGCTGATACTGGGGCTTTATCAGTTCATGCACAAAACTCTTGTTTAGTCTGTGCAGATCCTCTTTCACTGCCTGCAGACAGTAGTCCTGATACAGTGGGACTGCACAGAAAATTGAGAGATATAGGAGGTATTTTACATTGCAATAAACATTACACTTTCCAATGACTGACGAAAAAGGACAAAAAAGGTAAACTTACAAATATGGATGTACTTTGACTGGAATGATACACTAAGCACTTCCTCAACTGCATCCGGCATCCTAGGTTGAATAAGCAAACCAACTTTAGTTAACTGTATACAGATTACATAAAGTGACTATAAAGATTTAGAGCAACTCCTACCCCTCTCCACTTTTCTCCTGATCGTCTAACAAGGGCAAGGTTGTGTTGTCTTCTTCAAGTCTGGGAACTGAGAACAACTTGGGCACTGAGTGCATTTTTTCCAAATCCCACGTGTTCTTTAAGGCCACTGACTTGATGGCAGATGATATATCAAAGGGAGAACTAGAACAGGACAAAGGTTTCATTGCTATAATCCTACATAAAAAGGTTTACTGAAGTTTCCTCAGGGTACCATTTAGGTCTTACCTGCCATGCTCAAACTCGCTCAGGGAATCACTGCTCTCATCGAGGCCCACACCATCATGTGAACTGTTCTCCAGTGTAGGAAACCCTGAGGAAAGCTGCTCTCTTGCCCTCATGGTTGGTACTTGTGATATCAAATTATTTTCTAGATGGCTATTTCCAAAGTAGGAGCGTAGATAAGCGCTGACATCACTGTTCAAACAGTAGCTCTTCTTTTCTCTGCAATCAAACTGAGCCATGATGCTTTAGCCAGGAACAGTTCTCTCACAAAGCTGCTGCTGAGATGTTTTAATTTTAAAACTCTGCCAAAAGTGCAGTTGTGAAAGTGTTTATCTTTGGCAGCAGTCTTCCTCTGCCTCACAGTCGCTCAGATTAAAGGGCCTCAAGTTAAGTGCAGTCTGAGCCTTAAGCAGCAATCACGAAAACTGGGATCAGGTGTGATTTTTCTCACACTGGCTCACACAAACCAAGGTTTCAAAAGGTCATTACTGAACTGTGACAAAAGAACTAGATTAGGGTTGCAACAAATTATTATCGTCAATGATTTTGCCATTTAGAAGTAGTCTATAGCCCGAAAATAGGCCATCAGTTTGCTGGAGTTCAAGGTGGCATCTATGAATAGTGTTTTTGTTATATCAGGCGTTCAGTTTACTATAATAGAAGATGGGGAAAATCAGCAAATCGTCATATTTGATAAGTCGGAACCATCAAAAGTAATGTTTCATATTTTTGTTTGAAAAATGACTTTTGACTCACATGGTATACAAATACTAGTTCCATTTTATTTGCAATTTAAAATTTCATACAAGATAAAAGTAAATAATTCAATCTGCCTGAACATTGTTGGTATATGACTGAAATAAAGCCATTAAAATCCTTGATATATAACATACTGACAAAACATTTGACAGCTGCGAATGGCAATATTCTAACAGATTACAAAATGAAAATGGATGTTTTTAAGGTACAAACACACAGACTATGATGATTTGACACAAAATGGACTTTCTGAACAGGAGCTAGAAACAGTTTTGTAATCTACAAATGGCAAAGCTTTCAAACTGTGGAGAATGATACATACAGTACAAGATACCTTCTGTAATACACATACCGAATTTGAAAAATGCCATCTATGATCATACTTCAACAAACACACTTGAGGCTCACTTGATATTTCATTGATTTGTAAACTTGATCAAAAATGATCAACCCCCTCTAAACTCTTTCCCTCAATGTAGCTTCTCCATCATTGGGTTCTGATTTGTAAATTAAAGGGTCTACAAACATAAAATAAACATGATGGCTTTTTTTTTTTTTTTTTTTTTTAACATCAGCAAATAGATTCAAACATCCATGTTTGTGCTGAATGATCTGAAGCTCACCAGGCAGAGTTATTCTGGCATGGGGAGTTGAAGTAATACTACACCATTTTGAGATTATTTTATAGATGCTTCACAAATTAAACCTTTGCATAACAATATTTTCATGTGATATCAAAGGGGAAATTATAACAATGTTTAATGTTTCAAGAACCAGTCATACATCGGGCATTTAATAATATGCCAATGTTGGACAACAAAATAAGAAGAAAATCAATCTACCATACCAAATCTCTAAAAACCAATGCAATGGGTGGGCACCCAAAACATCTGCATGCAAACACACCTCACATATCTGTTATATCCAGAAAAGTTTTACCAGTTGCCCTGTTTGTTCTTGGATATTCTGTACGACAAACCAAGAGACAGCATTTCCCTGTATTTATATGAGCTCCCTGCTAAAAAGGGACTGAGACATCTGGATCCGTAACAAGGTATAAATAAGACAGATGCTGAATTGGAAGGTTGGGGACTCGCATGAGTGGTTAAGAGTCTAGGTGGGCACAGTGATACTGCGGGCTAATAGTGCCAGCAGAGCAAGCTCCACAACCCCATGGGCTTCTTCCAGTGCCTCTGCAGCCTCCCTTGCAGAAAAGCCTGCTGCTTGGATTCTCTGGATGTGCTCAGCTGGAAATTGTTCTATAAAGGGATATGGAGAAGGAAGAGGGGCTGCAGGTGTAGGCTGGAGAGCCTGAGCAGGAGGGGAGACAGAGGAGGACGAGGTGCTAGAGACATCCTCAGGTGAGCCCACTGCCATTGACAAAGGGCTGAGAAAAGTTTGCTCAGTCTGGAGGCCAAGAGTGTCTGGGGTGTTAGTGCCAGAGGCTCGTCCATCTGCAACCCCCCTGCCCTGCTGCCCCTCAGGAGGTTCCCTGAACTCCAGGTCACCTGCAGGATATGGAGGAACCTCTGGCTCAGGCTGAGAAATGCTGATGTTACTGGCTTCATCTACCCCGCATCTATCTGCCCTCTTCTCCTTGGAGCCATCTAGATGCTGTGGTGGCCCTTGCTCCTCCACAGTCTCTACTGTATTGCCGCCGAGATGCTCATCCGGACCAGAGAGCTCAGGCACAGGACACTCAGATGGTTCCTCGTCAGACACAGTAGCAGTATGGTTGGCTTTGGCATTGCTTGGTTCTGCACCAGCTGTAATGGCAGTAGAGGGAGTGGGCTGTGTGTTTTCAGGTGTTGGGGTGCATGGCTCAGAGGCCTCTTTGTCTGTGTCCTGTCTGAACGGATGTGAGGGGGAGCAGGAGGTGCTGCGGTTTTGGGACTGAGCACAACTGTTGGATACCAGCAGCTCGTGGAGCTCCATCAGAGCGGCTGCCAGTGAGGGGATGCTGTCAGAGCTGGAACAGCGTTCTCCTTCAGGCTGGTCCCTTTCGGAGGTCAACATGCCATGGGTGGCAGTGGGGGACTCCATTTCGACCGAGTCGGGTTGGCTAGGAGCACTCGGACAGGCTTCAGTGGAATCAGCTGTGTCAGAATCTGTCATCTCCTGCTCCATGGGCTGAATGGGGGACAGTTCCTCTGGATGGGGGAGCATGGAGCTCTTCATTACCTCAAATGATTCAGCATCCCCCTCTGTGGCTGTAGAAAGTACCTCGACCTCTGGATGCTGGGATAACGTAGTCATGTCTGCAGGAGGGGTATGGGCAGGGAGCACATCTGTTGAGAGACTGGGTACAGGGGGGACTTCAGAGCTGCTTTGGACAGGCAGAGGATGAGGGTGGACCTGATCAGTTGTAGAACCAGAAGCTTCCGCTGGGGACAACGGCCGAAGAATCTCCTGAAAGCCAGGTTGGTCCTGATGCTTCCCTGGTACTGAGGCCTGCTCCATGGCGGCTGGGGCAGACTGAGAGCGATCCAGGGTCTGGGGCTGGCCAGAGGAAGGGCTTTGGGAAGGGGAGGTGGATGAGGACATTTGGTCTAAGGTTCTGGGTAATGTAAATGGTGGGGGCTGTGGTGAGGTAGTTTGTCCATCTGCAGTGTCTATTTTAAGAGAAAATAGGACTGGGAATTAAACAGCTAGAATTTGTGTGAATCTCGTCTGGTAGCACTACTTTGAGCAATATGCATTTTCATAAAAGCTTAGGAAACAACCCAAAACAACAAGTTCCTTACTGAGACTCTTGAAATACTTGAATATCTGTTGCTTGTTAATTGTGCTACTGTTTCATCTTTAACAGTCATATGCATCAGAAAAAAAACACACCAATAACTAAAAATTAAAGTAAAACATCAATTAACCAACACAGCAGCAAAAAAAGCAAAATAAAAGAAATAAACAGCAATGGAATTAGCACTGGCAATGGACTTGTGAACTGCAGTACCTGGTTGGTAGGGCCCTCTCCAGCTGTCTCCAAATGCATCAGTGCTGTCCTGCTCAGGGGTTAGGGCACGCACCACACACATCATGCAAAGGGACGGAGAAAGTTAGCAGTCACACACAGGGCATGCACCAACCTAATCAGCCTTTTCACATGCACAGATGTGAAAAGTGTCATACAGAAACAACTTGAGCCTAACATTCAGGGCGTAATCACACAGCCTTTGCCTAAACCTCAGAATGCTCAAATGAGGTCATGTCAACAGAATGTTTGTTCAAAATAACTTTTGATGGTAAGATAATCAAGACCAGAACTATTTCAACTATCAGCCGATTAATGCCACAACAATGACGCAACTCTACTGCTGCTTTCAGTTTGAATTTCATTTGCAATCTGCAGCCTTTACTGAAATAGCTCGCCAATGAAAGCAATAAACAAGACTAACTGTATCAATGGCAGTTGCACAAATATTTATGTAAGCCTCGAAAAGCATTAAAGGGAAACACATGATTATATTTTGACCATTTATGACCGTATTACATGGAATCACAAAACCAGAATTCGACACACCTCATATTGCTGAAAAAAGCTCCACTTTCTACTTATAGTCAACCTCTGACTTTTATACCCAAGAGTAAAAAATATTGATGATCTCCTCTATCACAGCCTGACCGGTTGAAACATTCTTTTTTTATTACCTCCATACCAACATTTGTGTTGAAGCAAGAGGATGGCTAACAACTGCACAAACAGAATTTCATAAAACATTACAAGCAATTCCTTCTTTTTAATTCATATATATAAACACACACACATATATATATATATATATATATATATATATATATATGGATTTTTTTCTTTATTTGAGTATAACAGTAAGATAGACAAGAACAGAGTGGAGTAAGGGAGTGACGTGCAGTAAATGGTCTGGTTGGCCAAGAGTTGGACTGGGTAGGTTAGGTTGAAAAATTGCAAAATAATAGGAAAACTCTGATAATTATGACACCAACCTCACCTAAACATTAGAAAACTATCTCAGAAATCTGAGGGGGGAAAAAAAGTGATTGCATAACAGCTTTCACCATTTGACCAAAAGCACTATGTTAACACTGCCTGATTTAATGTGGTTGGTGTAAGTCTTAGGTTTAAAACACTGTGAGAGATTAAAGAAGCTTTAATGTGTGTCCACACTGTGCAGGTACTTTTCATCATTATTCAAGGATACACAAAAATAGCAGACTCCGTTCAAGGTAAACTGGGACCCAAACCGTTTTCTGACAGTTTAATTGCAAGTCTTTTAATCATCAGCAGCATTTCCTCTATAATTTTTCAAATACAATTGAGGAAACATTTTTTTCAACATTTTGCAGTAAGTTTAATCACGATATCAAGATTCAGATCTTATATTATGAGATGTTCTCATATTCATTAAATGCTAGGACAATTATGATTTTTTAAAAAAATATTTTTACAGAAATAATTACAAAAAAGTTGTTTTCCTAATCTTTTGCTTTGAAAAATACAATGCAATTTTTAGTACTTCTTTGATACCAGCATTTTTTTTTATTTCATGGTCTGCAAAATGCACTCACTCATACTAACAACCACCTGTTTTTTTTTTTAGCACATGTTCTTCACAGTTTGTCTTTGTAGGTGGCTTCAAATGCTGTTCTCACTCTACTTCAGAGATCCATCTGCTTTGCTCAAGAAAGAAGCTGACAAATTTAAAGGAATATTCAGGTTTATTTCAACTTAGTGTATTTCCCATAAATGTGGCTATTGTGGGTCGTGCTAATTTTGCACTCAACACCTCCATTGTTGAGATTCAAGGCAAATAATGACTCACGCAAAACAGTGTATACTGGGACTACCAGAATGAGTGTGGAATGGTCATTATGCTAACTTATATGCTAACTTACATGATTCTGTTTGTTGGTGGGTAGGTATGTTAATAAATAGTACTGGACCGATGTGCACTGAACTTGGTGGGGGGACAGAGCATGGCCCAGGGAAGATCCCATTAAATTCTGGGGCGGATCCAAATTATTGGTACGAATTTGAATTTTTTTTCTCTGATGTCTGGTGTATGTTGTTTGACAAGGCCTTGGCAGAGAGTGCCCCTCTGAGTCAACTTTTGCTGCTGTTGTACTGTCTTCTGAGAAAAACACAGAAAGCTGAATATAATGGCAAAGTATGCTGTGGATTATTAAGGTGATGAGTCATTTCACTGTGGCAGTAGACTTTATATGTATGTATATGTGAATCTGAGTAAACAGATGGAGCTAAAACAAATAGGCAGAAAGTCTACAGGGCATTTTTTCACAAAACATAGATAGCAGATTAAGCTTGGGTTTTTCAGATATCCTGGCTGAATTTTATTGGGAATTTGTTTCCCGAAAGTAGTGATGCATAAGTTACCGTGGTAATTGATTCTGTGAAGCTGGCCTGGTCCAGACCAGGCTTACAGCCAGACTCGGTTAATCTGTTTGCATTTAGGCCGACGCTGGCTCGATTGCTGGCATCTGACGTGCATCAAAAGACATCAGAGTTCTTTTCAATGCGGCACCGCCCACTTGTGGAGTTTAGAACTAGGAGCTTCAGGTCCATAGAAATGTCTTGTTTTCAATTAAATCCATGTACTTTTATCATGTTCAACAACAAAAAACTAACATTACGCAGCTTATGTAGCATGTAGTTAACTCATAAGAATGACTTAGTGGCATATTAATATATAGCTGATATTGTCAATTAACCCATGAGAACCAATGATGACACAGGTTAATTTACCACCCAAATGGTGGTAAATTAGTTGGCCATTTCAATTCTTTTGATATTCCCCATAACTTTCTTTAAAGGACCCATGAGACTGGGCTGTTCTGGCTTAAAATTGCAGTGAAATGCTGTGTTTCTGTCATTGAGCTACTTTAAACTATTGAAAAATAATGTCTTGTTTTCCCTGTTTTGATGGCAGCAACATCTTTTGATTACAAGGAGAAGCATATTGTTTGCAAGAAAGGAATCGGTACCTCTATTATAAAAGAACAAGAAAAGGCGTGGCAGACAATACTGGACCAACTGAATGCGTAAGTGGCAAAAAAAAAAAAAAAAAAAGTAAAAATATAAAATGAATAAACATAGATCTTACCTGAGTCTGTAATAATTAGCCATTAAGGAGTTACTTGTCATTTAGACACATTAACAGTTGTACCTACACTTTGCTGTAAAAGTGTAAGTCAGTCTCTACATGGTGTGACATATGGAGCATGCGTCTTCTTCTTTTCAGCATCAGTGAAGAAAGCCGTGGACACACATTTCAGAATAACTTACACCTGGTTTAACCTAGTCACACCTACTTATCCTGACTTGGCCTTTGTGGAAAGTAAAAAGCAACAATGCACAGACGAGATTATGTCAAGCCTCGCTTATTCTGTTAACTAGGATTACTTGATTCTACTTTTGTGAAACAGACCTCGGGACCATCCTTAAAGACGATATACCTCGGGAATCAACAGCTTGAGAAGAAAATCCTTTAGAAATAAATTGAGGTCTCCATGGATTATAGTAATTCTCACAGTGTAACTCCAAGGATTGATTTTTCCCTGTTATTGGCATTGCCCTCCTGGAGACTTATTTCAATTCCTTATAATGACAGAAGACAAACGTCAGCTGAACAAATGCTCAGCTCTCTATGTGGTAAGAAAAAGTGATTACAACACGTAAAATTTTGCGTGAGGGATTGTAATATGTGTCCCCACCAACACTAGCATCTGGTTCCTGGACCCACTGTAAAAAATAATCAAAAATAAAAAGAACACGACTTCTCAGATTAGTGTTATTTACGATGATTAGGTTAGCTGGCAAGGTGCCTGAGATGGAGATCCCTAACAATTAGCCATAATAACTGTTCCTAGCAGCTACATTCTATGTTTACTTTGGGTCAGACTAAGAGAAAAATGTTTGAAATGTTTATTTGGAAAAGTGTGGGACACTAATACTGGTTGACACAATATAAACTGTTTTGTGCAAGTCCCGTTTCCTAAAATCCCAACAATGGAGATAGCTAGTGCAAAATTAGCATGACCCACTGAGCCACATTTATGGGAAATAGTTGAAATAAACCAGAATTCTTCTTTACAGTCCAAACTGAACTCATGACCATGAGATATGCCCAGTACTGCTGATTAGCACCTTTCAGTTCAGTTGCAGTTTGCAGTTGCAGTTTTCAGGCTTTTTTCCCATTGTGAACACAGATTTTATAAACACACATCATACGCACCAAGGGTAGCTAAAAACGAGGTGGTATGGGCTGAGCTTCTTTACAGTTATGGACTGGCCGGCAGTAAATTCAAATGGAGGACACTTTCAAACAGATCCTCCGCAGGGTTTTAGACACATACAGAAAACTGCTCTGTAGCATGCCTGCTAATGAATTACTCCAAATAAGTGTGATATAGAGATAAAAGCTGCTGATGAAGTGTTTTCTCAATAACTAAGATACAGAAATACAGTTTAATCCCATGCATGTATCCCTTTATACTTAAAAAGCTTGACTTCAGCCAAGATCTCATTTATCTTCTTTTCTTACATGTGGTTATGTTTGCCTGAAAGCTTTAAATTTTCTGACCTCATTTTATTCTAAAGCACATTTAATTCGCTTTGGTAATGACATGAGATGATCATGTGACTGAAAATTCTGATGATTGCTTAAATGGGGTTGAGAATAAGAAGCTTTAAGTGGCACATGCAAATGTAGTTCTAACTGAGCTGAAAAGAGCTCAAATAAAAACAGGCTGAAGTACAGAGGTAGGAGGCAGTTTCCTTACCGCTTTCTTGTATGGACCTCTGAAGTGCCTCTGCCAGTTCTCTGTCAGCTATCTCATCTGGACGGGCGTCTTCACGTCCCTCTGCTCCATATGCCAGACGAGCACACTCTGGCAGCTCCGCCTCAGACAGGAAACGAGTTTCGGTGCCTGTAGTGCCTATTAGAAGCACACTCTTCTTCAGGTCAATGGAACACTGCAAGAAAAACAGGACAATTAATGAACCCGGATCGTTTTTCTTTTTTCCTGTGCATTGAGTATACAGTGATCAAAAAATGTAAACCCCCTGTCATGTAACTCATTCCAATACAATACTGTACTGCAAGATATGATCAGATGAAAAGGGGCTCACACCTGGTGTCTCTTCAGCATATCCAGGCCAAGCAGCATGTCCATTGGTTGGTCCTCCAAAATGGAGAAAGAACAAGGAAGGAAGTCCCCCTCTATCTGGACCTGAGCTACATGAATGCAATAACAGAACACAATTTTCATCTACACTGAAATGTATTGTAGAGGCTTGAATGTGGATTCAACATGTACTTTCTCTTCATGCAGTGTTATGGTAAGCTCGGCCTAACTTAGCTAGTTTCTGGATATCTGCAGGGAATTTGAAGAATTCATTGTCTCTGACTGGTTTTATACTTTGTTAAACCAACACTGATAACATTTCTTAGCATGCCATTTCACAACCACTAATTGAATAAAATCCTAAAACTTCAATTATCATTTGGGAATACATATTTCAAACCATAACTATGATTGCAAGTAAACAGGACTCAGTGACATGCTGTGATTGTGCTAGGCCCAACTATCTCACCATTCACCAAAAAATGATCATACCCTAATGTTTTTTTTTTCCTGTGGACTAGTCTGGACATGCTTAGTTACTTGAAAAAGTTTGACACCAACCCAAATGTACTCTGCCAATGATCTTCTGGGTGCCCACTCCCTTGGCGATTCCGGCCCATCGTCTGTCCACCAGCCGCATGATGTTGCAGCGCTCAGCACACGCTTGGCTCATTATGGTCATCTGAGCTCCTAAAAATAGGGAACTTCAGGCTCTATGAAATGTTGACTTGTAACCAAAAATCAAAAAACAGCCAATGAAGTCAAGATGGGATTACAGTGCTGCATGAATCCAAATGGTATATTACGAATTTCAAATTTCAGTCCTTTGGAATGAGGTTGCTCTTCCAGATATTGGCTGATACATGAGACATGCTCCTACTTAGTCTGTGTGAGCTCAACATGCGACAAAGTAAACAATACCTTTTCTTTAATGCTATTACACTTGTAAGGAAACCAATCGAGCTATCTCAGTTTCACTGGCTCTAATCATGGTTGATTGCAAGGATGAAACATGTCCTAGGATTCACTGTTGCTCCTTCTTTGTGCACTTTCAATTAACATAAAGTAATTTATAGACATGCAGAAACGTGCGGAGATGGTGCTTGGTACCTGTATGTAGCAATGCCACAAAGAAATCATAGTTATTTTAATTGTATAAGTAAGGCCCAATGGTAATTAGAAGAGAAAAGGTATAAAGTGCTCTCTTTCTATTATGATTTTTGAATGGGTTAGCAAATAAAATCATATTTGGATCAAAATATGAAGTAGTAATTTGCTAAAAGGACTTTTAGCAAATTGTCAGAAATTAAATTTTTGTCGTAAAATCTTAATGTTAAGTTAAGTACAAGTACATAAATTCTAAGATCAATAGAACAAGTCCAAACCACAATTAGGGTCCAACATCTGACATAATGGGAGAGAAGAAATCAGATCATCTGATACTACCTAAAATACAATAGGTTCAAACAGGGGAACAATTGTTCAAATCAAACTGTTGCTGAGGCTGATACAAAGACTACAATGAGGGTGACATAACTGCTGATACTGATACTAAACTAATATCTGCTGAGCCACAGATTTTAAACAACAGCATAGCATTCCAACATTTTAGTACTATGCTGGTTCTTGGCCAAAGAAAAACTGTAGCTACATAATGGATCAGGATTTAATGTTTATTACCTGAGTCAACAAAAGCTTTCACAGGGTGGCCATTGACTTTGCAGTTAATGTAGAGCATAACCACCTGTCCAAAGCTTTCTGGGGCCTCCTCCATTGCAATGGTCATGTTTTCTTCCACGTTGTGCTGCCTGTAATATGCACAAATCCAAGGGTTAGACACCTGACTTTTTTTAAATAAGAATGAAAACATGTTGCCTTTATGTAGTGAACAAGTTACTAGCCCTTCTTACATTCATAAAAAGGTCACTTAAATTCATGTAAATCTCAAATAACATCACTGAAAATTACTTCAACGTAACTTCTTAGTGGCAAGTGAAACAAAATATTATGCGTTATGTTATGAATATTTACAAATGGTCAACAAATGTTAAAGTCTCTAGACCATACCTAATGTCCTCCTCAATCTTTGCTTGGGCTTCCAAATCAAAAGGGTCTGCAGTCAGAAGTCTGATCCTCTCTTGCTCTCTTCTGGCTCGATCCTGCTGTTGCTCCAACAGCACTTTGGTGAAACGCTCTGAGGAAACAGAAAGTTATACTAACATGACCCATTCATATCTTATTGAAAGTAAAAGACCATAAATGCAATATCACGGCATGTGAAAGCTGTTTTTTTGTTTACCTAAATCTCCGCTCAGAAGAGCCTCAGCAAGTGGTGGGTTTCGCTCCTTCAACAGTGAAAGCTCGTGTGGATTGGATAATAGCATCTGCTGGAGTAAGGCAGGGTCATCGAGCCCCTGAGGAGTGGACCCGCGAAAGGCCGTTGGTGTGGAAGGTTGTGCAGCACGTTGCTGCTGCTGCTGCTGCTGCTGCTGCTGCTGCTGCTGCTGCTGCTGCTGCTGCTGCTGCTGCGGCTGCTGCGGCGGTGGCTGCTGCTGTGGCGGTGGCTGCTGCTGTGGCGGAGCCTGTTGCTGTGGCCTTATGGCACCACGCTGACTGGTTGAAGAAGAGGTGCCTGGGACTGTGATTGAACGAAAGTCGATATGGGGCAGACCTAAGGGGTAGAGTGGAAAAAGAGTGAGATTTTAGCATTTTGCATACAATTTGGCTTATTAAATAGATGATACATTAATCTTTTATGTCTTTTCAGTATCGTTACTTCGTGTTCCTAGATCAATATCTCTGCTTTTTTAAATGAACGTTACACAATTTTCTCTCCATGTAAACTGCTTTTTCCTTCCTCATTCTTTCATGAATTATCTTGATTTTGTATCCAACCCCTCCCATGAAAAAAAAACAACAAAAAAACAAAAGCCAGAAGATCTACTTGGCTAACTAGAAAAAGCAGAATCAGCAGCCTCTCTATTGTCTCTCTATTCGCACTGTATCTTTTTAAATGTAATTCTAACGAACATGTACTACCTGGGAAGGCTGGCTGAGTTGGTGGCGGCCTTCTGTCAGCTTGCCTGAGAACCACCACATCTCCATCCTTAACACCATAGGTCCCCAAGGCACGAGTGGGGTCTTTTAGGGGCTGTTCTACATATGTGATCTGGACACAGAAAAAAAGAGAACATTCAATCAATTTAACATACAGCTTCAATGGCTAGGCAATCCAGAAGTCTACCTGATGGAACAACTAACTTCCAGCCGAGATCTACAAAGTTAAATTACTGTTAGTTCCTTTACTCTTATCATGGTGTCAGTGTAATTCATTGTTTTCACTTTCTGTTTCCAATTTGCGCACAATCACATTTCATAAGATACCAAACTATATTGAGAATGAAAGTGAGGTGAAGTATTTGAAAGCCTGTTTTCTGAGGCCATAGTGATGGATTGCATTAAGTCTTTACATGTTACTACATGTACACTTTAGTGTCCAAAAATAGGCTCAGATCTCTGTCAGAGTTTCTTAAAGCACAAGGTGACAACATCAAATTGCTTATTTTGTTTGACCAAGAGTCTAAAACCCAAAGATAATAAAGTCCTCACAACATTGAAGTTGAAATGAGAAAATGATAAACATTTTTGCTCAAAAAGGGATTTAAAATAATTAATTGATTATCAAAGTAGTACTTAAATTAATAGCCTGATTAACCTCCTAGGGGCACCAAGGGCTAATATTTTTTCTGGGGCCCTGAAGCCCGACCATAAATTGCAGTGTAGCCCCCCATCCGGCACCATACATCTTTGTATTTCAGAGCATAAAGTTGTTACGACTTAAATACACTAGGGAATGATGAAGGATGCTCTTGCTATTTTCCTACATTTCATAAACTAGTGGCTGCTGCTGTGGCGGTGGCTGCTGCTGTGGCGGTGGCTGCTGCTGTGGCGGTGGCTGCTGCTGTGGCGGTGGCTGCTGCTGTGGCGGTGGCTGCTGCTGTGGCGGTGGCTGCTGCTGTGGCGGTGGCTGCTGCTGTGGCGGTGGCTGCTGCTGTGGCGGTGGCTGCTGCTGTGGCGGTGGCTGCTGCTGTGGCGGTGGCTGCTGCTGTGGCGGTGGCTGCTGCTGTGGCGGTGGCTGCTGCTGTGGCGGTGGCTGCTGCTGTGGCGGTGGCTGCTGCTGTGGCGGTGGCTGCTGCTGTGGCGGTGGCTGCTACTGCTGCTGCTGCTGCTGCTGCTGCTGCTGCTGCTGCTGCTGCTGCTGCTGCTGCTGCTGCGGCGGCTGCTGCGGCGGTGGCTGCTGCTGTGGCGGTGGCTGCTGCTGTGGCGGAGCCTGTTGCTGTGGCCTTATGGCACCACGCTGACTGGTTGAAGAAGAGGTGCCTGGGACTGTGATTGAACGAAAGTCGATATGGGGCAGACCTAAGGGGTAGAGTGGAAAAAGAGTGAGATTTTAGCATTTTGCATACAATTTGGCTTATTAAATAGATGATACATTAATCTTTTATGTCTTTTCAGTATCGTTACTTCGTGTTCCTAGATCAATATCTCTGCTTTTTTAAATGAACGTTACACAATTTTCTCTCCATGTAAACTGCTTTTTCCTTCCTCATTCTTTCATGAATTATCTTGATTTTGTATCCAACCCCTCCCATGAAAAAAAAACAACAAAAAAACAAAAGCCAGAAGATCTACTTGGCTAACTAGAAAAAGCAGAATCAGCAGCCTCTCTATTGTCTCTCTATTCGCACTGTATCTTTTTAAATGTAATTCTAACGAACATGTACTACCTGGGAAGGCTGGCTGAGTTGGTGGCGGCCTTCTGTCAGCTTGCCTGAGAACCACCACATCTCCATCCTTAACACCATAGGTCCCCAAGGCACGAGTGGGGTCTTTTAGGGGCTGTTCTACATATGTGATCTGGACACAGAAAAAAAGAGAACATTCAATCAATTTAACATACAGCTTCAATGGCTAGGCAATCCAGAAGTCTACCTGATGGAACAACTAACTTCCAGCCGAGATCTACAAAGTTAAATTACTGTTAGTTCCTTTACTCTTATCATGGTGTCAGTGTAATTCATTGTTTTCACTTTCTGTTTCCAATTTGCGCACAATCACATTTCATAAGATACCAAACTATATTGAGAATGAAAGTGAGGTGAAGTATTTGAAAGCCTGTTTTCTGAGGCCATAGTGATGGATTGCATTAAGTCTTTACATGTTACTACATGTACACTTTAGTGTCCAAAAATAGGCTCAGATCTCTGTCAGAGTTTCTTAAAGCACAAGGTGACAACATCAAATTGCTTATTTTGTTTGACCAAGAGTCTAAAACCCAAAGATAATAAAGTCCTCACAACATTGAAGTTGAAATGAGAAAATGATAAACATTTTTGCTCAAAAAGGGATTTAAAATAATTAATTGATTATCAAAGTAGTACTTAAATTAATAGCCTGATTAACCTCCTAGGGGCACCAAGGGCTAATATTTTTTCTGGGGCCCCTGAAGCCCCGACCATAAATTGCAGTGTAGCCCCCCCCATCCGGCACCATACATCTTTGTATTTCAGAGCATAAAGTTGTTACGACTTAAATACACTAGGGAATGATGAAGGATGCTCTTGCTATTTTCCTACATTTCATAAACTAAATAATCAATCATCCACTAAGGAAAATAAATGTCAGGAGTTTTGATTGTGAAAATAATTGATGGTTGCAGCCTAGAGTTGATGGACTAATAATATCTCACCTCTGACCATGTGTGTTAATTCTGTGACACAGAAAATAACCAAAGCAATTTGATAAGACAAAACTTTACAATAGATGGGAACTAAAACTGTTAATATCTTAACCCCCCCCCCAACACACACACACACTCAACCAGACACAAGTCACAAAATTGGGGGATAAGGGAACCTGTTCATACTTCAAATTAATCAAATTATGTAAACAGGATTATATGAAGTTAACCTGGGTGTTTTGGGGCCCCTGTTGAATATGTTTGGACAACAAATCTCATAACCCTAAAAACTCCATTTATTCATTGTACGATTCAGTAATGACATCCACGTTACGCATAACCCAACACTGTATAAAATTTGTGGGATTTTCTCAGTTAACTTAATGTATTTCCAGAATCTAAATCATTTTACTGGTCAAATGTATTTGTGAAAACAAGGAATTTCAAGCACATTGCACCAGTAATAATGTTCAAGGGGATGCACATGGTCTTACGGTAAATTCAAGGACAACAAAGCTGAAGAGAGATAAATAAACATAAACATAAGACTATTAGGTAATCTCCAGTAGAGAAAGAAAAACATCTCTTATCTCTGACGAGATAATGTCCCCTCATTTCCTGATTAACGTTTTAAAGCCGTTAATTAATGTTAACTTTTGAGACCGGCACACAGATTGTGGCTCTATGAAGTCACGCTAAACTTCTGTTGATTTTGTTAACTTCATTAAAATAGAGTAGAGCCGTCCACCCGTTAACTACCAGACAACTGTTAGCTTGTCATTAGGTTGGCTTTCGGTTAGGTTGCCGCTACCCACAGACAAAAGCCGGCGCTTTGCAGCCGTCCCTGGCCGTTGGGGACACGAGTTGGTGATTTGTCTGATGTTGATAACTCTTAGTTTCGCAGCACCGCGTCCGTCAAAGGCAGCAAAAGTCCGATTCATGCTAGCATGCCAGCTAGCTAGCCATTAGCCACGTTAGCTCTCTAAGGGCTACGGCAGCGCTTGGGTCTGACCTGAATTTCCCCGGCTGGGATTCCTGATTCCAGTTCACAAAGCGCTACGAAGTCTCTCAGCTCAAGCTCTGGGGACACATCGAGGGCGAAGGTGGTTTCTGGGCGATCCCTCGGCGCGCAGAAAACGGTAACCAGCATCGCTTTTTTCGGGAGGGGGATCACTGGACAAACCCGCTGTAACAGACTCCGGTCGGCGTAGTTCCTTGTTTAACAGAGGGAAAACCCAAGTTATTGTTTATATTTTTTTCCCCCAATTCAATGACGTATTTCAATTGAAAATAGAGTTAAAGAGGAGACGAGTAGTGCACCGACGGACGGCGACTGCTGTGCACTTACTGGGTAGAAACCTGATGTGACAATTTCTCTTTTAAAAACAACTAAACAACATCAAGTACTGCTCAGTCCTGCCGCATTTCATCCGGCTCGTTTTCCGACATGTCGCAATACAGAATTTGCTGTCGCGAGTAGTTTCTTCTTCTAATTTCGCAAGCACTTGTCTCTCCGTTGTCTCATTACCGCCATCTAGTGGACATATATAAAATTACAGTCGTGGCTGTTTATATCTATGTATGTATATGTGTGTATATATATATATATATATATATATATATACACACACACATATATATATATATATATATATATATATATATATATATATATATATATATATATATATATATATACTTCATCTTAAAATGAAATGTGAAAGCATATACAGTACAATGTGTGTGTGTGTGTGTGTGTGTGTGTGTGTGTGTGTTTGTGTGTGTTAAAGTTGCCTTTGCACTTAAGTTAAATGATTAGAGCTATTCTAAATATTTTTTGGATTTGTATGTCTTCTTCACTTAGGGTATGAAAATTTACATCTATAATTCTTATTAAAGTCCGTAGAGTCTGGTGACACCATGTAACTCCCACCATATCAGCCTAACAGGTTTTATTTTCAGCTAGTGACTGAGTTTGTTTTGCTCTTGAAGTTTTGTCTCAGGAAAAAAATCCCTTTAGAGAGGAATCCTACATTGTTTCTAGTGACACTTTTGAGAAAACAAACTCTCCCCCAGTTAGAAACCAGAGAAATGATGGCCTAATTCAAACCTTCTGCCATGTCTGACAGAGACAAACCATCAACTTCCCCATAGATAAATGTGTTGGCACATTTATAAATTAATTTTTGAGCTTTACCTATCAAATTGACTAGTGATGACAGCTCAGTGTGTAAATACTGTAAATTACTTTTCACTTTTTAGGAAATTGCCAAGTTCTTGCTCATGTGGGGATCTCTGTACATAAGACTATAAAGAGTCCGGTCTAGACCTGCCCTATATCAAAATTTCCTTGAGTTATCACCCCTTATGATTTGGTGCTATATAAATAAAAGTGACTTGACATGTCTCTTTCAGCTTGCTAAATTGATTAATGATGATCTTGTTATTATTGTTATTGTTATAACAAAAAGTCGCTTGAATATGAATATATCAAGAATTTTGTGATTCTCTAATTAAACCGCTTTTCATAATTTCTCTGACTGACAGAAAGCTAGAATTTCAGCAGTTTGCAGCAACCGTTTCTTCAAGAAGTGAGCTTTCAGCATGTGTGTGGTTTTTTTATCATGCAGACTGATCAAGACTGTGTGGCTTTTTCCACTGCTCTTTCAGGTATTATTTCAAGTTCTTACTTGCAAACAACATAAAGTGACATAGTTTCCAGAAGTTAACCGCAGAGTTCTTACCTATTTTCCTATCAGTCCTGAAAAAAAAGCCCAGATGAAGGTTAGTAAACATACTGAAATAACTATAAAGATGTTTTTTATTTTAGATAATAACATTCTGTTTCCTAAAAACATTTCATAATGGAGTGGGCCTGTGCATAGATGGAAAAGGTTTATCACTTTTTTCATTTTTGATGTTGCTGTAATAAATGAAGTGCATCTTAAAAATATAGAGGTGTTTACTCTCATGAATCAAAAGAACTCAAGTATATAATAACTTGCTAAGTACCATCATCGTGATGTAAAAGTTGAAATAAGAACTATGAGGGCTGTTTGCATTATTTAGTTTAGCATGTAACAGTTACCAGTGAGAAAGTAGCTTCTGTCCTCATTCATCATTGCAGGACAGTAGAACCGTTGTTATGGTACCTTTGAAAACCAACAATTTGCTCCCATGTGGCACATATTATTTTGTTATGACAGTTTTATCTTACTCTTAGGATAATTTTACAGAAATAAATTTAAATTTGCAATTTATCTTAACAAATACAAACAAATGTAGTTTAAAATAGAATAGATAATTTAAAACAAATAACAAAATGACAAATGAAAATGGTGAACAGTGAAGTCCGATCCTTCACCTTAGAAACATTAGTTTGTCCAACAACCCCCTCTCTTGACTTTTAAAAAGTCAGTCACATTTCTATATGTTGCCCTTGACATTTCTTACTTATATAATTACTCCTATTTGTTAAAGCAAAACTTAAATATTTGCGGCTGTAAAAAGTAAAGAGTTGTAGTTAAGTGGATGAATGAACTTTAAATGCTCAGAAGCATGTGGGTTTGTCACTTCAGTCCTTTATAAAGGTGTTTCCCACTCTGCACATTTGCCATCTGTCAGTGTTTGTGGTGTCTCTCAGAGGGAACAGACAGTAGAACTTGTCAGCACTGAAGTGTTGAATATGGCTCTGCTGAAACTTCTTTTACTCACTCTGCCTTTTCATGAACTAATCGTTGTTTTGGATGCTATTGTTTGCCTTAAAGGTAAAGTACGAGTTTTTCATACTACATTGTAATTTTCCTCATTATTCTGCGAAATACCATAGAATATACTTCTGGTGTTATCTTTACAGCTTCCTCGTATTTGTCAATAGTTGTAGCGTAATCCTGTGATTAAAGTACATTGTTGGTTTTTTTTGTTTGTTTGTTTTTTTGATTCTGTGAAATAAATCAAGGTCAGAAGATAAATGATAAGAAAAATCTTTGTGAAGTCTGTCCTGATGGATATTACCAGAATGAAGAAATCGAGTCCCTCACGTGCAAAATATGTACAAAATGTGAAGAAAGTAAGTGTTGCATTTTTTTGAGTCTGACGTATTTTACAAAAAAGCAAAACAAAAGAAAACAAATACCAGTACTGTGAGCAATATCTCAAAAAACTTTCATTTTATTTCATACACTAGGCTACAGTGTCACTAATGAGTCTATTCATAGAAGCAAAACTTTGCATTAAAATAGGTCACAAAAAGCAGAAGTAAGCTGCTTTTTCATTCTAAATTAAATTGATTTCCAAATTAAGTGGCTGAATTTCAAATCTCAACCTGCATTTAATAACTAGATCTTTTTTTTTTGTAGTTCGGGGGAGTTTTATTAAAAAAGAGTGCACGAAAGAAACAGACACAATATGTACGTGCCGCAGCGGTTTTGTTCCCTGGGAGCCGGATTCTTCCGCCTGCAAATGTGACATTGGATTTGGACTGAGAATGGAATCAAGAAATGGACAAAAAATTGAAGGTACATAGAGGGCTCACACAATAATACATACAATATGTCAAAGACATTGTCTTTCTAATATTTCTTTCTTTTCCTCTGCAGAATGTTCAGAATGTGCATATGGATATTTCAGCAAGCAAATCAACTCGCCCTGTAAAAAATGGAAAGAGTATGTCCTCTAGTTTTTTAAACCTCTGTACATGCATTATACAGCAAACATAATCTTAGCGATGTCCAAAGAAGTTACCTGTCGTATACAGATTGATCTTTTATCCTCCATCCTAGATGCAAATCAGGAGTGAACAAAAATGGGACCAGGACCTCAGATGTGATCTGTAATGAGCTGAAGAGAACCCCTGATAACGCTACACCCTACATCATAAGCTCAACAACCCACCGTCCACATGAGAAGAACCACATTCAGACTGTACCTACTACCACCACCACCAGAGCTCCTCAAGGACCCACAGTGCCCACAAAGCAAAAAGAAAAAATGAAAACTGTCTTCCCTTCATACACAGGCAACCACACTGGTATTTGTATCTGTCTTTTTACGAATTAATCTTAGATGACAAAATAATGTAAAGTAACGTGTAGCTTGTCTGTCTTGTTCAGGTATGGTATTCCTCATGTTTGGAATTGTTGGACTGCTTGTTCTGACCACTGTAACCTGCAAGCTGTACATCATACCCTGTGTGCAGAGAGAACCACCAATACAAAGTATGTCACAAGATTAAATGTGAAATTATTCTGCATTTGAAGGAATAGTACTAGACTGTGGGGGAACCACACTGCGTTTGGCTGCTTGCAGAGAGTTAGATGAATAGATTGATACCACAGATAGCAGTTGGTCAGCTGAGGGAAACAGTTAGCCTGAGTCTGTCTGAAGGTAAAAAAAAAATCTTCCAAATGTATCTTCCCACATTTAAAAACTGAAGTCTATTATGATCGATGTCTATTTATTACACTATTTATTTAAACCTTGTGCAGTAACTTCTTGGGATCTTGTCACCATAAGATTTCCAGACAACAAGCAAAGGATGCCATGAAGTTACTGCTCCAGGCCAAGTAATGGTGTGACATGTAACATATTTACACTTCAGTTTTTGTAAAGATTAAACAAACGAGATATAAGATGAGTGAGCTTTGGGCAGAGAGACGCTGGCTATTTCCCCTTGTTTTCAGTCTTAAAGCCCAGCTAAGTTAACCAGCTGCATGATGTAGCTTCAAATTTAGTATACAGGCATTAAAGAGGTAGTGATCATCTCATCGAACTCTTAGCAAGAAAGCAAATAGGAATGTTGAACTTCCTAAACAGGCTGTGTCAGGTATTGTTCTTTTGCAAAAACTTGTTGTTTTATACGTGTATTACTGTTTTCCATTGTAGAGGGAAATTATTGTTATTGTTATTGTTACTATTGTTATTGTTCTTTGTTAATGGTTCAACCTGCGTTGCTTCCCTCTTGGCTCCATGCCGTTTACCAAATTTGCCCAATAAATTTTACAGGGCAAAGAATATGGGTATTAGTTATAGATATACAATGTGTAATAAAAATGAACATTTTTGTTAATTGTGATGTAATATTTTCTTTCAGCAAAGGACTCATTGTGCCGGAGGCCAGTTGAGGAGAGTGGCAGTGGCAGTCTATCCCCTCTAAAATTGAATTCAGGGGAACCTTGAGGTGAAACCGTCCTTGATATGAATGTGTCAACTAATACTGTGAATTTTTCAGATCACACAGTCACCACATGAATGATCTCATTTCATATTGTCCTTATATTGTTGGTTTTACATTAGAAACACATAAGAAAAACTACTGTATAAGCCATATTCACATTCTGCAGTATGGTCAATATTTGACTTTTGTTTGTTTTGTTTTAATAGAAATATCACCTGAGTTATATGAAAGATTTGTATGTATCATACCTCACTATTTTTCTTTTCACTATAAATCAATTTAAAGTGAAGTATAGTGAATATAGATTTACTACTTAAGGTGTTATGCCTTCTTTAGTAAGACAATTTTACTCATGATACTTCATTTATACTTCAGTACTTATTACAAATAGAACATTGTATATTGATCTCAGAGATCATGCTACTAAATGCCTTTTACAATTTTTCAAACAAGCCTTATTACCTTTTCTAAAATGCACATATATAGCAAATATATACATATTGTTTGCTACTTTTTAAAACCTTATAATCCTTTACAATGTGATATTGATTAAAATAGGCAAGTTGCAAGTTTCTGTGAAATAAACAGTATGAACTTTGTTGTAGAAAAGGTTGTAACAATCACTATCACTGATTCAATTTGTTATGAACTGCTGAAGAGCCTTAGAAAAACATTTGACTTTTTTCAGACAGTCTGTCTCTTTGCAGTTGGTCTCTATTTTTTTTTTTAATCTTTTTTTGTTTTTTCAGTTCTGTTCCACTGGTGGCAGACCTGTAACATGTGGGGTTGGGTAGATGTGGGCCATGTGGAGAGTTAAATCTACTTCTTTTTTCCCAGTGAGAAATACTTCCACTCATGTCTTCACTTCAACCGTTGGAAAGATTGATATTGTATATGTGAGGACTTTCATATTGTTTATATCTCACTGGAGACTTCCCCAGATCAGTACAGTCAGAGGAGTTGTGAAAGCATGCCCTCATTATTTTTGTTCATTTATTTTTTGTTAAGAAATCAGATACACAAGCCTTAACATCCAAGCTGGCTTGGCGTGTATGTGGCTGGCTCTATGTGACTGGTAGGATGTACTTGGAAAAAGCTGTGGTTTGATTCTATCTCATTCCTTCCTTTCACAGCTGTTTTGTTATAATTATTCAAGGAAAAGAAATGAACTTGTATTTCTTATATCAAAAACAGTAGTGGATGAAGTATTCAGATCCTTTACTTAAGTAAAAGTACCAAAATAACAACGTAAAAACAGTATCTATGCCTGCATTTCAGTATGTTTTATTATATTATAGTGATTAATTTTATTTATTTGGTTTTTTTGTACGTTCATCATCTATTTTTTTTTTTTACACAAAATCCTAATCTGTGAGTATCTAGAAACTAGAGCTGTCTATGAAATGTGTTGGAGTAAAAACTACAATATTTTCCTCTGAAATGTAGTTGAGTAGAAGTATATGGTATCATAAAATGGAAATACTTAAGGAAACATATGTACCTCAAAATTGCAGTTAAGTACAGTACTTTAGTAAATATACTTTTGATATAGTACCCGATACACTTTTCATCATTGTTAAAAAAGAAACGAAATAGTTGCTAACTGACTCTTATTTTGCAGCAGATACAATTTTTTTTTGTTCTCTGTTTTCATCTTGCACAATGTTTCCCTGAGAGTGTGTTCATAAAGATTGTCTAAATAAACTCAAACTCCAGTACAACTAAACTAACTAACTGTGTATGGGCAATTGTTTCAGGCTATCTATATATACTGGAAACACTCCAGACAGATACTTTCAGTAAATGTTAGTTAAACAGGAAGTGTGTAGTTTCAAAGCAATACCTGGTGTGTGTACTAAATATATTTTTTAAGAGTTTTGTAAAAGTTGCTAAAAAAGTTGAGTAAATGTCACTTAATGATAATAGATCACAAAAATCCTTTGTACATATATATGTCTTTATATTTTAAACAGGGTTATATGTTTTTTTCAACTATCTGTATTTTGACAGGCTGTAGGTGCTTTCCTCCTTTTGAATGTGTCATGTCATTTAGTAAAGATTAATGCAGCTTACAGCTTGATTTAAACTTTTGTTATAGTCACTTCAGGTAACAACTTAACTTGTAATTGAAAACATCAGAGTCATATAATCCTAATGTTATTGTTTTTCTTTGTTTCTTACTGTGCCTATAAAAAGTTATCTTCGAGTGTTGCTTTTTCTTCATGGAAACAAGTATTTTGCATTTGAATTGTCAATTAATTTTGATCAATTTTTAAAGATCTGTCACTTTTAAATTACATAGTCTCTGTTTGTTGATCATTGTTATAAAAGAAACATTCAAAAGTATTTGGACAGTGACATAATTTTTGTAATTGTGCTTTTGCATACCACCACAATGTATTTGAGCCAAAGTCTTCCAGATGTGATTGAAATTTACAATATCAGCTTCAATTTAAGAGATTTCACCAAAAATTTGAATTAACCGTTTTGGAATTAAAGCCATTTTTACAAGTCAAGAAACTTTAGGAGTGGGCAAAACAACGATTTGGTACTGTTTTAAAGGGAAGGAGAAGGAATGCAATGGCCAGCCAAGCAAAGCCAGAAGGCCTGTAGGACCACAAAAGACAATTAAATGATGATGGATGATGTGACTGCTGATAGAAGCAGCAGGTTGAATTCTGAAGTGAACAAGGCGATACTATCTGCTCAGATTTAGCCAAATGCTGCAAAACTGATGTGAAAGTGCAAAGAAATGGAATATTCTTCAATGGCCAGGCCAGTCATCTGACCTAAAGTAAATTGAGCAAGCTTTTCACTTACTGAAGACAAAACTGAGGGCAGAAAGACCCACAAACAAGCAGCAACTGAAGGCGGCTGCAACTGAAAAGGCCTGGAAAAGCATCAAAAGGGAGGAAACTCAGTATTTGGTGACGTCAATGGGTTCTAGACTTCAGGCAGCCATTGACTGCAAAGGATGTTCATCCAAGTATTACAATAATCCTTATATTTATAATTATGCTGGTTGTGGTCCATTTACTTCTGAGCCCCCGAGAATGACGGGTATGTGTAAAAATGGCTGTAATTACTAAATGGTTAATCTAATTTTTTCTGAAACCCCTTGAATTAAAGCCAAAAGTCTAAACTTCAATCACATTTTGATTCGTCTGTTAAAATCTGTTTTGTGTCAGAGTACAGAGGTAAAATTACTGTCCGAGTACTGAACTAACTGTAGACTCTATGTTTTAATAAAGTACTCCACTGTTTTCACATTACACTCCTGTTAGCCTCGCGTTGGACATTCAAAAAAATAAAGTATCCAGATTGATGCAGCAGAATGCACTCTTCTTCCTTGTCAAAACCTGGTGCCTTCAATACTTACAATGCAACTTGACCGCCAACAGTTCAATCAGAGATTTGGGTGCATTATTTAATTTGCGGCTGATGTGGCCTCAAGCTGCTATCCACAAGCAGAGATGAGAAGCAGCTATCATGTCCAGCTCAGTCGCCTACGTCATCTTTTCTTTATTTTATGTGTATTTTGCATTTCCTGTTTTATTTTGTGTTCTAATCCTCTTTTCCTTTCGTTCCAGATCCTTACTTCCTGCCTTTTCTGTGATTCCCGACTCTGGGACTGTCTGATCTTTACCCTTATGTGCTGCACATGTGACTCATTGTCTCCCCTCTCCCGGTGTATTTGATATCTGTGCTCCCATCCCTCTGTACCAGTTTGTCTTTGACCCAGGTAAGAAGCATCCCAGCATTCCTCCTAGTGTTTGTTTTCTCTGTGTGACTGGTTGTTTCTTTTTTTCAACCTGTGCCTAGGCCTCTGGGTTTTGAGAACTTTTACACTGCCTTTTGTCTGTGTCGTGCCTCTGAATCCCTGCTTTGGGATTCAGCCTTACAGTGGGCTACGGAGGTCTGGTGAGCCCACTTCCTTCTAACTCTAAGCTCGCTTCCTTCGGATTAAGTTTTTCATTTTCAGAACTTTCAGTCTTCAGACCCAGCCGACACTGACTCAAGTGTGAGCACAGAGGGTTATCTATCAGATTTCATGGAGCTCCATCTGGAGCCAAAAGAGACTCAAAAGAACTTTTTTCAAATATGTGGTGGTGCTCTCCAAGACCTATAAACACACTTGGGTATATATATAAATGGCCAAATTTCCTTTTATGACTACAAACCATGACAACTTCAAAAGGAAGTGAGTACTTTCTTTTATCTTCCAAGTTTTATGATTTTAATTCAGATTCAAAATGAGAGAAAGATTTTTACTGTTGATGTTTGGGTGACGCCTTCTTTACTCAGAAGCTGTTAGATTACCAAGCTGAAGGCTCTGTAGCAGCACATGTGTTTTCCACTTACCCTCACCACATTACCCTCAGTGTGGGTGACAGCTTGCAAATACAGCTTTGAAGGGGAATCCAGTAATCGGAAGAGCGTTGTTGAGAACTAAGTTTCAGTGCATCTGTGTTGATGTCACATCCTGTGGAAGCATTCATTTAGCCATGTAATATCACTATGAACAGGCAACATGAATGAGAGAAAATGATCAATCTTGATGACCTTGGTGGTAAAGACAAATGCCATGTGAATTCACCTGTGGGATTGCACTAAATCATTTACCAAACCTCATGATTTGGGGTTATTATTCATTGTGCTATAATCTGAAATGAGTGCTCAAATTTCTTCAGAATGAAGACAAACATTAGGCTCCACTGTCAAAATTTATAGGACCAAAAATCAGACATTAGTATTAATCGCCTGCTCACACAAGCTTTCAGGATGATTTCATGTTTCACTGGAGCCCACAACGCCTTGAAAACCCACAACAACTGCAGAGGAGCTGTAAACCATGATTGATTTTAATTATAGATCAGTCTGTTGCTTATATTATGATTAATAATTTAACTGTGGTCTATAAAACCATTATAGTTTTTCCTGAGGCCGAGGTTATGTCTCCACATTGCCAAGGCCAATTTTCATTTTCAAGAAGCTGAAACCGATGGCATCACTGTTTGATCAATGATGTAAATTGATTATTAAAAATTTTTGGTGATTAATTTTGTGTTATTTGACTAAACTTTGAGTAAACATTTGACTAAGCTGATTCATTTATTATTTTGGACTACTGAACATTGCCCTTTTGCATTTACCAAGAAACCCCCACCCCACATTATATGTACCAAATGTGTCACTAAGCCCAACGCTGAACATAAAGTAAGTTGAAAGCAGCACTTCTATAGACATCATAATGCTTTTCTAACTGTGATGACGGTGCAATCTCGTCTTTCTTCACACCATCAACCTGTAAAATGACATGTTAACTGCTGTAACATGTATGTGCTGAACACTGCACAAAGTATGCATTGTTCAAAGTAAATGTAAAACCCAGTGCATATATTGCAAATTGTAGGTTAGATTACTGTAATTTACAGATTTCAGTAAGCCAAGGTCAAATATTCCCACTTAAAAACCTGGTTTTGGCAGCTAACATCTCTGAAATACTCACAACATATTTAGGAATAGTTTGTACCACAAATATGTCGGGTTTTGTTTGTCATCTTTTTGCCCATAATCACACTACTGACACTTTAGTGGTTTTGGGGAAAACTCTCCATGCAGTGGAGTTTAATGGGCTAACAGGTGGTATAAAGGCAGACTTAACAGCTTGGAATTATTATTATTGAATTTAATTAAACAGACTTTGCTTATAATATGTCCCCTTACTGTAGCCTATGTCTTTTTCTGGAACCAGAGTGAGTCATACTCAGATTTGTCTGTGTTTCATTTTGCCGGCTTATTAATGTTATGTTTGCTGTTTGGCAAACTGCAGTAATCGGTAAGTCATGTTATATGATTGCGAATTAATTGTTTCAAAGCACATGTTAGACTAAAGAGAAAAAAACTGGGGGAGCATTTGGCAACATTATGTTGGTCAGTTATAGGAGTGTCGATTCAGTGGTGTGTTATTTACAGACACACACATCCACACACACTAAAACTCACTGAGTATCCTCTATTCTCTATCTTATGTTTTGAAGTCAGTCCAAACACTGTTAGCATGCTTGAGGTTTGGGACAGTTGTAGTATCTGAAATATGACATATGGTGCCTTTTTCCTAGTTATATAAGAGAGATCCCCATTTCTTGGAATTGAGGAAGCTGGGAGCCCTTTATTCTGAGAAGTCGGGCCCTGTTACTTATGGAAACCATATGTTGTAACAATTTCCAATGTACATTGGCCAATACACAAACCTATATAAGTGAGTTTTGAGCTGTGATTCGGGGAGAGATTCATTCTGGCTCCGAGTCGTCTCCCAGGCAAACCATGGTGCTTGATCGACACTGGTCTTCTTTGTAATAAACCTATTTTATGCAATCAAGCCAGTGTCAGCGAAGTTTCCTTCATAATCTGCACATCATCGAAGTCTGAGAAACAACGACACAGTGATCCAAAAAATATTCTCATTTCCCAGTTTCCATAAAAGTATGAAACTGCTCAGAGTTTTTGTTATATGCTTTGTAGGTGTGGTCTTGACCATTGAAACCTGTTCCAACACATGCGCAGAACACAGGTGATTTTAAGTGATGAAAGTTGCAAATAACCTATAAGACACAATACTGAAAGATTTATAAGGAAGAACTAAAGAAACAAAAATCAACTTTACACACAACATGTTATTTAGCTACAAGCAAGCAAAGACAAGTTAAAAAAGAAATGCAGCTATTTTTCCAATTTAGAAATGGTTCCCAAATGAAACACAGTTATAGTAGTTCCTCAGCATAACACAATAATTTGCATTTAACGTATTCTCTACTTTATACGGTCCATACCTGTAGACTCTGAATGTATGCTAACCGAATGTATGATCATATAAACATCCACCAATCACAATGTTAAGAGTTTGTAATGTCTTTGTTGCGCAACTTGAGTGTGCAGATGCTTGGTAAACCTCAACTGCTTTATCCATAGTTTCTGCTGAAGTTTTTGAAAGCTATACCTGAAACAACACCTCCACCACCAACGCATGTGGCCCAACAAAGCCTCTACAAGACAGATCCACAATTGTGAACAGAGGGTGATGTCTCTAGTTTTGCCTTATGGCCCTGCTATAGATGAATATAATTCAATTCAACAATTAATTGAAATCACACGTGACATTTAGTAAATTCTTACTGCTAAAAAAAAAAACAAAGCGCATAAGAAACCGGTTTTATAATTCAGCTCATATTATTGTCAAGTTGTTCACCGTTCCCAGTCATTGGTGGTCTTTCATTTCCTTCCAACTACTATACATGTGTCATACAGTGTCTCTCATTAGGTTAACCACAGTCACATCTTATACTGACGTCAGCAAGCAGCTAATATAAAACCCTGAAGGAACAAACAAAGCACTGGTCATAATGTTTCCCCTGAAGCACTGGCTGGCGGTTATACATGTACTGAGTATTTGGACTTTAGGATATCCTAGAGACTGTGGGGTTCGACAGACTCAGATCGGAACCCAATGCTGTGACCTGTGTCCGCCAGGTAAAACGTGATAGAATAATCAACCTTTAAAATAACAAGATAAAATGTGTTTTATACAAATGTGTTGAATTGGTTGATCTAATTATGACATTACTTGTTCACGATATAATCTGAGAGGTTGCTTTCGAGGTACTGATTACAACTATTATCCAATCTTGAGCATAATTGCATTTGTTTCTTGTTTTGAAGGTGAATATATGAGGGAGTTCTGCACTGAGCACAAACAAACTGTCTGTAGCCCCTGTGAGAAGGGCTTCTTCTCGAATGATTATACCATCTTTGACAGATTTGAGGAATGCCAGTCATGCTCACATGACTGAAAATAATAATAATAACAACAACAACAACAACAACAACAACAACAACAACAACAACAACAACAACAACAATAATAATAATAATAATAATAATAATAATAATAATAATAATAATAATAATAATATTTATATGTTTTATTCAAATTATAAAAAGTTGTTGTACTGCTCTACAGATTTCCAGTGAAACACCTGCCAGTAATTTTGACAATGTGTATAACACAGTACATAGAAGACAACACCTTGTTAATACTTGGAAGTCCTCTGGTTTCAATTCTTGTCATCCCACAGAATATGCTGAAAAATGTAATCCAACCACAAATGCAAAATGTTTCTGTCCTCCTGATTTCCTGTACGCTGATAATGTCTGCTCAATTTGTGAGGAAAACAAATGTGTTGCAGGGGAGAGACTGAACAGTACAGGTGAGAGTACTGCATATTTTGAGCTAAAAGAAATAAGTTATATAGTAAGTTTCAACAATATAGGCAGCTTACAATTGTAGGAGTCATATCATTGGATGCAAATGTGCAAAAATGGAAATAAGTGTGGGTAAGACACAGCCATATCTGTAGGTTTGCTTAACTCCCACAACTTCCTTATTGTATGAAAATATATCATACAATATATATATATATATGTTATATATATATATATACATATATATATATATATATATATATATATAGATATATATATATATCTATATATATATATATATATATATGTATATATGTATATATATATATGCTAGGAACACCATTACAGCATTTTAGTGGGAATTTGCTCGTGAACCAAAGCATTGGACAATTCAGGTCAGGTCTAACTATCCATCTGTCTATTATCTATCTATCTATTATCTCTCTATATATCTATCTCTGCAGCCTTTTCCATGGGTCAGGGGTTGATAAGGCATTCATATCATTGTGAGCCTGCATGCCCTGGTAATGCATATTTTGATGTGAAAGAGGATATCTGCAAGCCATGGACAATGTAGGATCCATTCAAAAGAGTTCAGCTACAATAATAATTCTGCATAAAGCACTAAATTACATTAACATAAACAATCTCTGGTCAACAGGTGCAGTGCAATTGGACTTGCGGAACTGTTTCCAGGAAACAAAACCCACAACTCAATCTGTGATACACATGGTATGTGGACAGAACAGTATATTTTAGACAAAAACAATAATCTGTTGTTGATCGCATAACATGGCCGCAGCAGCTCTCAACACAATAAAAATTGTTATGGTGTACACTAGTACATAAAAACAATTTAGTTGAATTTAACCATCCTGACTGTGCTTTAATGTTTCAGCAGTGATGCACAGTAATGCTAGAAACTCCATCCGTGTAATTCTTGCCATTGGCTTTGGTTTTCTCTCTCTCAGCCTCCTTATATTTCTATCTTCTCTTTGTTTATGGAACCTAGGAAAGTACAAAGCAAGTGAGTAGTGGTATAAATATTTCAGCTGAACATACTGTATGAAAAAACATAGATTTAATTTACTGAAACACTGGCATGATTTCAAGAAATCAGTGTGAATTCACTGTGGTTTAAACTGAATACTAAAGCTACAACTCATTATAATCAATTACTCACCAACACATTTTCACAAAAATACAGAGTTTTAAAAGGAGCAGACTGGTAAAGGAAGATAAACACCGTTTTTCACATGTACAATCCTGCCATTTTCAAAGTGTGTGCAATGCAAAATGCACATTTATAAAGAGATTTTTGCAAAGATTTTGATTTTTTTTAAAACCTTTTTTGTAATAAGCCTTGGTAAAATTATCAATGCTTAGAAGAATGGAAGAATATGGCATGTCTGGAGTGGGCACTTGATGAAATAGTTGTATTCTGCTACTGATCTCAAAACATTTTGTCTCTGCTTCAGATGGAAATCTGACTTTAGGGGTCTCTTCCAACAACAGTGACTTTCAGCTGTCAAAGGAGGAGAGTGGACATCAGTTCATCATTCTGGATGAATACAAGGAGAGCAACAGTTAATGCTTAAAATGTTGATGTGATGGTGCAAAATAATAATAATTTCAGCACAAATTCAAATAGGGAAACCTGTAAAGGTCGGAGGTGCCACCTTGACCTCTGGATTGACGAGGTAGACCTGGACAGGAAGCTGAAAGACCAGCACATGGGACTCCACCATTACCACGGTTCGGGTTCGATTATGCAAAATTTTAAATCCCATCTACTCCAGCAGTGCTAGTACAATAAATTTAGAACTACATATTTTTGTCTATTCGGTCAAACCACTATTATTATATCCTGTATAATTTACCATTATATCAGTATATATCTATATCTATGAATGTGTCTATCCATCTATCTATTTATCTATTTATCTAACTATCTATCTATCTATCTATCTATCTATCTATCTATCTATCTATCTATCTGCCTGTCTATCTATCTATCTATCTATCTATCTATCTATCTATCTATCTATCTATCTATCTATCTGTCTGTCTATCTATCTATCTATCTATCTATCTATCTATCTATCTGTCTGTCTATCTATCTATCTATCTATTTATGTCATTTAAAACGACTGTATTCTGTGTGTATATGTACTTTTTTTTTATATTCATCTGAAAACCAAGCACAGCTGTCAAATATACTATAAGTAAAGAAAGATTTTCCTCTCAAATGTAGTGAAGTAGCTTTAAATGACAAATAGTCAAAGTACAAGTACCTCGAATCTACCCACATCAACAGGATGCAAAAACCTGCCATAATGAACATAATGATCGGAATCTTTTGCGTCTCTTTGCTCTAATTTGCATCCAGACATCTCCACCAATAAAGCGAAACCCCGACCAGACCCGGGGTCCCGCGTCGGACCCGGACGCGCCTGCGGGGGGCGCTGCCGGTGCTCGCGTCGGCCGCCCGATCATATGACAGCCGCCCGCGTCCCACTTCCCTTCCCGGTGGAAAACGCCACATCTGACGGGGAGGGAGACGCAGACACCACCGCAGGGGAGCGCGAAAGGCCGACCTCAAGATGCTGGCGCTAATAAACCGCCTCCTGGACTGGTTCAGGTCCCTGTTCTGGAAGGAGGAGATGGAGCTGACGCTGGTCGGCCTCCAGTACTCGGGAAAAACGACGTTTGTAAACGTGATCGCCGTAAGTCAGCCTCCAGCCGCCGCTAGCCACCTCGCTAGGGGTCAGTTGCTAACGCCGTTATCGTTATAAACGGGACGATTAAAACCACCGGGCTCGGGTCCGAGCTGGCCCGCACGGTCCGGGGTTTGCGGGTCCGGAAAAAAAAAAAAGAAAAGCGGCGCGACGTTACTCTCTTGCGACTCGCAGCATCCGCCGGAAAAAAACCACACACCTGACGCCGGAGTGTGTGTCAACAAGTCACCTGGGCTAACTGGATTTACTGCTCGTCGGCTAGTCGGTGGCCGTGTTATGACTGTTTAGCTGCCAAACCCAAAACCGAAACCCAAGCGCAGCGCACACACACAAACACAGATTCGCTTTGTTGTGACCAAGACCTGAGATCTGAGATCTGAAATCTGAGACCTGAGATCTGAAATCTGAGACCTCATCAACCTACGAGCGGTCAGCGTTTTTCCCTTTTCTCAGCCCCCGAGGGATTTCACTTAAAAACATGTAGACTCAAATACAAACCAAACTAATATATACACTTTCTATTTGTGGCAGAAGCCTGTTACATATGCAGACGTGTAAAAGCTTGGTAGAGCTTGGCTCGATTCCTTTTTAATTTGTATATATATATATATATATATATATATTTTTGTTGTTGACATATTTAGAAAAATATGTCTAGAAAAATGTGTGTGTGTGTGTGTGGGGTGCAAGTCACTCATCTTATGCAACTTTGCAGGGATTTCTCAAAACTAGTGTTTCTGGTGGAGCAATTGTCATTGGCTAATGACTAGACAGTAACTGGAGTTTTAAGCAGCATATTGTGAAAAACCTTCCATTGGTTGTTAGGAGCCGTTATCGTGTGTAGTGGTGTCTCTCACAACGTTTTTGCACACATGCCATCAGTTCCATTCTTGGTCATTTGTAGGTTTAAACTGACTGTTTTTCATTGGTGCAGAGCCTCTTAGCTTGGTATAAAAATATTTTCCTTTATATTTGGTATACTTCAGACCAGTTGGGAGTAATGTACTTTTACGACGCTTTACATTTCACTGTACATCCCGTGGAGTGCAAGTCATGAATAAAAATCCTTAAATCCTAATATTGAGAGCTAATTGACTTTCAAACCGACTGCTGCCAAAATCTACAGAGAATGAATAATGTTATAGTAGTAGATGGCGGGAATTTTTTCGCATCTGAGATATGTATCTTAGCTGGCTAGAGCCACAACATTTTTGACCTCTCCTCTGTCAAACTTTTGGGACTGCGGCAGTCTGCCGTCTGTCCTGTTTCTCCTCTTATTTAAATCAGTGCTATCGATGATCTGTACACCCTTTTAGTTTATTTAAAGAGATTTATAGAAAAAAAAATCTTTTTTAAACTGGATAGGATTTTAAGTTTATTTTGATACCAGTGACAGCATAGCTCTATTAGAGCTGAAAAAAAATTAATCGATTTTCTAAAAACTTTCTATAACATTGCCAAACATTCATTGTTTCTGGCTTCCCGTTTCTCTGGATCTTATGCTTTTCTGCATTTTTTTTATGATTGTATCTTAATGTTTTGGACTGTAGGTTGGACAAAACAAGTAATTTCAAGATGTCATTGTCTGTCATTGTGTGACAGGCAATTGCCACTATTTTCATATTTTCATAGATTAAAAGATTAATCAAGATAAAATAATATGCATATTCAATAATAATTGTTAGTTGCATCTTTAATTGCATTGAAACAGAGTGTCAGTTATAGGTTCAATCACACGGTCAATAAAAAGACCAACCAATAAAATGGGTTTATTTTTTATCAGGCAGCAACCATTACTAGGCAGCATCATCTAGTACAGGAGAAAGCAAATCACTAGCACAATTTTATTGTTCCTCCATCTTCAGTCATAAGACTGCTGCACTCATTTCCACTTAGCTTCATCAGGTGACTTCTGCAAGTCATGTGCTGTGTATGTGCAGCAGACTGTGCATGCTTCCTAGTTTACAAAGGAGGGCAGGGCATGTTAAAGGGGAATGCCACTGATCCTGACTTCAGTTTGCAGTGATGAACAGGCACAAAAGCAAGAACATGTGGAGATACAGTTTTTATCACTTGGTTTGTTTGTCACTTTATTGTGAAAAATTATTTATTCAGTGTTTGCCTATGTTTTTGCTTTTCGCAAATACCAGACCCTGCTTTTCATAGGCGTGGACATAGTTATACATAAACTAGATTTTCAGAGTCATATATCATAATTATTATATTGTCTATCATTCCTTTGTCCTCTACAATAAGAATCTAGGGTAAAGGCTTTTATGCTTTATTCAGGCATATGAATGATTTACAAACAAACTCTTAATCTCAAATCTCATTTCAATGGCAGTGAGTTGTTTATTTTAAGATAAAACTACCATGTCTTCTATGAACTTATTATTGTTATTATTTTTATTTGAACTATCTCATTTAAACCTTTCTATGCTTTAAATGTCCGTGCATATTTTCAGTAATAGAGAGTCAGACAGTTTTATAAGATGTGACTTCTGCTTTTGTCTTTCTTTTTTCAAGTCTGGGCATTTCAGTGAAGACATGATCCCTACGGTCGGGTTCAACATGAGGAAGGTCACAAAAGGAAATGTCACCATCAAGGTCCTGTTTTTAATTTTGATTAAAAGCATCACTGTTAATTAAATGACAGCAGACTGGTTTTACAAGGCAGTAATTGCAATTTTAATGACATTTCAAAAGAAGAATATCATGTGATGATGTGCCCTTAATTCTGTAGATCTGGGATATAGGAGGGCAGCCAAGGTTCAGGAGCATGTGGGAGCGGTACTGTCGGGGAGTTAATGCCATTGTGTGAGTATTCGAGGTCTGGCTTTCAGATAAATAAATGAGAGTGAATTTAAATTACAGAGAAAAGTAGGTGGTGTTTAGCTGCACAACCTGTAAATATATGCAAAACACATTTTATTCTCTGTTTCCATGTGGCTCATTTTTAGATACATGGTTGATGCTGCCGATCGAGAAAAGGTGGAAGCATCTAGAAATGAACTTCATAATTTATTAGACAAACCTCAGTTGCAAGGAATTCCTGTAAGTGTGTGCCTTAAAACTATTTCTAAGATTGGTGAGATTTCTGCACCAGACATGCAAACTTTTGTGTGGGTTCTGTCAGTGATCACTTGCTGCGGTTGCAGATTTCAGTTGTGATCTTTTTTAGGTTCTTGTACTTGGCAACAAAAGGGATCTTCCCAGTGCTCTAGATGAAAAGCAGCTTATTGAGAAAATGTAAGTTTCGAAAATGTTTCAAAGTCCTTAACGTTTTCAATTTAATTACAATTGAATGTCCAGTTCTGTCTTTTTTTTTTAAGCACAACGATACAACATAGATTCTTTCCATAATGAAAATGGTCCTATTCATTGTTTAGTGTTTTACTGGAAGGTGAATTTGGGATTTTATATTAGAATATTATTTTCCAATTTTTCTCATCTAGTCTACTTATTAGAACTTTCCCCTCATGTCGGGTTTTGATTTACTAATCCCACATCAGTCTTACTGCCTTAATGCAAATGACAGGAAAAATAAATTAGAACCATTTCCTCTATCATTTCTTTGTCATTAAACTGAGCTATGTTAAGTCATAGTTTACTGAAAGGAACTGGCTCCCTCTGCTGTCAAGTTAGAAACTTGCTCAGAGTTGTGTTAAACTGTATCCAGCAAGCCTCAGATGAATGAAACTGATGATCAGACCGGATGCATCCTTACAATATTTATTTGTTTATGCTACTTTTTTCCCTTCATAGGAATCTGGCAGCTATTCAGGACAGAGAGATATGCTGCTACTCCATTTCCTGCAAAGAGAAAGACAACATTGGTAAGTTAAAATTAATTAGTGCAGTATTATTTCTACTGGGTGGTATGTTCTCCTCATTTTTGAAGTCAGATTTGTGAAAAGTTTCTACTGTTTCAGTTTATTTTCTCAATAAAGTATCTCTAAACAGTGTCCTCTCACTGTCCAGCCCCAAAAATCCAGAGGACAGAAGAGAATAGGTGATAAAAGGGTATATGATCATCTGGATTACCTTTGTTCATTAGCATGTGCTCAAAACACTAAACTCAACAAGCAGCAGTGAGTGATTAGCAGACTTTTCTCTCTTGGGTTTGTCCCTCATGTTGCATACAGTCCCAATCTGTATGTACTGCTAGCAGTATTTAGGGCTTAATTTAATGTTTATATTTGATATTTTCCTATATAGACTCTTGAATTGACAGGAATGGGCAGTTCTCTTTGTCACCTCTGTCATTATTTTTATATTTGCATCTATCTGTCAGCAAACGTTTCCCATCAAAACACAGTGCCTTTATCGTTGATGAGTGGCAAACTTGACAAGTAAATTTCCCTCCCCATAAAACATTTGCAAAGCCCAATTTAAAAAGTATTTTAAATCCAGTATGTTTAATACCCAGGTCTACTAGCTTAGACTCCTTCTTCTTCCCTGCTTGGTGCATTACAGTGCATTACAGCATATCTTGCTGTGTTGCTGTCACTGTTTGACCAATGATATAGTGTGACACCATTGGAAGGATTGTGTATAGTTGTGTCAACCGCATTCTGGACCGTGTACATGTGCGTCCTTTTTTGTGTGAACAAGATAGACAAAATGGGGATGCACTCACAGATAAACTGCTCCATGTCGCTGCTGAAAGTATCAAACTTCAGAGACCCTTTAAGGAAACTCAATATGATATTCAAATGACAAGTACATTAGTGATGCAGCAATTTACAGAGCATTTACTTATTTTAATCAATTGATCAATTATTTTTTTTACGTTACCGTTTTAATTTACCATTGTTATGGAAAGCATAAAATGGGGTCTCATTGTGTCACTTTTAATTCAGACACCAAACCTGCACCCTTCTATTAACTTGCAGTATAAGTGAGAGGAATCATTACAGCAACACTAAATATGATTATCATAGTAGTTTAACAGGGTTCTGTGTAGCTAAATCTTTGCCAAAAACGTAATGCATTTATATTGTTTGTTGCTAGCATGTCAGAATGTCTGAATTGTGAACTGATTCTCAAGACTGTCTTGACATGTATTCATTTCAGATATCACGCTTCAGTGGCTCATCCAGCATTCAAAATCCAGGAGGAGCTGAAAATGCAGGAGTTGTTTGCCAGCTGTGTTTGCCATGTTACTGTCATACCACACCCTCATCACTCTGTGATGATGTACAGTTGTATCTTCAGCTCACATACTGCACTGTTCTGTCGTGTCACATTATTTTCTTTTTCCCCTTTTCACCTTGTGATTCTGTCACAAACCCTGACAATGCACTACTAAAATGGAATTCTGGTACCAAATTCATGGAATGTAATTGGCATTATACGTCCAGTGAAGCTGTACTTTAACTACGATTAAGAACCTAACATCTGATCTACCTTTTACCCTTCAGGCATTACCCAGTTGATCTCACCCAGTGGTTTATAACACTAATCTTGGGTATAGAGCGACACCCTCTTGAATGAGGGTATTTTTTTCTGTCAAGCAGGCCTCACAAAATGAGAACTGTTCTTCATACAGTCAGGTAATGATGCCACGAGATGGCTGATGTGGATATGCAGGTTTTCACATTTCTGTCTAATGCTACTCTGATGACTGTCACCCTTAGCTTGATCAGGTTTTCTTCTTTCAAATACATGTGTGTTGTTTTAGAAAAGTGTGCATTTCAGCACTTCAGCTTGAGCAGGTCTGTACAAATATCAAGCTAATATGATTTTTACTGATGTGAGATGTGTGTGTATGAATATATGATTCTATTTAAAGTCTGAATGTACTAAAAGTAAAGCTGTACGGGGTTGTGTGGTTCCTATTGGCCTCTGTTTGTAAGTAGCTTCAGTGGAATGATGTCCTTTGTGCTGCCTCGATGCTGACAGAGTGGCAGAATTTAAAGTGCCTTGTGCAATGTCTCTCACCTCTGAAGCAAAGCAGCATGCAAGGTGTGCCCACCTGGGTATAGTAAAAGTCACAACTTCAATACATTCAAGAAATAAAAAGGCATGCTTTTTAATTTAGACATTGTCCTGTTATTTGTACTTCACCTTTCAAACTACATCATTCTATATAGCTGACAAAATGCAAACAGCTGAAAAAAAAATGAACGTTGGAAAAATATATTTAAATTAGCCATACCACACATAAACAGGGGATTTATATAACCTGGCTAAATATACCTCTACTCAGGTTGAGGCTGGGTCTAGTTAGTAGGTTGGGGAATACATGAGGACATGTATTAATAATGGGTACAACAATATCTACAGCTAAGTCAGTCAGGCACAGGTTTTATACATCAACATAGTCTTAACAGTAAGCCTAATGAAGTGAAAATACATTAGGCAGGTGGACCATAGGTGTCTTAACAACTTGATTTAAATTCTGAAGTAAGAGTAAAAGTGCACTTCCTGCAAAAAGCAAACCACTTTTTCTGTGGAAACATCCATTCCCGAGGGCTGTGTATAGGATTTTTAAAGACCTATGGTATGCAGGCATGGATCTTTTCAACTGGCCTGATCAGACCGGTCTTCAGGCCTGCACATTTGTGTACAGACTGCACTTAAATGACTCCTTTGAGTTTTGCTTCACCTGCGTTTAGTACATGGAGTGGTGGAGAGCACCTCTGCCATTTTACCCGTCCGATAAATGTTTTCTTTAGTTAAATGGCATTGTTTTTTTGTGTTGTTCATGGTGGCGGTTTCAAGCGAGTGGCAATCCCCTCTGCTGCTCTCTGGGAAAACCTGAATTCTGTTAACACCCTCAGAAAATACCAGGTAGTTACTCACCTTTTACCTCAATCAACGGTCATTCAATATTTCAGTAACACTTTCTAGTAAGGCAGCCTTCATGAAAGGTTTATCAGTTCTAAATAATGCAATGCTGCATTAATGGTTAATAAAATATTTACAAATACTTTGTAAATCAGTTAATGGCCATTAATAGGAACACATTCTGGCTTGACAGATTTTGAAAAAAAAAAAAATCCCCTTTGCTGGTGTTTATCCTTAATTGGTTAAGAATGCAGTTAAAAATGTTAGTAATTCAGTATCTCACATTCTAAAAGCCAGCGAGTCTGCAGTTGAAAAACCTTTTAACCTTTCCATCTTGTCATGCAAAATGTATGTAAAATAAATGTTTTTTCGTCCGGATTCTCTGTTGCCCTTTTCCAGAAATGGTCAAACAATGCGATGAAAGGTATTTTTCCACTATCAGCAAACCCAAACATGGGGTTTTACTATACATCATTTTATTATATATCATTATAATGATGTATACAGCTTAAGTAAATTATTTATTAATCAATAAAGACATAATATCTCCTCAGCTGCCTTTACTTTTTAACTCTGAATCCGCCGGGGACCTAAACCTTGGGTTTTAAAGCTCTGCACCTCGGCCCGTCTAACTCTTGTGTCTGTTTCCTATTGGAGCAGAACTTGTTCATTAAGACACGTCAGGAATGCCACGAAACTCGGCCGCGAGATTGACAGCTCCTCGGCCAATCGCTGGCCGAGCCTGCCTGACTGTTCGGATGACGACACGAGGGAAGGGCGAATCACGCCTCGGGATCGGGGAGGGGCTGGTTTGTTGACAGGAAGCGTGTGAAGCGGAATCACTACAGCCTCCCTTGCGCTTGTGGTTGAACCTGGCAAAACGGAGGATTTCTCATTTGTTCATCTCCGTCGTTGGTGCGTGGACTTAAATTATGCGTTGTAAGATCGAACCGGGGCAAAGATGCAATGGAGGTCAATAGTAGTTGGTTTAGTGGTACTGAGACTCTCCCTCAGCTGTGTATTGTGGCTAGCCTTCGGACTGGGACCTAACGTTAGCTGGGGGTTCAACTTCCATCTCAGTTTCAATTTGCACAAGTTGGACCTGCTGTTCAGGGAGGAAAAAGGGACCGAAGCGAGGGAGAACTCGTGGTCTCAACGAATACACGGCCAGAGATATGAAGAGACGGCGACCACCTGTGCAAAGGTCGGCAAAGAGTCGCCCAAGAGATCCTACCTGAGCTTCTTCGACGGCAACAAAGACGAATACGTGCGGAGGTACAGCTCCTTCCCCGACACGCTGAAAGCGAAAATGAAGGATATGGCCAAAGAAATGTTCTATTTCGGATATGACAATTATATGAAATATGCCTTTCCTGAGGACGAGCTGAATCCCATTGACTGTGAGGGGCGGGGACCAGACGTGCTGAACCCGTGAGTCATTCAAAGCTGTGCACTCGGCTGTACAGCCAGTCTGATCTTAACTGTCCCCGGCAAACTGTGCTGCTTAGTTTTGTAGTCAAACGAGCTGGAGGTGTAACCCTGCTGGCCGCAGTGCTGCCCCCTGCTCCCCGCAGTGCTGCCCCCTGCTCCCCGGTGCTGAGCAGGTCACGGTTCATGCACGTTTGCACCGGACAGCTCCATGACTTTGATTCCGGGTCTCGATGGGGGTGGGGGGGTCCCAGGACCTTTTTCTGTGACATCAAGGAGCTGTTGAGTTTCTTCATTCATTTGAAAACAGGATTAGTAATGCATTACATATATAACTAACCCCCTTAAGGTGGGGGGGGGGGGGGCACAAGGGCTGCAACTGATGACAGAAAATAGCGAAACATTTTCCCACAGCCCAAAGTGACATCATCCGGTAACTAGTTTTGTCCGAGTAACAGTTCAGAACCCAGAGAGTCCAAAGACTAAAACCAACAACCATTCAAAATGATCAGACCAAAAAGAAGTAAATGCTTGTTTGTTTGTTTGTTTTTTTTTTTTTGCTTAGCCAAATTAAAAGATACTAAAATTACTTATTCACTTAGGGATGAAGTGACTGATCTATTAATGGATTAGTCAGGTGACAGAAAAGTAATCGGTACCTATTTCAATAGTCAGCCAATCTTTTCAGTCATTTTTACGCAAAAAAGGGAAACAGCGCCAAATATGGTACGATTCTAGCTTCTCAAATGAGACGATTTCCCTCTTTACTTTGGAAGCAAACAAAATATCTTTTGGTCAAACAAAACAAGACATTTAAAGATGACACATTCAGCTCTATGAAGTTAGGGCATTTTTTTTTTTTTTTTACATTTTTTGATGTTTCAAAGACTAAATATTCAATTGAAAAACTAATTGTCAGATTAATGGATATTAGAAATAATTGTTTTTTGCTGCTCTTAACTGATAAACTGATTACTTAACTACTAATACAGAGACACTTGGGCTAAGTCTTTTTTGGTGTGCTCTAATAAAGATGAAACACCTGTCTGTTCTTTTTCCCTATGCAGAACATAGAAACAGTTCATAGGGTTACCTTAGACTCTCAGGGTCAGCCGTCTATTAAGTGTTACTAGTAATAATGATATCATTGTGTAATAGACTCAATATAAGAGAGAAGTGATTTTAAGATTTGTTGAATTCACAAATTTGTAACGGAACCTAATTTGGCATGTCATCAGTTTTTAACATTTTTAGACGCCCCTTCAGCCAAATTACAGAAACAAAAAATTTGCTACTCAGCAATAGTGGTATCGAGGCAAGCAGGTAATTATGTTTTTTTTACACCAAGGTCTTGAGATATAAGCCTCTGCTATCCTTCTTGCCACCCAAATACAATGGTGCTTATTTCCTTTGTAATGCTGAAAGAATTTAAAATGAACACTGGAAATACTTCCTATTCAAGAGACATCTTTGGCCAAGATGCCTTGATGGCCTGGTGGTAAAAACCCTGTCTAATAACCAAAGTCCTCTTTACTATGTAAAAAAACTTTTTTGAAATGTAACAAGTTTTGACTTTAGGTCTAATGAAACTGGCCTTCCTCATGCACTGGACAATGAAATAATGGTGCATATTCCAAAGCTGAAATGACTAGTTGATCCTCAGAAAATGTATTGTCAGCTATTTTGATGATTGCTTGTTCAGTGAAGTCATTTTTCAAACAGATGCAGTTCATCTTCTTGAATGCAAGAATTCCCCCCTTTTTATACCATATTTAACTATAAATTTAATAGATTTTGGGCAGTTTTTTGTGGGAAGAAGTCACCTTGGGTTTTAGGGAATTATGGTGGACAGTTTTTGTTGTTGTCTGACATTTATAGACCAGATGCTTAATGAAAAAAAATCATCAGATTTTTCAAATACTGAAAACCACCCTTTGTCTTCATATCGGCTTTGGAGATTGTTGTTATATTTTCACAAGTCCTGAATTGTTTGCTATATAAGATCAGGCAAATCAAAAAGAAGACACGCTCATTAGTATAATATGCTTTTTGTTGTGCGATCTGTTAATTCTTTCTCGCACTTTTGTATGACACAACTGCGTCTGTTTCACTTCTTCTATTTCAGGTCAAATATCAACATAAACGATGTTTTAGGGAACTACTCCCTTACATTGATTGACACCTTAGACACACTATTGGTAAGTTGCACTCAGTTACTGTCTGAATTTTCCTTTCTCATGGCACTTATTGAGACACAAAAGTTGGAAATACCACCTCTGACTAGGATCACAAGATTGAAAGATGGATTGTAGTAGTATACCTACTGATTAGTATTAGTATTTGCCACATATTAACTTTTAAAAATGAGAGTGGTAAAGAGCCTAAATTATGTTTTTTTTCTGTAATCTTAACTTCACCTGTTCTACAAGAAGCAGGTTTTGCACCACAAGCAGTGGCACCATTGGTGGTTAACATTTCCTTTGTTGTAAGGTATGGGTTCATCTGCCACTCTCAAAACGTCTGCTGATATGGAGTCAAGTGAAGCAGATTTAGTAATCTGCCAGTAGGTATGAGTGTCGATGGGAGTGTAGTTGGTATAGAAAAGAATCACCCCCTTCCAAAACAGTCACACTTTGTTGTTTGATAGTCTGATATAAAAAAACAAAAAACTGATTTCTTTCAGCTTTATTTACTTCCAAATTCCAACATCCAAGTGAAAAATAACAACAGTTCTGAAAACTATTGAAAACTAAAAACTCCAATAAGTTCATTTGATAAAGAATCCCCCAGCTGTGTTAATACCTTGTGGAGCAACTGTAGATACTTCCCTACCAACACTGCAAACTGAACTGAGCAATATTTGCCCACTTCACCTCACAAAACTGTAAAAGCTCAGTCAAATTAAATTGTGAAACTGCTGGTGGACTGCAATCTCCAGTCATTCCATAGATGCTCAGTAGGTTTTAAATCTGTGCTCTGACTAGGCTATGCATGGATATTTGTATCGATGTCTCCTGGGCATAGATTGCGCTTTTTTCTAAAAATGTGAATGTTTTGAAAGGGGCTGATTCTTTTCTATACTAGCTTCATATAGTATTGCATTCCTCTCCAGGTGCTTGGCAATGTGACAGAGTTCCAGAGAGCCGTCAAGCTGGTTATAGATACTGTATCTTTTGATAAGGACTCAACTGTGCAAGTTTTTGAGGCGAACATCAGGTATGAATGTTTTGGGGGCAAACCTCAAAAGGAAACTGCTTTTTTTTCCTGTTGATCCAGAAACTGATCAAACTAAATTGTGAACTTAATGGGTATCAACATGGTTGAGATGAGTGATTATCTGTTTGTATGTATTTAGTATGTATTTCAGAGGTCAACACATTCAGAAATCTTTATAATTTCAAATAGGGAATTTTTCAAGACACAAATATTGTATGACTTCTCCAATACCCTGGTACTAGGAATAAAAATACACTATGAATAAAATTGCTTCAAATGCAAAAATGATTAAAGAAAAAACAGCAAAGAAGTAAGAATTTGTTTTATCTGTTTCTTCTGTCTCTCTGTGGCCTCACAATGTAATTTTTTTTAAGGATCTTGGGTAGCCTTATCTCTGCTCACATCTTTCTGACTGACCCAAAACATCCATTTGGTAAGGTGGGCTATGAAGGTTACGATAATGAGCTGCTTCACCTGGCTCATGACTTGGCTGTCCGCTTACTGCCGGCCTTTGAGAACACCAGCACAGGCATTCCTTACCCCAGGGTGAGTGACACTGCTGTTGCCACAAGTTAGAAGTAGATTTTACAAGGTTCCTGCAAATAGATTCAATTCAAACATTTATGGCACTGGTGACTGTAGTTTTCATGTGAGTGAAACCAAATGACTTCCTACAAACAATACCGGAATGGTTGAAATATCAACCAGCAGCCTTACTCATTTGCATCTTAAATGCAGGTGAACCTGAAGACTGGTGTCCCTCCTGATAGCATTAATGAGACGTGTACTGCAGGAGCTGGGTCCCTACTGGTGGAGTTTGGGGTTTTGAGCCGCTTGATTGGCGATTCCACATTTGAGTGGGTGGCTAGACGAGCTGTCAGAGCTCTGTGGAACCTGAGGAGCAATCAAACAGGCTTGTTAGGTATGTGAAGCCGTCTTCCTGTATTTCTTTTTTGCGCATATGCTTTCTCATTTTCTTATTTTTCTTTTTTAAAATTTGATTTCATCAATATGCAATTATGGTGTCAACTGTCAATCTGTCAACTTTCTGTTTTTTTCTGTCCTTAGGGAATGTAGTTAATATCCAAACAGGCCAGTGGGTTGGCAAACAGAGTGGTCTTGGAGCTGGTATGGACTCTTTCTATGAGTATTTGCTCAAATCATACATCCTTTTTGGTGAAAAAGAGGACTACAGGATGTTTCAAGCGGCTTATGATAGCATACAGAACCACCTGAGGAGAGGGTGAGTCCTACATTAAACAAAATGTGACACAGTAGATTGTGTGCATTTGGGTGAAAGTAACTGAGTGTCTTGGCAGCATCAGGGAGCTTTACATGAGGTTGTGCCTCACTTGAAATGGGAAACATTAAGGGATGTGCCAATCATTCTCTGTCCAGCATTGGTCAGACAAAGACGTCTCCAATTTTATTTTTCTCACTGAAGAATGCTGAATTTTTAGACTTGTGGCTGTCAGGAGATAGAGACTAACACTTTATTCATCTTCAGCAACCACTAATAAGTCTCCCTTGAGACAGACACATAATATTATATTCTAGTTTAGCTACGAAGTGGCCAACCACACAAGAAAATGTTTGCACTGTTGCTTTTGTATGTGAATGTGTTTTGGAAGATGAAATGAAAGCAAAGATACTCAACATTCTCTACTACAAGCATTTTAATGTAATTGTTTGAAAATAAACAGAGTAGTATGACATATGTTTGATCCTGTCTGCTTTGTTTTTGTTTTTTGTTTTTTTCAGGAGAGAGTCCTGTAATGAAGGAGAGGGTGACCCACCTCTCTATGTTAATGTGAACATGTTCAGTGGTGAGATCATGAACACCTGGATTGACTCCCTTCAGGCTTTCTTTCCTGGGCTACAGGTTAGATTATGCATTGTCATCTATATGAGATCTTATATAAAAGTATTAAAAATTTCTTGTTGTGTTCAACTAAAACAGGCTTTACTGCTCTGTGTCCTAGGTGCTGAATGGTGATGTAGATAATGCCATTTGCCTGCATGCCTTCTACTATGCTATCTGGAAGCGCTTTGGGGCTTTGCCAGAGAGATACAACTGGCAGCTGCAGGCTCCTGATGTTCTCTTCTACCCCTTAAGACCAGAGCTAGTGGAATCAACATATCTGCTGTACCAGGTAACAGTACTGACTTGTTGTGAGGTGGTGGTTGTTGATGATGGTTGATGATCTTTTACTCAAGCATTCTTTTTTTCTTCTTCACTTTCCAAAGGCGACCAAAAATCCTTTCTATCTGCATGTTGGAATGGATATTCTTCAGAGCCTTGAGAAAAATGCCAAAGTCAGGTGTGGGTCATATAATATATACTGTTTTTGGAGCATGACCATGCTTTGATGTTTCTACTCTGAGCTGAGCTAAACTATGTTATTTTCAGATGTGGGTACGCCACTCTCCACCATGTCGTGGACAAATCCAAAGAGGATCGCATGGAGAGCTTTTTCCTCAGTGAGACCTGCAAATACCTTTACCTGGTAGGTTATAGCCTGAATGTAATAGAGCTGGGATATAAATGGATATGATAGCATGATATGATACTAGAAATGTTGTAAAGATTTGAAAATTGAAATAAGAGATATAGCAAGAGAATAAACATTATCTTTTCCTGTATTTTAAAGACTGGATTTCTAATTTACTGACACTGTTTTTCAAACTAGATTTCTTTAGCTGAGCAACTCAACTTCCCCATTTCCTTTTGTTTAAATTATTGCTGTAACTAATGTATTTTTATTTAAAAAGGAACTGCTAAAAGTAGCAGTAAGTAGTGAAAAAAGGACACTTCCTTAATTGCTCCTTTTGTCCACACCAGCAGTCGCAAACCCATAGATATCTAATTTACAATGACTTCAAAGAGAGAAAAGCAGCAGATCCCAACATTTGATTAGCTGGGAACAACAAATAGTTGGCATTTTTGCATATTGAATGACTTTAATGATTAATTGGGTATGTATATCTATCAAAAACACCACCAGTTAGCCTCTAAATCTCATCAGAATTTATTCAATCAGAAATATATTATTTGATTTTGTTGGTGTCTCCCAGCCCTTGTCAGGATATCATTTAGCTCTGTCCATATTGTCATGTAAATAAATTTTTTTTCCCTTACATTGCAGCTGTTTGATGAGGACAACCCACTTCACAAATCTGATAACAAGTACATCTTCACTACAGAGGGCCATGTCATGCCTATAGACAAGCGCTTCAGGGAGAAACAGTGGAATGACCTGTTTCCATGTGAAGAGGGAGCGCTGGCAGAAAGAGAGCCAAACACACGACCACCTCCCAGCAACATCAGCAATGTAAGACCATCATCCTTGCCTAAGCCCAACTCACTGTTTGCTCACTTTGTGAACGGTTCATAATGGGCTAAAAACATTCTGTCTTCCTTTTCTCTCATCCCGCAGTGTAACAGGATCCCAGAGGAGCGACGGTACACTCTGCCGTTAAAGAGTGTCTACATGAGGCAGATTGATCATATGGTGGGACTTTTCTGAGTAGGAGGACGTAGTCGGTAATTCTGGCATGAACCAGCCTCCAGTACACTTCCTGAGGTGCAGATGCAGCGAGGTTAGAAGAGATTCACTATTGGTCAAAATCATTATCCTATCTGTTCCACTGCTCAGGATCTGGACAGGAAAGTGACACTAAAGGAAACCTGGGAAAGCCGTTTGAACACTTGCTGTAATAATTAAAAGAGTGTGTGGGTGCTTTTGCCATTTGGTGGCAAACGTGTTGAACAAAGGCAACTTCATTATTTTTTTGGCTGGTGATGAGTTGAGATTGTGGTTTTAAAATAACTGGTGTGTTTCTGTGGAGCAAAAAAAATATCCGTTCAGGTGTGTGTTCAGGTATGAGTGTGTATTCAACATATGTATGTATTAAAATTACAGCTAAGCTGTGAATCGTAATATTATGTTTATGGGATCAGTGCCATCTAGCCACAAACATGTAAAATGTATAGCCTATAAAAACTCACCTCAAAATTGTTCTCTCTAAAAATGATGATTAGTGCCTCTTTGCTGTTGATTCATTTGACTAGATCAGTGCTTTTACATAAGGGCTGCAAACTAACAGATAATAACAGGCGATGACTTATGTACACACTGTAAAACCCTGCTTCTTGTGAGCTTGTAACCTGTTTTAGGTTGTGCCTGTAGGAAATTTGTTATTATTTTGTAGGCCTTAGGCTGGTTTTCCAAAATCTTGTAACAGTTGTCATGTCTCTTTCATTCTACGTAATCAGTCTTTTCTTCTTTTTCTTGAACAGGATTAACAATATTGCAACATTTTTTATAAAGGCTTCTGTCTTGCATTTGTTTTGCACATTTGTAAAGTAAAACTTAACAGGGAGTAACACAACACGAACCCAAAATGCTTCCTGCCTGTTTGCTGTTAACACCTTTATGAAAATACCAACAAAAACTGAAATGTTCATCTCTCAGGCTTCTAGTTACTCGATGTCTTACTAACAGATGTGCCACGACTGTGTGAGAGAGAGGTTCAAGATGACTGTTGCTGTTTTAAAGTGCCTTTAAATTTTCTTGGTCTTACTGAATGATGTGCAGTGCATATTAGATGTGGTTAACATTGTTGGGTATTTTTTTTGAGGCCACTGTTGATATTGCACAATAGGTGTCATTCCATGTGTATTTACAGTTTTACACTGATTATGACATAAAGCTCCTTTTTTAGGCATTACGAAACAAGCCATAAAATGTATTTTTAATGTTGATGAGTGAAAATGTTTTTTTTTTTCCCATCATTTTTCTGTTAGACAAGTTTAGTTGTCAGACTCTCCTGCATAGTTTCTGATTTCTTCTTCTTTGGAATAGATGGAGGTTATCATTTGCTCTTCGTCTTTCACATAATTGCACATCATATCTGATAGTTGTCATGTGGTGAGAACTCAGGGTTTAAAGGAAAAACAAAAATCAACGATTGCTTTCGTAAAAAATAAAATTTTCTTGAAAATCTGTTGCCTACAATGTCTTAGAATAGCCTTAGGTATTTATATTTCAGATGTTACAACTTGTTTATCTGAGGTTGAAGAAATAACTGCACTGAACCGAAGTACAGTTGCACTGTGAATATTCATTATTGTCCCAAACGCACAGAATAGGAAAAGTCTCCTTAACTGTGATGTTTGTTTCGTGTATGGCTCGACCAAGGTGTACTTTTTTGACTGGTTTATCGTTTACTGAACATCTTCAGTGTCCGTAAAGCTCAGCAGAGACTTGGGCTGCATGGCAATACATCACTCCACTGGCATACTCTTTTACTTTGGGAGTAAGATTTTCATTTTCCAAGTTTTTGTTTAAACTGCTCCAGGAAATAGATATGACATTTCTGAGTTTTCAGATTGTCTGACATCATACCACCCACATTTTCTCAGATTATACTTCAACATTTTGGGAAATATGCTTATAGACTTTCTTTTCTGAGAGTTAGATGAGAAGAGCGGTAACAGTTGATACCAGTCTGGGGCCCGTTTGAGAAAAGTAATTTGTGAGAACCATGTGGAAAAGGTGGGCAGCCTTGCAAGACTCTCACGATTTCATACATGGGCTTTAGCTCTGATTACTAACCCAAAAAATTTACTGAAGAGGATCATATCTCATATCTCATATTGCAAATCACAGTTTACATGTTGCGAATTTGGTAGATTATGTGCTGGACTATTTCTTTTCTGGGCACATATTACACAAATGATATATAACTTGTTAATTTGGGAGCTTCAGAGGTGCTAGCAGATTGAATTTGATATTTGGACATAGCTGGCTACCTGTTTTCCCCCAATTTCTAGTGTTTGTGCTAAAATAAGCTAGCTGGCTGCCGACTCTAGCTTCATATTTACTGTACAGACATGAAAGTAGTATCGATCGTCTCATCTAACTCTCAGCAAGAATGCAAATAAGTGTGTTTCGAAAAAAGGTCAAGCTATTCTTTTAGTCTGTATAATATAAAGAAATTAATAAATGAAAGAACCTGAACAAGACATTGCTGTGTTGCTCTTTATTTGTGAAAAATGGAAAAGTACTCAGTATTCTACAGAAGCTTTAATAGGTTTAGTCAAGGTTTCCAGTTATTTGTTTCTGTACAGGATAATTGGCTCAAAGACCTGTAGTGTCAGTTAACTTTTAGACAAGAATTTTTAAGTTGAAGTATGTTACATCTACCACTCAACAGTCTTACAGATAAACATGATATAACCACAATTCATGAACTGTCCAATAGAAAGCAGTTTAATTATATACAATGGCCCTTTTAAACATTGCAAAAAGGTACATTTTCTAACATTAAAAACTCAGCTTGTTACCTGCTTAACTGCTCCGTAATGTTTCTAGTGACAAGTTCTCTTAAATCTCTAACCAAGGCTGAAGTGCGTCTGCAGGTGTTGAGGCGATCTCGTTTGCTTTTTGGCTGTATACTGACCAGTTACTGGAGCACAGAGACAATGCATTAGCCTGACATCTATTCACATTAGTACATGTGAGAAGAAATCACTTTATGCTGACAGAAGCTTTTGATGTCTTAACTACGGATTGCGTACCCCTCCAAAGACAAGTTCAAGAGACTCAAGAGAAAAGTTAGCTTGACTAAAATTCAACTCATCTGTAATCTGCACAGGATTATCTGATTTAAGTGCTGTCTTTTGGTCTCAGTTGACCTGTAGTCTTTGGTCAAAGCTACAACTCAGTTTTGAACACAACATATTGATTTTTTAGTTTTGCGTTCGCCTGTTTGAGAAGGGCTATTTTAGGGGACAGTTTCTCATCTTGGGTCCTCAGTTTTTAATTGAGGAGGGACTTGTGGAATGTGACAGGGCTACAACAGCACCCTGTAAAACACAGAAATTCACACTGGTTAGCCAATCCAACAGTGAGTTTGAATGATCAATTCTTTGCAAATTTTGTTCACCTTCATTGGGTTCCTCAGCATGGCTCTTAGAAGAGACCACAATCTTTCAGGTTTTCTTTGATGATGATGTCAGTTACGGCATCAAACACAAACTTGACGTTCTCTGTGTCTGTGGCACAGGTCATGTGAGAGTAGATTTCTTTGACGTCTCGGCGCATGTTCAGGTCCAAAAACTGCACTTTGATGTAGTTACCAGCATCCTCATAGGTGTTGGGCCCTTAACGAAAAGACATCAAGATAAATGGGCATATTTAATTGGTTGTCAATTTCCTAAGATTCAAGGTCTGCTGTAATTACTGTACAGTGGAGACTTTACCGTCGTATTCGGGGAAGCACATGCTGAGATGAGCTTTCTTGATCTTCTCGAGGAACACGTCTTTCTTGTTGAGGAAGAGTACAATAGAAGTGGTGGCGAAGTAGCGGTGGTTGCAGATACTGTTGAACAAGTGCAGACTCTCGTGCATTCGGTTCTGAAAGTAAAATGAGTTTCCTCACCATGTCCCAGTGAAGAGCCTTTCAAATAAACCAACTCTGTGTCCAAAAAGGGTAGGACACAATTGTATAGCGTGTCAAGTGATAATATAACTGTTATCATACCACTTCATCATCCTCCACCAGCACCATGTCGTAGGCGCTCAAAGCAGCAATGAAGATGATACAGGTCACACCTTCGAAACAGTGAATCCACTTCTTCCTCTCTGACCTCTGGCCACCGACATCAAACATTCTGCATGGAAACAGAAGCATATTACCTTCATGACTGCTATCGACCACAGTGGGAGTCCTGTCAACGAGTTATTGGTGCGATTGTCTTTTGAAATACAGCACTGACTCACCTGAAATTCAGATCTTTGAAGCCGAACTGGGTCTCGATGATACCGGTGGTCTTTACTCTTGATCGCAGCACATCCTGCTCAGTGGGCACATAGCCTGGTTGGATCAGTCGCTCCAAGTCATTCAGGTAGCTGAGGGAAAGCAATATTAATTTAATAGCACATACTAATATGAGACTTTGTAACAATTCTAAATCTCAGTTTGGGTCATTTCTTACTATCCAGCGGAGTCGTTGAGTTGGTACTCTGAGGCCCGGTCAAAGCAAGCCTGAATGCCCGAGTCCTTCCACAGGCGCAAAATGATGTCTGACAGCTCTTTAGGCATGGTGCCCTCCTCAATGGTATCTGCAAGATGCATGAGTTTCCTGGCATCGTCCTGCAGTGTGAATGCAAGAGGACAGGGACACCTGTACAGGATGTTTGGTAGTTTGCAAGGAACCTGAAGTTGAAATGTATCTCAGCTGTCATTACCTGCTGATCAGAGTGGCCATAGTTAATACTGAGTGTGTTCATAGCCTTCACAATGGCCATGATTGACTGCAGGGTGTTGCTGTAGATGATGGTAATGAACTCCAAGCATTCTTCAAGTGAATAACCATCTTTGTGGATAATTCTGTTGAGAAAATATAGCATTATGATGCTATTAACACTCAGCCCAATAAGAAAACAGAGATTTCTTAGGAAGAAAGTCAAAATTCTTACTTCATCTGTTTGACGATTGTGCTTTTGCCTGATTCTCCAGCACCTATATGAAAGAAGAAAAACATATTAAATATAATTACTTGCATCAAAATATAAAACTATGCCTTAATTCCAAACTGTAATTCAAAATCTTTCAAATTTTCAAGGACTCTGGATAAATACAAACTACTTCTTACTCACTATTTACTTATGTGTTGTCTTTTATTAATGGGTATGAGACAAGACTTATACTAATTTTAGGTAACCTCATGGCATTCATCTGACAGAGGATCCCAACAAGTCATAAGACATCTTCTTTTCAGTCTAATCTAGTTTGAAGCTGATGTCAGGGGGAATGTTTCCTGGCCCTGACCTGCATTATCATGAGGGGATGAAGCAGAGTTTGACACAATATCTGTAACAACCCGATGGCTAATCAGAACAGTATGTGTCCAGCAGTATACTGTAAGCTTGTACTTGGCAGTGAATGTTTTTTGCCTTTACTTCACAACACTGTTATAATCAGTAAACAGACATTTTGGTGAACAGAATTTACTTGTCCATTTAAAAAAAGAACCTCGTCTAAATTCACAAATCTAACTATTTTCTCTTATCACTCATATAAAAACATACTGTTTGCAATCCATTTAGGTTGGTGTTTTTATAGTTCTGGGTTGGGCAGGTGGGTATCTGTGTCCTTCAGGGTTAAGCCCTCTGTGTTGGAGGACCTGTTGTTTCAGGATTAACAAGGGATTGGGCTGAGTGATTATTATGGTGTCTTAGCAGTTCAATGACACAGGTTATTAAGCCTTTGCTTGGCTCAATATATATTGTGTGTCTGCATCACAGCCTGCGTAAATGCAGTTCAGTAAATATCTTAGATAAACAATATTCATATTTCATTCTGGTATTTATTTGTGTTGAGTATTTAGAAGAATCGTGAAGTTTTTGAAAAATTAAATGGGAGATATACTGACAAATATTGCTGCAAGAGATATGTTTTTTTCTTCTCATCCAGAAAATTTTAACAAGAGCAATACCATACTTACTGAACTGTCAGACAGCTAGGTTAACTATCTAATATATTTAAAATAAAATGTAACTCCCTTCCTTCTACGGGGCCTTATGGGGCCCTCAAATATATATAACCACATGTCAAGGTTTGCTGTTAATGCATTCGAGCATTAGCTGAACCAGCTTGGCTGTCTTTACCTAGCAGCAGCAGCTTGACGGTTCTTGCATCCTTGTCAGCATCCTCTTTCAGCTTCTTCTCCAGCTCTCTGGAGTGTTTCTCCTCGGCGCTCGCTCCGGCCCCCATCCTACTTTCCCCTGGCTTGGGCCCCTGTTCTCAAAAGCCAAGTGTCAGGAAAAATGGAAGTAAGTCCTAGGTGATCACCTACTGCCCAATCGGTGCAGTCAACTATGCAGCTGATGCGTCAACTGCCTGCAGCAAACACTGGAGAATGTAGGAGCATTTTCCAGTCTTAGGAAAGGATTTTGGGCTTCCCTTGCCCACCTGACCAGAGATGACCAATGGAGCACAAGGACAGGGGTGTTTCAGGGCAGAGCGAAAGGTGTGAGGAGACACAGGCATACATCAGTATAGGAGTGATCTAACCTTTAGGGCGACTTTGCTGTGCTCAGCGGAAGATGAACATCGGCTCAAGTGCTTATCTCGCTTTGCTGTTCTAAGATTCCTTTAAAAGAGAAGCACATGAAGCTCAATAGTTTGGTGTCTATGCCTTGCTGGGAACTTAGTAACCCACAGCTTCATCCAAAATCAGCACCAAAATAAAAATTGAATCTGATGTGGGAATAAGCTTGGTCTCATATGTTTGGTGTTTGCAAATGGGTGGATGACCGGGTCAACAACTTTTTAGTCTGTAATAAAAATACAACAACAACAACAACAATAAAAAAACAGTCTCTACTCTTTGGGTTGATGTAGTACACAAGCAGCCCCTCAGCTCCCAATCCAAACACGAAGAAAGCCAGAAAGCCATACTGACATTTCTTATAAGAGTCTGCAAACTGAAGGGTGAGCTCTGAAGTACTTAAAGGGCTTTGCAGTTTCACCTAACAGATCTCATTGACCTCAATCTGAAGATGGTTAGGGATCCTAATCTACTCACTTTCAATTATGAATGCATGCATGTACAGTTTGTCTGTGTATGTGTGTGTATGTGTGGGAGCACTTTACTGCATTTTTCCTGCGCATACGATAACTTGTTGTTTTCTCTTTGTCTGTTTTTATGTTGTGAAGCACTTTTATTTAGAAAAGTTCACATTAAGTTTAGTATCATTTTAACTTCATCATGCTCTTTTGAGCAGCTGACAGTGATAAAGCTCCTGAGTCACAGCTGTGTGAATGAAAACACTCTTGTGGATCAGCAGTAGTGGAACCTAACTTATTTATTCAAGTACAGTATTTGAGTAGGAATTAGAAGTACTTTATACTCCTACTCCAGGGGGAGATGTTGTACTTCTTCCATCACTACAATTATTTGACAACTATTGATACTAGATTGTGCATATAAAACATATGGTGAACCCAAAATAATAATAATAACAAAATATTTCAGTAATAAAATATGAGTGTTTTACACTTTTGTAATACTTAAAAGTAAAGCATCTGAATTCTTCCTCCACCATTGCCACTCATTATACATTATAGTCCATAGACACAACAGATACTGCAGACTATGTGTGTCAAACAGAAGAGAACATGTGTTATTATAAAATATAGAGTTTTAATTTATTAGTCAGCAACATTGATGAGGAAGAAAAGATAGAAGTAATTTTTTTACAAGTCATTACAATAACATCAACTGTGCATTATATCATACATTACTTTACCTCAATGACCCAGAGCAAAGTCTGCCAAACAGAGAAAATAAAATAGATGCTTGAAATATATGCAAATTTGTTTTGCAGATTTCTGAGAACGAGAGAGAGAGCGAGAGAGTAAAGAGACATACATGGAGAGAGAGAGAGAGTGAGAGAGCGAGAGAGAGAGAGAAAGAAAGAGAGAGAGTATTTAAAATCACAATCTGACCATTCTGTACCTCCAGTATTTCACACCTTTAAAAAAGGTGTGAGCACATCTTTCTTGCACTGATAGTATTTCCATATTCCCACAAAGAGAAGGACATTCACTGACATCCACAGCAACGTAGCATTTTAGACAAATACCATATACATACACTGTACATGCCATGCACAATGAAAAGCCACGTTATGGTTTGGTACAGGTGTCTCTTCAGGTTTGGTAGTGGTCAGCTTGTTAGTGGTTGTACTTGTGAATTTATTTTTCACTTTTTTACCGTATGGAAGTTGCTCAGTACAAACAGTTTCATATTAAGTCTGTGGCATGGTTGATAGCAGGATGGCACTGCACTAGACTGACAAAAAAGTAGCTGTGAACCAGCTGATACAGTCAACACAGCACCAATTAAACAGCCAGTCCTCTAGCACTGAAAGACAACACATTTGTCACTGTAATCTAACTGAAGTGTAGACGGGTTATGAGGCCAAACACGATATTCACTTAGTGGAACCAATATTTAGCATAAAACTGGCAGGAATGCAAACGTGGGATTCGTTTAGAGCTAAAAAAAAAAAAAAAAATCCTTTGAGCATTCAAACTGCATGCTCTCTCTTATAGGAATACACTGCGTAATATGCCACAGATACATGTGAAGTATTATGTTATTTTTTATCAAGATCACCAATTTGGCAACAGAAGGTGCTTCGTCTCTAATAGTGTTTATCACAAACTGTCACAGACTCACATATAGCTGCCTGCTGGAATTTCTTATCTCTAAATAGAGAAAAGAGAAGGCAATGTTATATTTTCAGCTTTCGTTTCATTAAAAGACCCTTTCCCCCAAAACAGCTTATCACAAAGATCACGTTTGTTAAGGATACAACACTGAGATGTGATATACACATATAAATGAAACAAACACTTGGCAGCAACTGATTTTGGAAGAATTTGGGGCGAGAGATGTAAAATCATCTCTTGAGGCCAGGCTGGACCACAACATCAAGGGAGAGACGTCACAGAGACCTGTGTCAGAGGGCTGTTCATTCACACATGACTGTATGACTGTAACGAGTTGTCACAGCTGCAGTCTGTGGGCATTTCATTTATCCTTGAATGTCCAATGAAACGCCGTCATCTTTCTGTCAACGGATTGTATCTTGCAGTAAAAAAAGAAAAATAAAAACAAACCCAAAACTGTCCCATACACAGTAGAGTTCTGGTGAAGAAAGTTAGGGAAGTTCGAAAAGGTCAGTGACTGACTTGACTTCCAGCTTAGACACTAAATACTGCCAGCAGTCATGTGATCCAACATGGTCGCCTACGACAGTTTCTGAATACATGTCCATCGGTCCTTGTCCATGTGTGGATACTTCCAATGTCCTAAGTTACTGTTGCTGTTTCTCAAAAACACCAAACATAAAGATATTCTCAACATAATAACACATTGTAATAAACAAATAACACTAACAATAATATTATAATAACAACAATATTTGCACAGATTTACCTATTCACAAAAAAACTTGGTTTCTAAATAGGTACAAAGAATTACTTTTTACAACCTACAATAAATATTGTGTAATTTTTTAACAGTTACATAGAAACTGTTTGATGCTGTTGCTTTTGGTTGCAGTGTCTATATTGTCCTTTTTGATAATTTGACATGACTGGAGTCATTCCCCTAATTGGAGGGTTGCAGTGTTTAAGATGTCGTGTGAACAGGTAGACAGGGGGTGCCTGTGGATGATTGGGTACGTTCAGCTCCTCATGTCTCAGCTGGAGTTGTTTGCTCATCATGATGCCGGCGGTTGCGAGGCTTCTTCTGTTCTTTCAGCTCCTTCAGGCTTTTGGCTTTGTTGTCCCCGAGGCTGCTATCTCCAAGCTGCCAGTAATCCTGGCAGTACTGGTTGATCAGGCCCATCTCCGGCTGGCTAAGAATCGTCAGCAGGTCCTTATACTGGCCAGCGCTCGGAGTCCAGGCACTGGACTGGAGTGGAGGCAGGGCCGGGCTGCCTGTCTCCACCAACACGTTGTTGACTGTACGGCTGGAAAGGACCACGAGCTGCATTTTGACAAGTGTATGTTTGAAATTTTTCTCTGTAGATGTGCACTGGTAGATGCCGCTGTCAGAGGACTGCAGTGAGCGGATCAGAAGACCTTGTTCTGTTTTCAGGATGCGGCCCTCAGAGCGGATCTGGAATGAGCAGGAGGACAGTGGAGAGGACAATATTAAAAAACCCCAAACACCAGACCTGTTCAATGAACGCGTTCACAAGAACAGCTTCACCTAGCAGTGGGGACATGATTGTAACCTCTTTACAGTGAACGCTCCGCTCACCTCCTTCCTCCTGTCGCTGTTTTCCTTCTGCAGGTGCCACTTCAGAGACACATGAGGAGACCTGGCCTGGCACTCCAGAAATGTAGTGCTTCCCTCCACCCCGTACTGAACTGTCTCCAGAGTGTTCTTGTTTGCTGTCAAAAAATATGTGAACATATTTTATGTATTATTCCTGAGAATATAAAGAAAACATGTGAACAAGAGATATTTCTATCATAGCTACCTCAAGGAGGTCGGTAAGAAATAAAATTGAAAAGCGAGTCCCTAAATAATAGACAAAAATAATTTCAATAATATTCCTATGTCCATTTTACCGGCAGAATATATGGTACCTGAATTGTTTATGTGCAGTTTTGGACACTCACCATTGGAGTTATAACCTCTGCACTGGCGGATTGGGTTGCCGTACTTAACATCCTGTCGACGGCTCCGTCTAGAGGGGTCAGATCAGCATACGAAAATAAAAAGCTTAACTTCAACATATTTCAAAAATTTCCCATGCACCAAAGCAATGCACATGAAAGAGATTTTCCTTAATAACCATGCACTGTACCCACGCGTGCCTGTCTACACTATTGTGATCCTCACCTCTTCTGTGAGGCTGAGTATCTTGAGCAGGATTTGCCATCCCAGGCGCAGTACGGGTCTCTGGCCAGACAGCAGTCAGCGCAGGCCTCCCCGTACACATCACAGCGGTGGAGAGCCAGGTGGGTCACGCCCAAGACTGACCCTACATACAGTTGTTGCTATATTGAAACACATGACACAGACAGATCAGAAATACACATTCTCTTTGGAGTCATGCAAAACTGAGCTACAGGTAATTTTGAAATTTTTAATAAACATTTAATTTTAATTCTAATTTTACTTTTAACATTTTTTTTTTATGACCCAGAATATTTTCTATAAAGTGGCTGCTTTGGTATAATTCATTAATACTATTAAGCTGAACTATTGATCTAAGCAGTTTCTAGGTAACTTACCCGTTTGGATGAAATCTTCATGGTGGTAATTGGTGTGGGAACCTGCAGTGATACAGTTTAAAACAGCTTGAAAATTAGCAGATAGTGAGTATTAAAAATGATGATTTTTTTTATGATGAAATAGACAGAGGGAAAGAAGAAATAGAATAAGATGGGGTGACTGACCTTGAAGACCTCCACTTCCTCTAAGACCAGCTCCTCCGTCTGTAAGTCATCTCTAGGCAGGACAATGACTTTCTGGACTGTCCCCCGATCTGTAGAACACATAAGAGAAGCAGACTTGATTCAATTTCATCACTGCTCTTAAATAGCTTTATAATAATATATTAATACTTTAAACCTGGAATAACTTTGGGGAATCCCCCATACTGACCCATTTCTGTTTAAAAATGGAGAGGCACAAACTCTAGTTATGTGGCTCCTAGACAGAGCCAGGGCTAGAGGACTTATATGATGATATGAACTTCAAACTACACAATGACATGACTATTAGATTACTGGACAGTCAGCACACAGGCCTTAGTCCACTGACCTGTTCCCAGGAAGAGCACCTCGTAGCTCCCATCAGCAGCCGTCACTTGGTCCACGGCAATTGTGGTGAACTCATAGTCCACGTTGGTTCTGACCACCAGGGGGCGCTTGTGCACTGGGTATACAGGATTGTACATGGTGGGGTGGTTTCTCATGAAGTTGATAACCTCATCTGGGTAATCCTTTGTGGATTTCATGTTGGGGGTGAAAGTGCCTCCAGGACACTATTGACGAAAAAGAGATCTAATTGTCCACACCTGCAATTTACCAAATTCCTTTCGCAGTAAAAACACGTTTAAAATGGATGATGGAAATTTTTCTTTGAGATGTAAGAAGGGTGTATTCGTATTATTTTATTGTTCACAACTCACAGTGCCAGGTCGTGGGTAGGGGATCTTCCCGGTGTATGCCACCCACTGGTAGTTGGGCCCTTCCTTGTGGGCGAAAGGCCCGTTGAAGACCATGCGGATGTCGGCCATGGAGTAAACGCACACTGCCGAGCCTTTAAAGACTGCTCTGGAGGAGGGCAGGAGAAAAAGGGTGAACAGAGAGAGAGACAGCAGCGAGTGGATACAGATTAACTCTCTCCCTGAGATAATTACTGTGGGTGCTCTCTGTGGCTGGTAGAATCTACTTCCTTCCCACGTACTCAGCCGGCCTCTTACAGGAATGCACTAAAACATTGTGACGCACAAACACTCTCTCAAACCGACTCAACTAGAGTCAAGCTGTCTGATACACTGACATACAAACACCCACGTACTGCAGAGAATCGCCAGGGCTCAGGCTCCTGCTGCTGTGTGGTGGGTGTACTATGTTTGTAACTCCTGTCATGGGCCTCTATCATTAGCACCACATGTGTTTTTATCAGCTGGGTTTAAAACGTGCTTGATGCCAGAGGAGAGGATGGAAACAATAACAGTGTTTGTTTCTCAAATACGTTAATCAAGACATGTTTATTATGACTTGGTGACGCCTCTCCTTGCTTGTATGCAGTCAGAATCTCAATTAGCGTGTTTGGGTAGCTGCCTTGAATTTTAATGCTACGTGTTGAATGACAGCTTGCTATCACACCTGACCTATGAGGTACTACTATAGGCTCAGTCAGTCTCTAGGAGGAGCGCGACTACCTCTGGGCTCCAGATTCACTTTTCTGTCTCGTCTTTGTAGCGTGAATCTGACATGCCATATGCAATACAGCATTCCAATATCAGAAGGGGCCGACACCTTCAGACTGAGGGAAAATGAATAAAGGCTGCAGCAGGAGAAAAATTTACACTTTCCCTCCAAACTGCATTAAAGTTAGAGCGTTTGAAAAACCTGTCAGTTGCTTACCCTGAAACTGAGAAGACTCCATAGATGACAGGATTCTTGGTGTCTTGAGTTGGCTGGATATACACATCCCCTATTAGATAAAGAAAATAATTTATAGTTATTGGTCACAGTAACAAACCATGAAAAGTAGTATTGGAAGAAGTGCTGGCATCCTTTACAAAATAAATGGAGCCATAAAACAATTTTGAAATACTTCATTACAAGAAAAAGTTCAGCATTCAAAATTTTACTCAAATAAAAGTGGAGAAGTATTATCAGCAAATTGCATGTAAAGTATCGAAATTAAAAGTTCTTAATATACAGAAAAAAATCCAATGTGCCTGATATGATCAGATATGACACTGTTAAATTGTTCGTGCATGTTACTGCATTTTACTGTTGTGGCTGGTTGAAGTGGAGCTTGTCTTCAACTACACTATATGCAATTAGTTTAGATGGGTCAAAAGATAAATCTGTACTTGAGAAATAAAAGTACTTAAGAACAGTCCTTAAGTGACAGTAGTAAATGTACTAAATGGCAGCCATTCTACAGAAGCACAGTAATGATCGCATGATGAATGCTAAGACAGAAAAAAGTCAATATTAGTGTTTTCTATCAAATCATCCTAGGACTTTATTCGTACCCAGATTCCACTTGGTTCCAACCCAAAGTAACTTTAATTGTGATATATGGAGACTTTTTGCTTCCAACAAGGGGGAGTTAAGGTAGAGTTCCCCATGAAATGCGGTTACCAGAGCCTCATTGAAGTCCTGAGTCCAAACTCTTCCGAAGCTGAAACTACACTGTCTCAGCAGGGAATATGAGTGAAATAGAGATCTCTGGTGAAACATGGCTTTAATAGGAGCCATATGCATCCAATGACTGTAGGGGTTGAAGAAGTTGAGAGTCTTGCATATCTGCTGATGACTTAATGAGAGAAAAGTGCAAGGAAAAACAATAAGAAAGAAAACTGAAATAAATTTAAAAGTAGACAGGCTGAGTAGAAAAACACCGCAGCCACAGTTGGACACGTAGGCCTATTTATTGCTTTGCATCAATGGAACACTAGTGAAAAGAGCTAAGATCACTTGTTTCAAATGGCCTTGAACTGTTAGGACAACAATGACCCATAGACAAAAGTCTTTGGAAAAGTACCAATTACAATGAACATGCAGGGAATCCTATTATCTCCCTTATAATCTGACATCTTTTTCATGGTTATCTATGGAGCTATTAATCTGACACACCACAGTAAGAGTGCAGAGTCGCCTTCACATATCTATCTCTCAGATATCACCTGTATGAAATGGAAAAGCAGATTGTAAAAGAACAAAATGCTAAAGTCACATTCATGCCTTTGGAACTGAGAGTGAAATGTTGATCCTTGTGCTCTTGGCCTTATCTAGTGTGAATAAACAGACAGGAGGAATCTTAAATTCCCTTGACTTGTGTAAAAACACAACTTCTCACCCTACGAGGCTGCAAAATCCACAATCTCCATTTTGGTTTGTTTTAAATCTTCTCAAAAAACATGGCTGCACACATAAGCAAAAATTAACTTTTGGCAAACAAAGTAGAAATTCATAACCCATCTGACGCCAGTATGACAGACCTCCTGGCTACAGAGTAGGTGCAGTGAAAGAAAAAAGTTATAAATCAGCAGAGAACTGGAACAAGTTTCATCACAGCAACTTTTGTTTCTGATTTGTTAGATCAGACAGATTCTCGGAAGAACTCGTAGTGTCACGTTAGCAGAGGAGCATCTCCGATTGCTCTAAGCACCAAAAGAATACAAAGACTGGGGGATAAATCGGGTGCTGTGAAAAATAAAACAAAAGAGAGGATGAATGATGCACTTAGTAACTAGTCACTGAATGGGAGAGGGACTCTCAAATCACTGCAGATAGTGTATGATTATCTCCTTGATACATCCACTAAGAGACGTGCACCTAAAATATGTTGTTGAAATGTCCACTTAAAATAATTACAGAGAAAAAAACCAAGTAAAACCAGAAACAAAAACGCAGACTTCTTCCTACAGAAAGAAAGGGTTTTGGAGTTTGTGGACTGCAGTAACATAAAAAATAACTCAATGAAAAAACAATGTTTCACCCCGTAATTACTTTTCAGAAATGGCAATAAAACTTTATTGCCCACATATTTGTTCTCGTTTTTGTCTGGCAGACATTTAAATCTCTTTTGATGCTGTGTGTCTCTTTCCCTCTGTCTTTACAATCCTCCTCTCTCTGGGCAAAACACTGAATGTTATTCGTCTGTTAGCCTCGGCTCAGCCTCACCATCTGAATGTACTCCACTCTCTCCCGTGAGTCCTCTTACAACCACTCTGATGCCTCTGCTGGGCTCTGTCAGGACCAGCAGGACTGGAGACAGAACACATTTTTTACCAGACCGTCTGTGGTTGTGGGAAGACCGACCACAGAGCCGGGGGATGCTACACTGCACCTCAGGACTCACAGTGACCTCACTATGAGTGCTCATAAGCACTGAGACGACCGCTTACTTGCTGCGCTGTGTGTAGACTAAAAGTACAGCGGCACTGACAGAAGAGCACTCGTCCGTCACTGACACTGAGTGCTCTTAATGCATAATGGTCCTTTGCAACTTGCCAAGTCACATCATAGTAAAAATAATGGATGTTATCATACATTCAGCGTGTAGCTGTGTTTGATGCATAATTACTAGGTGATTTATTTAGAACTAACACAATAAATGGAAAAAATTTGAATCAAACAATTATAACTGACAGATAAAAGGAAACTTATGTGCATGTTACTGGTCAGTACATTGTCAGTAAAGAAGATTTGAGGCAGTGCAAGACATTTAATCAGTCTGCCCTTGTCTGCATTAGTTCTTTGAGTGTGGCTTGCTGTGTCCAGGTTCTACATATAATTTAGACCATTTCATTATGTTTATTTTTTTATAGTTTTAAGATAATTATAATTATAAAAAAAGTACTAGTTACGCTCAAAGTTTAAATTCAATTTTCTTTTTCCATTTTGTGGCATTAAATGGTAAGAGAATAGAAATAGCAGTGTTGGGCTCATTCAATGTAAACACTTCAGTAGTGTGAGGTCTGTCATTAAGGCATTAAAAACAGCTCAACCACTTCTCTCTTCATACAACATAGAAGGAGTTTTTATTTTGAGAACTGTTATTTCTTTAAAAAGCTGCTTTGCAGAGGATTTAAACTTGATAGAACATTGTTCATTTGAGTTTAACCTGAGTCCATCTTGTCAGCTGGATTCAGGGAAAGTGAGCTGACTCAAAGTAAATATTGGCTTGCACCTGAAATCATAATGCATACTTTTAAGTCTTTCCGTCATGAAACTTTGTGTGAAATTCGGCTTTTATTCCGAGTGAGAACACATTTTCCTACTCGGCTTTAGCAAAAAACAAGTGGAAAGCAGTCAAAGATCTGCTGCTCATACTGCCAGTTTCTATAATTTCAAGGATACTACAAATCCCCCCTTAATCCTGTCAGTCATGTGAATGACGGACAGGCTGGGATGATCCACAGGGGGTCAGACTGATCCCAGCAGCTCATTACTTTGATTACTCTGTATGTGTGTGTGTGAATTTTCTTTTCTATCTCTTGCTTTAAAAAAAAAAAAAAACAACATAAAAGTACAAATTCTCTGTATAACATGTTGATGTTGCGTGAAAGCAGAACGATCACGGTCTTACGTCAAGGGCAGTACTTTTTTAGGATGGCATGTACTGTACAAGAGCCATGTGAATGTTCAAAGGAATATACATGTCAAGATTAACATGCATGAGTCAGTGATACCTTAATCTAAAGCTGCAGCTTCACAGGGATCCTTCCCAGTATTGCGGTACATAAACAGAGAGGTTCAAAATGCTGGTTTGCCGGGTGTGTGTCCCTACAGTACAGTAAGCTGTTGCCCTATACACGGCAGCAAAATCTGAGTAAATGTGGATTAACATCATGGTGAAAGTATGCAAATCAAATGTGAAGAGAACTTCACAAATGAGAAAGTTGTTGACACTGAAACTGTCGACAAGAAGTCCATCTGGAGATCCTTGTTTTGCATTATCGTGATTATACAGCAGTGTAAGAATTCTCACTTTCTAGCAGCCAAGTTTTTTTGTCAGGTCACAGATGTATTCATTATGTGCATAACACCAACTCCAAGCAGATGTGTTATATGTTCCCTGAGTTATAGAAATCTGAAAAAATGCCACAGTAAGTGGCAATTTGTCTTCTGTGAGAAAAAGGTTCAGATATGTGCCAATGTTTAGATTGTAAATGCTGACTAGAGTGTAAATGGAGGAAAGGCGGACACATATGTTGAGGGGATGGGGTGCATAATGTCCAGAGATGAAAGTAAGCATCGGAGGTCCTCTGATAGGGTCAAATATGGAGGGAGAATGTTAAAAGAGGGAAATAAAAATTCACACTCACTTAGTTCATCAAAGTGTGTCTCAATGCCGTCAACCCCTGGCACCGAGCAGATGAGTCGAGCCTTCAGAAATGTGCTCCACTTGTTGACGAGACAGCAGTGTCCACCATCGTCATTCTGTAAGGCAGAGACACACAGTAGTCATCCATCCATCTCAACAGGAGGAGTCCGTCCAACGTCTGACTAACAGCTGTTTAAAACAAGCGTCCAAACTTACGGCAATGGGTCTGTTGTTATTGGACCTGTATGAATAAAGATCAGCTCTGTGTTTGAGCTTGGCTGATCTGCACGAGAGGTCAGCCAACATCTACTGCTGAGGTAAAGATTCAAGCCTTGGGAAAATGATTCATGGGCTAGAACTCAACGGACCTTACAGTGTCCAAAAGATTTGCATTACTGGAAGAAATACATTCTAGGTCTATCTTTATCTACTGTAACATAGAGTAGGGAAGAAATCTGTTTTTAAAGTTAGTTGTGGCCTTTGGTAAAAAGGTGGCATGTTTTATCCTGAGTCAGATTTTCTCAGGTCATTGGACTTCGGTCCAGGCTGTCTGAACATATATTTCTTGAACTGACATGAAATAATGTACAAACATTCATGGTCCCCAGACGATGAAGCCCTCTGACCTTTGGTGATCCCTGACTTTTCATCTAGCTCCACCAGTGGCTTGATATTCAGACATTCAAGCTCCCAACAGGCTAAATTTGAAGCAGTTGAATTTTTTTTACTTATTCAGTCACATATCTCATTTCAGTCTGGATTGGCACCCAATTTTGTAGAGATGTTCATGGTTCTCAGATGACGTATTGTTATGACTTTGTGATCCCTGACTTTTCCTCTAGCGCCATCATATATCTCAACAACTTTAAGCTGGATTGTTGCATTGTCAGTGTGGTATGTCCCCTGGATTGCATTCCAATCAGCCTCAGCTGTACTCTGAATATAGTGCTATTTTTTGATTGATAGCATGCTAACAGGCTAAAATAATACGGTAAACATGGTAATCATTATACCTGCTATAGGTCCACTCCCTTGCATTGTTTTTATAAGCATGTTAGCATGCTGATGGAAGCATTTAGTTCAAAGCACTGCTGTGCCTAAACACAGCCTCATAGAGCTGCTAGCATGGCTGAAGAGCCTTAGTCTTGTTTAGTATATTTCTTGTGAATTACATTCTTTAGCGATGCATCTTGCAAACACAATAGCAGACATTTTCTGAAATCTATCTAGAGATGACTTGAAAGTTTTGGACACTGTGTCATTGTTTGTCCTTCTTCGGTGGAAAACAGCACACCAGGCCACAGCACTACATCTCTAAGTAAACACAGCTCTGGCTTTGTATGGATGTCTATGCATGTATACAGACGTGGGCTAAAGTAAACTCTTCCACTCGAACATCTCATCCAGAGGAACAAAAATAACAGATGCTTCCCAAAGCCATTGAGGCAAACAGCTCAGGGAAACAAGATTTTGTTTTCTGGATGATGATTGGTGTGTGTTACTTTTTCGGGCTGGTGATCATGGGGGGACTTTCTTTCTGGTCCTCTAAGAGACGAAGAAACAGGCAACAGACTGTAACTAACCATTATGGAGACATATTGACCTTTTAGTGGTGATGATCAACATGAGGTTTACCTACTGGTGTGATAACTCACCAGGCAGATCCGCCCTATCCTGGACTGGGTCATGGGACTCTGGCCCATCTCAGAGGCTTTCTCGCGGAAGAAAAAGTAGAGCTTGTCATCATTCTTCTCAGCACTGTCCGGGATGAGGTGTGCATGGACAAATGTCGGATCTGAAGGAAAGAAAGAAAGAAAGAAAGATGGAGAGAGCATTACAACCCATGCAGCACATGTTGCTCCACAGACTGGCTGTATCCGAATGTCCGGACCTCACCTCGCTTAATAGGAGTGGGAAGTCTGAGGGAACTGTTCGAATTCGCAACTCATCAAGTCTGCAAGGGGCCTCCAGTGGACCAGCTATGATTCAATAAGGCTCGACTAAAGCTTTGATGTGAATATAATATAATATGCTGGACTGAAGCTTTGACGTGAATATAATATTCACATAATAATTAAAGGGAAGCTTTCACTGTTCATATAAACTTTTATACTATTTAATCCATTATTTAAAAGATAGGTCCACATTTTTCCAAATTCACAAACTTCATATGCTGATTTTTTACACTGAAACAAGTTGTGGTAGCTGTAAACGTCCCTCCTGTCCATACTGCCTGTGAAGATCTAAAGTTAAACTCAAACTAATATGTGGCTTTGGCAAAACAAGCGGATATCTTCCAAAGTTACAAAATCTCTTTGGGCTTAAAATTCCTTCTTTTTATTGAAAGTATTTCCTTTGCTGAACTGCAGTGGAGGAATTGAAACACAAACAGGGAATTTTGTACACTATAAATTTAACTTAATCTTTAGCTAAACTATATGTATTTTTGCACAGAACGAAGACTGTGGATTTTGTCTCTCAAGCATGAGGATTTGGATTCAGCCACAGAAATTATTTCAAACTCTGATAAAAGAATCTCAGTGATGGAGAGGTTCTAAAATAACAACAACCTGGAGTCTAGAACAGCAATCCAATTGTCCTACTGTAAACGCATCCTTTATTTCTTCCTAGTGACAACACTCAATATGGCATCACAGTGAGCTCTCACTGGCTGACTTACTGGGTCACTACTAGACATGCAACACAGGGCATGCAACCCCCCCCCCCCGTTGTGACCAATCAGGGTCCCTAATGGGGACAGACCAAAACCAAAAAGGGAGGGGTGGTGGTGGTAGCCAGGACCACGTAATGGGGGGAGGGGAAATATCCCCGAGATTCCACATGACTGATTAGCAGGGCTCAGGTGTCCCAATTCTGTGTGCCACTACCAGGGGACTGTTGTCAGGGCAACAGGGTCAGAGTAAAATCTGGGAGCCAGCAACACCGGGGGATACCGTGATTGATTTGGCTACATCAACCGAAAGCATCCGACGAGCATTTCTAGTGCTGTGACAATCATGGTTCATCAGAGAGCAGAGGCTGCTCAGAGTCATTATTGAAATTCGGTAATTTCCCCCTGCGACCACACTACTGACCTTGCTCTCGGGCTCTGCAGCCATGCAGTTAACAATTAGCGCAGTGCATTTTTATGCTTTGAGTCAAATGTTCACTAGGTCATGCGGAGCAGGCTGGAGAGATGAACAATCTCGTTCCTAGAAGAGTCAATTTGCTGGCTAATGTGAAGGCTGGATGCTGCCTGAGACATTAAAGCTGAGTACTTAAAGAGGTGAGGAATAAGTTAAAAATGATCTGGTGAGAGATGAGTGAAAGAAATAATGCTGATGCAGAACAAGCAGCAAGTTGAGACATTACCGTTTAACCATCTGGAGTTGTACTGATCAGTCCTCATGGCTGTCTGCTTTCCCAGCGTACGAAAGATAGCAGAGTCTGTTCCCATGAAATCAATGTAGACTCCTGCATACAGCTCTCCGTCTGTCAGTCACAGGGAAAGAAGGGATGGTGTTGCAGCAAATTCATGATGTATGAAAACCTTTTCAGGTTAGAATAGAGAACATGCTGTCAGCCGAGCCTGAAATGGTATTAAAAAGTTGCATCATCCCTCTAGGTTTCATCAAAATCAGACTGGTTGCAGCACAGTGGCTGTGGCCCCTTCAAAGTAAGAGGACAGGACACTGCCAAAAATACACCATAATTCAAAATCTCATCAAACTTTGCGGCAGTGTCAGATATGCCACTTTTGGGTTGACAAATGGTGACCTCATAATTATACTATAATCAACATACTCAGTAGGCTAATCAGTGTGATTTGAAAGGATAGCTAGAGTTCCACAGCCAGTTTCATGTAAGCTGGATTCATAACGTAGATATGCCTGATACAGTAGCCCTAACCAACCAGGCCCCAAGCTATCACGCCCGACACCTACATAGACAGAAACTTCCTTACATTGATATTTTGAGGGGATAAGTGAGAGATGTCTATTGAAATGGTGGTGCAAAAAAAAAACTCCTAATGCCCGAAGCAGGGAAATTCCAGTTTCCTCTGTTGTGTCAGTGTGGTATGTCCCTGCCCTGCCAATTATGTAAGAAAACCTGTGGCTGATTTTCTCGGTGTTACAGTTTTGCTTGGGTCAGCTGGAATCGAGCTGACATGAGAGAGGCTCTCTCTCTGTGTCCCACACACACGCACGGACACACACAGACACAAACACACATGCAGGGCTCGAGGTCACTGATCAACATTCATGTTGATCTGTGAGCTGCTGACAGCAAGAGACCACCCACTGACACAAGAGTGTACACATCGGTCTGACCGAATAAGTGGATGCATTGATGAAACTGTAAGAGCATCAGAGCTGAAACGCTTGGTATGAAATGCCAAAACTTCTCGGCAGCCTTCTCTGACTTCTGTGACATTCAGTATCTTTGGGTATTTGGACTATTGGTCAGACAAAACAAATAATCTGAAGACTTGGGCTCAGAAATATTTTAAAGGGTGCTTTTTTCGTATTTTACAAAACACTTGATTGAAGCACTGAATCAAATATTCAAGAAAATAGTGGGAAGATTAATCAGTATTCATAACAATACATTTGTGCACAATATGGGCATGGCATTTAAAATCATAAATCATAATCAGAGGGTTTTATTACCTTGGGGTATCTACTGTAACCAGCAAATGAGTAGTTCAAAATTATCCTTTTGTAGGATGCATATACTGAAATGACTGTAACCAAAGACATATTGCAGAGCTTCTTTAGCTGTGATAACTGTGTGTACAAGTTGTATGGAGGGAAAAACAAACAACAAAAAAGAATTTACTTACTAATCAAAGCAGAGACGCTGTTAAGTTTGGGGTCATAAGGACATTTTCCTTTCCCAGAATCCACTTTACCAGGCTCAAGTCGGAAAATATATTCCTGTAATGGTAAATAATTAGAAAAAATATCATTAATAATTTTCATGTTTTCCTTTCTCCTTTAGTAACAGATTTATTGAGATGAAGGAATTGTTTTATGTGTCTAGGGATCAGGGGGTTATTCTTATTAATGCAGCATGTACAAGGCACTTTTTGTAAATGTAGATGTTATAAGCGGTTTTAAATGGTGACAGTAGCATCAAAATAATAAAGTGATCAGTTGGGAGACAAAATAACAGTGATGAGACATGAGCTGTGACCCTACAGGAACTGAACAACAGACTCTCACAGCGGTCCTGCATCTGCTGAGGGGAACAAAAAGCATACAAAGCCGCTTATCAGTGAGATGGAGAGGTGCAGGGAAATGCTGAGAGCAATCCAAAACTCATCCACCATGCCTCTGATGTTAGTGTTCATTATTCCACAGTGCAAGAGGACATCTTGAACATCTGTGTCAACACTGGGTCTGTGTCTACATCGAGTTTTGTCACGTACTTCAAAGCTGGCTGATGATGCCTGACAGGTAGGAAATATGTAAGGGAAAGCAGAACAATGTCAAAGCTGTGTTTGTGTTCCATTCTTGGGGTTTTTCTTCTTTTATACAAGCTACAGTAAGAATAAAAAAATATTTGTTAAAACCTATAAATCAACCTCAGGGTTTTAATAACTACTACACTTCGCAATTTTGCACATTTGATGAAAAACCTTTTATACTGTATTGAAAAAAAAGAAAACAATTGCTGCAAATGTTTGTGTGTCTGCATGTGTTTACCTGATGAAGGTCTGAGGACTGAATCATGGTTAATAAAGTGAGCACAAGTGTTTGACAACGTGTGGGATTTTTCGTTCCTTTCACAGTTTGTGTGTCTACATTATAATGTCACTTTTAGAAGCCATTAACGCCGCCAGGGTCATTAGAATAACACATTTACAAAGCACTCTTCTGTGTTCAGTGCTACTGGAGGAAAGTATGTTTCTTACACAAAAAATACATTCATAAGATATATTTTGACATTGGAGTGGAGACTTAGCAGTTTAGATACTGTATATAAAACAACAAATTAAAAAAAATATGTTATCCCCACTACTCCAACTGAGACCGAAAAAGAACACCAGGTGGGCACCAGACTTAAGAGCCTTTATAAATCTCCCTTCTGCCCACCTTCGCCTCCAAGGGCTCTGATGTAGTGCTGTAGTCTGCTGCCCGACTTGTTCTCCCTCCAGATTGGGGTGCCTGTAGGTAGTGGGACCCCTAAAACAGAGACATGGCACAGTGGGCCATCTCATTACCGACATTCGATTCCAGATCAATGCTATATTCAACTGATGAAGCCTGTGACATTAACAGAAAGAAGAAAATAGGAAGGTGCATAAAGGAGGACTGGGATACATGAGTAGACTCGACTAGAGATAGAAAAACATCAAAGTGGAGGTCAAAGTGGAGTGAGGAGAGCCTAGTGGGTGACATCCATCATTTAGTAACCATGTTAGGTATGACTCAGTGTCACGCAAACACAGCTGCTAAATCCATGCATAAACCATGCAGCCAGGAAAAAAAGAAAAGAGAAAAGGGAATGCAACAAAATGAGATTGCAGTTAAAAGAAAATGTTTTCAGTCACGGGAAAAAGTTTAAGAGCCAACTAAAGAGTAAAAATGTGTGAAGCCCACTGTGTACCAGGCGGAAGAATTTCTGAACAATTGGTTTCTGTTTACATCTACTCTTACTGAGGAAAGTCTTTACAGTGTGAAGCAACATAGCTTTTGGGCCTTAGGGGAGAAGCTGAATGACAAGAGGCGGACTGACCTTTCCATTGAAATCTGAACCCTCCATTTGAACAGTGAGACTAAGCAGGCACACTGGTGAATGTAAGTGTGTGGACTATAGCCGGGCCGGGCAGCTGCTGCAGCTCTGCGTGGCCGTCGTTGCCGGAGCGAGGGCGGAATGGAGGAAGGGACGAAAGGGAGGCGTGAGCTACAAGGCTGATGATTGATGAGAGGCTCCATCGGTAATGATGGCCTTTCAGAGGCTCTCAGCCAGATGGAAAGACAGGCCACAGGCTCCGGTGTGTATAAACAGGTGAGGAAGGGAGGGAGGTCTTTGAGGAGGGAACTTGGCTATAGATATACTGTCAACGTGCTATTCCCAGCAGTAAAAAGGGATTGCTGCTGCAACAATCTCTAAGTGGTGGTAGTTAGGTTCCTCAACAACAGCAATTTTGGAATAATAATGGAGATCAAAGGAGGACTGGCCATGAGCTTTTCTCTTTGAATTCTCCAGATCACGAAACAGCGCAAATCGATGAAAACCAAGAGGCGGAAAATGATGGAAGAAAAGCAGAGCCCATGAAACTGAGGAGCAAGAGCAGAAGGAGACTCTCTGATCTGAGATTGATCGACAGATATGGCTCTTGAAGAAACAGAGAGGAAAGGTCACAATGCCTCCACGGCTGCCTTGCTCTGTCTTTGGTTACCTGTGACCTGCGTCCTCGGTCCACATAGGTGCAGATGGGATTGTATGCCCCTGTTCCACACACATACAGGTGGGTCCGGTTCCATGGCTCAATCAGACGGATGAAGTTTCCACATTCTCCCTGAAGACAACAAAACAGAACCCAACTGGATTTAGAAACTTAGGTTAAAAAAGATTCTGAACATGAAAATGCAATGGAAAAAATGGTTACATAATAAATAATGCCCCACTGATGGTTAATAACCCCTCTGCCTGGATTAAAACCATCACATCTATCATTTCCGCTGTTGGCTGTCTTGTGTTTGGCGGCTCCGTTCCTTGGCTCTGTGTGTCAGCCTGGCCCAGGCTTCACATCAGACCACACTGTCAGAGGGAAAATGTTTCCAAACACCAGAAACCAAGAAAAGCAGTGCATCTGAGATGTCAAATTTGTTTGCTAGAGGATCTAGGGTAAACCGATTTTAACGCTCTGTCAGACTTGACTCCCGAAAAACATTTTGGTTAGACCAGCTAAAAGACTGTTGAGTGAGAAAATTTTTCACTCAACATTTTTTAAGTTGTTTTTTTTTTTAGAAAGGAGTGATTTTTAAAATCCAATTAGGATTATTCTAAAACAAGACAGAGACACTGATGTGATAATCTCTATGCTGAAGTGGTTTAATTATCTTAGTGTTGAGAATTTCGGCAGCGACAACACTTTTCTTTTTGGGATGAAGACAAAGGTGCTGCTGTTGCTCAAGGTCTACGACGTTCTAATCTTTTTTTGTCTGACCAGCTGTCCACCCTCTTGCTCTAAATCCACCGAAAATCAAGACTCCGGCTACAAAAATGTACAAGCTCATGATATATCTGTTCAGATTTGTCCGTCCCGTTGGCTGTTAGTGACAGCTGGTGAAAAAGAAAGGATGTACAAAGCATAAAAAAAAGATTGTGTGCAGGATGGGGGGTATGAGCCATTTTGGCAGATCTTAACAACGCGACAGATGCACAAGTCATAGGTTTCAGAGGATGTGTAATTTTGTGTGTGTTTATGCATGTGAGCCTGCGTGTGCACCCTCACAGAGAGCACAGTGGGGATGATTGCCTTTGACCTCCTGGCTGAACCGACATCCCCTCTGAATTGCTTTTGAATTGTCATCATCTGTCATTCCCTAAAGAGCGCCTGGGATTGCCAAGATGTCTCACAGTAGCCAATTTTATTTCTTATTTCGGTGATGAAATTTCAATCCCTCTTCTGACCCACAAAAACACACACACACACAGAAGACACACAGAAGCTCATACATGCACACATGAACATACAGAGACCAAATACCATGTAGCCAGAGGCGGTGAGAGGCGTGGGTCACCAAACACGCATAAATGAACATTCCAGTTGGATAAACAGAAGCCTGCGCTTTCTACCAGCAGGGGAGAGCAGGGTTATTAGCCAGAGCCTCATCACTCGGCCGGCGCTTGCTACCACTGGCAGCGCTCACCTCTAATATGGATGAGAGGAGTGTGTATGTGTGTGTTTTTCGTGGTCGGGGAGGAGGAGGGGGTATTATTTGAATGTGTGAAAAAAATCAAATGAGAAGGATCTTCTTTTTTTTTTTTTTTGAATTTCAATGATGAGTTTCCATCTCATCCTTGTGGGGGCTGTGCTGTCGGGGGCTGCAATTGAATGTCCGAATCATATTAACACTTCAGAAAGCCGTATAGCTTCCAGCGGCTAATTCATTTTGTCTTTTTGTCTGGACAACAAAGAGTAAAATAATTAGTGTGCAGTTTAATTTGAGTAAATCAAAAAAAAAAATAAATAGAAATATCTTTAATATGTATGAGACATGTAGGTTAGTGCATGGAATATGTTTTCCGCTCTCAGTGCAGAATGAATGTTGCACGTTCTAGGCTCCTGCTAGACTATAATTGGTGGCAGCTGTATGCAATCAGTAATCAGGGATCAGGGATACAGAAACAGTGAAGCTTCACAGCTAGTCGCACATTGAAGGGAGCTTTGAAATGTCCTTCACTGACCCCAGTGCCACATTCAAATCTTAAGTGTCCCAAAAAGGCAAGACAAAAACACGATTGGGTCTTTACAGGTAAAGAGTCCAATCTCCAATATCCCAATGTGATGTCTTTATAATAGAAGATCTATATCATTTAAAATGCTCATTTTATCTAATCAACAGTCAAAAAACGAAATATAACTAAATTACAATGATATACTAGAATTACTGCCTCATGGCTGTTTGCCCCCAACAACCAGTCAAGAGGTAGTTTACATCCATGTCTCTCCAGACTCCTACAACACATGTACTGAAGACTTTTAAGGAATTTATTAAAGGTATTAAGTGTATTTGATCTTAATTAGCACAGGAATTCTTGAGTTATGGCCAGAAATGTGCTTTGGGGGGTCACAGCGATCTTTGATCTTTGGCCACTAAGATTAGTCAATACCTCCTTGAATCCAAGTGGTGTTTATCCGATATTTGAAGAAATTCACTCAAGGCACTGATATATTGCATTTGTGAAAATGGGATGGACAGATGAACGGATGGACAGATGGATGGACAACCCAAAATCATATTGCCTCTGGCCATGGCTGTTGGCATTGCGGAGGCATAAAGACAAAGAAAAGCAGTAAATGTTTATATCTGACAGGATACCAAGAAACGTTTGGCATTTTTTCTTGATAAGGACTGAAGTCATAAGTAACTTTCAGTCGACTAATTCATTAATAAACTAAACGTTTTAGTGAATCTTTTGATTTTAAATCATATATTTGAATACTTACATTGGTGTCTTTCCCTGACAAAACACATTCGGTCTTCCTCTGGAGGGGAACAGGCCAGTGGATCTGACAGGGAGAAAATGGACAGTGCCGGTTAGCTGTAAACTTGTGTTGAGCTCACCCAGTTTAATGTTTGCTTAGGATATTTCTTACTATGAGTGGCTCCTTGTTGATGTCGTGCAGATCCAGAGAGAGGATATAATCTTTGCTGCCCACATACATGCGGTCATGGTCCTCATCCATGCGAAGGATACGATAGTCGGTCGAGTTGAGCAAAAAGGAGAAGTGGTGAGCGGTGCCAGTAGACTTTAATTCTGTAAAAGCAGACAAAAAAATGGAAAATAAATGATTTTGTTTGTGCTGTGCCTGTGAGACTGTATTAGAAAAGCACACAATAAAACTGGGAAAGAGAAACCACAGACATGGTCACAGGAGATGTGTGTAGGCTGCTCGTTTTTGGCACAGCGACACAATTTGATTTGCCAAAATTCTTTCATTTTTACTGTACTAGAAGTGATATTCCCTCCATTTACTTCACAAATCTTAATCAAATATTCTCACATGGTATCCTAATATTGATGGAATGATAGTATGCTAATGATGCGCAAACCTACCATCAGAATCTCCTAAATTAATATACAGTAGCTCTCTATTCTTTTTTTGCCTCTCAGCATTGTAGTTACATCCTGCCATCATGAGGTTATGGGAAGCCTAAATCTGACTATGGCAGGCTGGATGAAAGCAAAGAGACAAGCAAGTGAATCCAGAAATGAATTGAATCTAGAAATGACATTTATATACAACTGAACTGCAAAAGCAAACACATTCAAAGGAAATGTTATCACTGGCAGCGTTGTATTCAAAGGCAGCATATTTTTTTGATGGAGGTACTACATTTTTTAACTGCAGTGGAGTTCCCAGGATGTGGCTGGGTTAGAGGGCTGGAGTACACGGTACACAAATGTCACAACAGAGACAGGGGTTTGCATCTAGAGTCCTGTATGCGGTTTGGTTTAGTCAACAAAAGTACTTAGGTTAAGGTTAGAGAAAGATCATGGTTTTGGTTAAATATAAACAAACACATTGTGTCTGAAGTCACTGAACTTTTTCTGTATAAAACTAGAGCTGGATCTTTCCCAAACCTTAACCAAATGTTGTGAGTATGCTGTGTCTAACCATACCCATTAAACACTGAAATATTGCTGTGGTTACTACAAGCAGATATTATACAGTAGATGGATTTTTGGAATGAAAATAATTATGTTCTCTGCTAACTTTTTGCTGATATGTTCAGTATCTACATATTTGCAACTTGCCACATTTGTAAATTAACAAAATAGCTTTGAGTCATCTGGAAATAAAATATGGTCATGAATGTTTGCTTACAAATGTATTTGCTGTGGTAGTTTGGTTTTATATAAATGTAATTGCTAGGGGACAGGAGAAAAGAGACAGAATTGAATGGCAACGTTAATTTTGGCCCATGCTGGTGTTCCCTATTGGATCCGTCTATGCAGGACCTGGAAGTCTGACCCAGGGTCTCATTCACCTTCTTTCAAGTTCTGTTGAGCCATGAAAGAAACGGGAGCCTTCACTATAATCTCTTCTTGTCAGTTCCCCATTTCAACAACAGCAGGAAAAGATGCCAACCGCTCCCAGGCTTAGTCTCACGTCATATCATACATAACGTTGCCACATCCTTTCCTCCGTATCACTGTTAAAACTGTTGGAATAAAACTGCTCTCAAATGGCTCACATACTGCTCAGGGCAAATCACTGGTGTGTGAGTTTAAGTTACACTCGGCGTGTGAGGAGAGATAAGTGGAGATCTGGTGTATGGAAAGCAGCTTTTTTTCTCCCAGCCCTCCCATAACCTCCCGAGCTGTTGGAGAATCTGATAGGAGGTCTTTCTCTTTCTCTCCCTCGCTTTCAAACTAGGTTGGGAAAGATGAGCTCGAGGAAGTTAAGCCTGCACTTGTGCTATTCAATTTGCAGAGAAAACTAGAGAACCAGATAGAGGACCTGTTCATATTCCACTTCAATGGGACCAGACAAACGCCCCTTCTGTTCTATTTAACCAAGTAAGAGAGTCCCTGATGATGAAAGACTCCCTCCAACAGCCAGCTAAAACAACCTTCCTTGGCTGGGAGGAAGCAGAACTTTTTACTTTACTTGAATAAAAGACGTGATGTTCTCTACCTGCACAGGACATGTTGAGATACTGACATGAATCCTCTGCCAGAAAGCTTTTCAGCTGCTCGTGTGCCGAGCTCCCTCAGGAACTGAGAAATGCTGCTGTCACGGTGCAGCATCACAGTACACAGTAGGGTGGATGAGGCAGTAAACAGGAATAGACATGGCTGTCACCTGTGTAATTCTCGTATGTTCTCTCCTGATAATGCTTGTTCCCACGCTCGTGGACAGAGCCGTATATAGTGGGTCTGGATGTTTAAGAACTGTCAAATCATATTTGGGTGATATGACTATATTGGACTATTATAAATTTTTGTTCTGTTTTATCAAAATGAATGATTCCAAGCAAACCTAACATTAAAATCCAAGGAAATTATTCAAATAAGTCTGTGTTGAGTACATTTTGAGTACTATATATCGTCATCAATTTTTTTCAGTAATGATATTCAAATTTCACAATCAGTTGCCCAGTGGAACAGTTTGAAATATTGCAGGGAGCAATTGAACAAGTTAAGTGAGGACGCAGGTGCAGGTGGTGATGACGTGCTGAGAATGAGGCCCGCTGGATACCCCATCTACCCTCATGCAAAGACAGTGCTCATGGACATAGACAAATAGAGAACATCCTAAAACAGCACATCTCCGCTCTTTCTCCATAAACATCCTGTCAATCATACACTCAGCCAACTAGCTGCTTTGGCAAGTCCAGCAGTTGAATGATACCGGAGCTTCAAGGACAGTCGGCAGCTGGCATCCCACATTTATCACCCCCGCACTCAGATTCACACTCAGGAGTATCTCGTGGGAGCCTGCTGATGGTGACTGGCTGTCACAAGTCTGACAGTGGTTGGGTCACCACAAAGTTCAGTGAGAGTGGAGAGATCGATGATACAGACTAGGCAGGCAGACAGGCAGATAACCTACTACATTATAAATAAACATTCATCAAAACACATTATCAGTTAGCAGCTTTAAATGTCTGACAGCCTGTCATCTTTCTACCTCTTCTAATCGCAGTCTTCCATTCAGGATCACTTGATCGATATAGCACAGTTTCGGAGCAGACCTAATTTTCTTTTGAAAAAAAAAAGAAGAAAAGGTGACCCTTTTGATCTTGCTGAGACCACATTGATCATCTTAAATCAAAACCAGCAAGACACGAGGTCACCCTAAGCAGATCATTATCATGATATATATGAAGTAGCTTTAATGATAACAAAAAAGTTATTTTCAGTTAAAAAATACAAAAATGAAACATACTATTAGGTGCTAAATTATATAATAAACTGTGGGAAACACTTCCAAAATGGAATAATTATCTACTGACTGAAAATTCACAGGTTAGAAATTATATATGAATAAAAAATACTGTTGTGTCCTAAGTTTCCCGAAGCCAAGATTCATTGGGAAAACCACTGACAAATAACGGAGGAGATGCTCGGCTTTGTTTGATGAAAATTTTATGAAAAAGAAATGAAAAAAATATCTTTTCATTGAGGTCTGGATAATTCTGATAACAGTTTACACTGGTAATGTGAGAATGAAGACCTGGCAAAAGTATAATAAAAGTCATTCAGTGATAAATGTATACACATGCTTAGTCTCACCACACCACACTTTTAGTATGATACCCTGTTCTCAAGCTATATACAACTGGAGGAGATCATAGCAAATGGGACATAATGGGGAGAATTAGATAGGTTACAAGTAGCAACCAGGGACTGCTTGTCATTTACAAGAATTTCTCAACATCTACAGCTCGTGGGACTCATTCCAAAGAATAACCAAGACTTTATGTAGACTACAAATCATCTTGGCTAAAACACAGAGACTCTGTCAAAGCTATACACTACTTTAACTCTATTCATCTTGCCATTTTAATCTGTGGAAATGAAGTGGCAGTCTTCCACACAGGAGAAACATTGCATCTTTGCGAGACGAGACATGCAAAAGCAGATTTTCTTCCAAATAATGCCTGTGGCGTGGTGAGATAAGGAGTAAAGTATGATAACAGTCCATCTCAAAGCACTCATAAGCTCTATTGTCAGCACATATTCATCTTCTCAGAAGCATTCCTGTGTGAAACAGCTCAGCTTTAATTGCCTTTGCCTCTGAAGCAAAGAAAAATTGTTAAAAACAAATCACAGCCCTCACACTGTGTTAAACAGCTGAATTCACAACCAACTGGTAAACGATAGGGCACAAGTGTCTGTCTTTAAAGACCACAGGATCTGGCGTACATCAGCGAGTTTCCTAGCAAGATCTTTGTAACCACTACCAGACAGAGAGACAGACAGAGCTAGATTGCCTTCCTCTCTCTGGTGTGCATGTGGAATTGTCTTCAATTTGTTGAGACCTTCTTTGTTGGATAAAACCCAATCTGTTCCTACTACTATCCAAGAATGTGAATGACATCTGCTGGTAAACTGAGCCTGTAGCCTTTCCACCTGTTGATGTGGCTCTCTGCACTGTGGTCACTCTCTGCTCTGTTATGAAGCCAAAGTATGTAGCCTTTCGGCCAGGCTTTGTACCGTGGTGTGGTTTTCCTGGGTCACCCTTAAAGGGATGCAAGTGACCCCTGTCTTGTATCTGTAGGGAGATGACGAAAGGTCCCTGACAAGGCTGCCGATATCAGCCTTGGAAATCTCCCTTTTTCTTCCAGTAAGTGTGTGTGTGTGTGTGTGTGTGTGTGTGTGTGTGTGTGTGTGTGTGTGTGTGTGTGTGTGTGTGTGTGGTGTGTGTGTGTGTGTTTCGGGGGAAAAAGAAGGTGGTGGTGGGAAGAAGGAGGTTTGAGGAGGCAGGCAACAGAAAATCTGACATACCTGCCCGGGCATCCCCTGCATGTTGTCTGAATTCCCCGATCTATTGGCGTTCACATTCTTAAAATGTAGAGGTGTGGCCCCACCTTGCTGCAGCTTGTCTGCAGCCATGCATGCACAGATGTGTCCCTAAAAGGATTTTTATTTATCAAGTGAAGGACTCACTTTTTTATATGTCTTTAGACTGTCTGCACCAGAAAAAGGACATGATTCGTCATTTTTAAACAAGTACTGGCATTGCTGTTTCTTAGTAGCAAATGAAGAAGCAGCATGATGATGCTCGATCCCTGCCAAAGCTTTCTGACTTTGAAATGGTTGATTGCGGTTTCACTACGTCTGCTACAGTAAATCCTTAAAAACATAGTTCATCATTTTGGGAATCGAAATTTATGACACTGTCTGAATTTTGCCGCAGGCTGTCTTTGGTCGCCCATTTTCCAAATCGGCTGTCAGTAGGCGTGTCTTGTGGCGCGACCACAGGTTTTACCACCTTTCTCTCACAGCTGTCAACCCTTAGCAGACACTGATCATAGAGGTTACAGTTCAGACAAGGTTCATTAGTCATTTTCTGAACAAAATGACTAAGATATGGGGTGTTCTGGAAAACACTGACAAACCTGTTTAGTCTTTTAAGTATGGAAACTCTTTGATTCATCTGTCTACTGTAAATGCATATAATAAAGGATGAAATGTGTCTGTGTATCTGAGGCCATTGCTTCTTTGTAATTGAACAGGATGGAGAAGTCATTGCGGATTTAGAAGGGCTGAACAGTAGTGTGAAGCCTTGTAGACCCAACCTGTCACAGCTTTGTTTTGCCTCCGTTCAGCACCTCATAATCAGCCTCTCACCACTCAGTGGGGCCAGGACTATTGACTCAGTACACATGTCACTGGAACTGACTGTTGCTTACCTGTGCCTGTCAGGAGGAAATAATTGGCACCAGATTATCTCTTATCTCTGCTCTTCCGGATGCTGTCACTCAGATGCTTTTCATGCTTGTCTGCCACTGATACACTGTGTGTGTGTGTGTGTGTGTGTGTGTGTGTGTGTGTGTGTGTGTGTGTGTGTGTGTGTGTGTGTGTGTGTGTGTGTACATAGAAATAGAAGTAGAGCTCTCTGATCCTCACATCAAATCAGGGACACCTGTCTCCTACTGCACAAATCAAGAGCAGAGAAAGATTGATTCAAGTAGTGAGTTCACTTCCTGAGTGGAAATGAGAGATTATAACAAATCTATTTCTGCTGTTTCGGATGACAGGGAAGGTTAATTAAAGCACGAGGGAGTAGAAGAGGATCTCTGATTCAGTTGACAGTGAAGGTCATTTAGTTTCTCTGGTGTGCATACCCAACCTTCATGAAGTTCATGTTATACTGTACATTTAGTAATCAGAAGAGGATACAGGGAAATTACATGCAGAGAGGAGATGTAAAAGATTTGTGCCAGGCTTTTGATTTGCTCTTCAAATGTAAATTCAACTCTTCTACCTCCAATAAAAAAGTATGAACTAAAATAAATGATTACTCTTCATTTTCCAGAAATCCAGTCAAGAAACAAAGAAAAACTATATCCATTTGCTATATTTAGCAAAAAACCAATACAGTGTGACTACTGAAAGACTGTGCCTCATATGAATACTACCAGTGCTTTCCCCCCTACACACACCGCCACGGACAGCTGCCCTCAATAGCCCTACAGGGCTGCAGGTGAAAGGTTAAAGGGCACAAGGGGTCTGAGGTGAAAGCTCATCCTGGCCTCCTCACACACTTCAACATAATCAGGATTATCTATGGGGGGTGGTCAGACAGGGTGCCTGCTCCAAGATGGGTCAAGAGAGAGCAGGGTGGTCGTGATGATACTGGGTGGGGATGCTTGACGAGAGGAAGAGAGCAGGGAGAGATGGGAAAAGTCACTGAGCAACTGAGATAAAATAATGTATTTATTGGTACCTCTTTACAAAGTGAAAAAAACCTTTCATCTAGATTCATAATCCTGTTTTACTCATAAATGGAGAGACATTTAAGAAGCATAAGATTTATACAATTTCTTAAAACATGCTTTACATTTCAAAGAAAAAGTTGACATGAAAAATGAGAAATCCACATCAAGAATGAGCTGTTAAACTATAAACCCCCTGACTCTTAGTACATCAGTGTACTGGCCTAAACGACTCTTTCTCTATAAGAGGAAACGCCAGATTTTCGGGGCAACAAAAAAACCTGCTTGGTTCCTTACATTGTTTACAAAATGCTGTATCCCAAGGTGCAGTCTGGGCCTGTGGCTGGTCATTGTATGCACAAGTGTTTGGGTGTGTATGTGTGGGGTAAGTGTTGTGCAGAGGCTGCAAGCGGCCGTAATGATGATGAAGCTGTATTTGTTGTTGTAGCTGTGCTGTCGCTTGCAGCGAACTAGTCGGTGTGGCAGCAGCGGTCAGTGGTGACAAGGCAGGTTAGAGGGATTATGGAAAGGACTGAATAATGAGAGAGAGCTGGTGTGAAAGAGTGAAAAATCCTCCTTTCCCTGGCTGACCTCTGAGCTGGCACTTGGAACAAATACTCTCCCTCTCTGTCAGCTACACAAATAAACACCCAGACACACCATCCTTTTTTCAGAGGAATTCCTTCATCCTATTTATAGATTACTCTTAATCATCGGATGGGTTAATTTTGCTAAGTTTGCATTGTTTCTGTGGATAAATCAGTTCACTTTCTCTCTGATTTGAACCAGAACTGAACAAAGCGTGATTTTAGGAGTGCCCTCTTTCTTCGTTTATCAAGGTCATGGCCAGTGTGACGCTAGCTGGGGGCAATAAGAAGGGGGTAATTAGGGGGTAAATTTAGAGAGACCATTAGCAGCAAGTGTTGACTCAGGGTCCACTGGGGACAACAGCCATTGCTACCCTGTCTGGGTGTTCCACTCTCCAGTCCAGCCCTATGAATCCACTCTATTCCCTGTGGTAATTTTTCACCCGCAGCAGCAAATGGTGTGGCGGAGGAGTGAGAATGGAGGGAGGAGTCCCACGGGTAGAGAAGCCTGACAGCGAACATAAGAACTTCCATTTATCAAAGCAGACAGGAGAGAGCCATGGAAACTCTGAGTCGAACTCTGAGAGAGCTCCTCACGGGCTTACAAGGAGAGGCTAAGCTCACTTCTGCTGCTGCTGAAGGGGTAAAAAACCCAGCTCCAGCTCACAAAGGCACACAGAGGCTCTCGAATGTGTATTCTAATCATGAGTTGGAAAGAGGACAAAACACACCAATTGTGTGCCCAAATACACAAAAACACTGACTGAGATCTCAGCTGCGAGCTTAGGTAAAGAGGAGAGAAAAGAGAAGCGAGAGTAGCTCTCTAAAGTCACGTTTCACCCCAGAGTGGAAGAAGTAACGAGCAAGCAAGATTTGGCAGTCAACTGCTAACGTATATACGGACATCTTAAATCAAGTTAAACAGACAGCTAAACCTGAATTTAAAAAGCTATGTGTATCATTAAAAAGTCAAATGAGCAAAAAAAACTCCAATCCTATTGCATAGGCTACATAAGATGCTCTCTGTTGGCTTGTATGAGTTTCCCATGCTGCCTATGATGCATCCACTATCAGATTTAAAAACATTTTTGGCCAAGTTTATGCAACAGATTCATGACGTGGCATGTACTAGTAGGCTGCAAGATGGAGTTCAAATGAGGCCTGTTCGGCTCAGGTTCAAAAAATAATGGAGGGGAGTTTTGAGGAGTCTAATGGCCTGGAGGGAAATGGTAACCTGGGCATACTTGTTAAGATGCTCTGGAATTCTTCTCAGAAATCAGATGTGAGCAAAGAGTCTATTCTCTGTGTGGGAGAGGCACTACCGATGCTGGTACAATGCTGATGTAGCATTTATCGTAGACAACCTGGACAGAGTTCCTCCTAAGGAAAATGACAGTATCACTTGTTTCAGCAAGTCTGAATGACAAAGATTTCAAGCCGATGTAGGAATTATGACTCTAATCTGTCAGGAATGAAGGAAAAAATTGTGACAAAGCCACAAAGTCCACAGAGGGAGCCAATCGAGGTGGATGGATGGATAGGTCAACAAATCGTTGGACTTTGACATGGGAGACCGCTGTTCCTTTCCCGTTTCTTACCGACATTTAGAGCTGTGTCTTTTAACCATGACCACAATAATTCCCTGACTGTAATCAAGCCCTTATTTTAACCTAAACCACGATTTTTCCCTGAGCAACTATTTGTGTTTTTTTTGTTTTTAATGCCTTAACCTAATTTAACCTTAACCATAGAGGTGTGAGATCAGAAAATGATTTCATTTCGTTTTCAGCAGTTTGTGAGAATTTTTGAAGGTACATCAGAATTATGTCATCCTGATGAGGAAAGGAATGTGTGTGTCTTTCAGGAGGGAGAATACAAATTATTTATATTGCTGTTTAATGTGAAAGAATTTTCCAATATTGAGGAGCCAAAAACATTTTCCTCCTTTCAGTCATTTGCATCGACCATTCATTTGTACGCTTTTAAATTTACAGCAGGAGATGGCCAAAGTCAGCTAACCAAATTGCTGCTTCTTCTATTTTCCAAAATAAAACTGAATTATCACTCAGTGAGGAGTGATTAGGAAACACATATCAACATCCTTAATCATCTTCCTGTCCTGCATCTACCTCATCAGATTGTTTGGGCATATCCGCCAGCCTTGCACACCATCCGGAACATTGCACAGGTTCTCCGAAGATGTTGTCACGGCAGCTTTACCAAATAATTATAGTTTCCCCATCTATCTAAAATCTTCGCCTCTATGCTTGGTTAATGCTATTTTGATTTAACACACAGCTTCCTCTGACACCTTTCCTTTTCCTTGGCTTGTCTGATCCTGTTAGCATCCACTAGCCCATGTCTGCATACCAGGCCATTGAGATAACACGCCTTTTTTTGTTGATTCCTTCAGTCCTTTCTTTAGCACCCAGCATGCCACAGGTGGAAGAAGGAGGTTGATGGGGGAAATATGTGCATGATGTGTGCAGTGATGATGTATTTTGCTATTATTGTCAGGCTCATATTCACCCATTGAAAGTATTTAACTCTAGCATGAAGAAGGGGTTAAGAGACATATCTAATGAGGTACAACAGTGATGCTTTCATCCAAATATTGCATAAGTTTTAAGCAAATTTATCAAAAGTTGACAAAATTAAATGCTTGTGGTTATTTTGGTCTATTGGCTTTTGTACAAAATAATACAAGAGGATGTTACACGATGACAAATTCAACAAAGGGCCAATAAGTCTGAGACATCATGGCATTTGCTGAGATGGCATTTATGTTAATTTAATAGGTGACTTTGTCCCTTCTATCCATACACACCATGTGTTTTTTTTTGTCAGCTATCCTGAAGACAGAGACGGGATGACAGGAAACAAAGGTCACTGGCTGGAGCTTAACTGGGAATGTTTTGTAGCACGTGTGTTCAACTACGAGACCACCTGGAGAGACAGAGCACATTTTTTGACCTTAGCCAAAGACAAAACAGAATTTTTTTGGGGGGGGTGGGCTTTGAGCATTTACATATAATGTTTAAAGCAGAACTCCATAACTTACATTAAAGTATTTGGGTGGAAATGAACTTGCTCAGCTGGAACTTTGGATTAAAAGTACTAATGGAGCATGTGATGTCCTTTGTCAAATGCACTACATTGCTCAGGAAATGCCTTGTGTGTGCATTATCCTGAATCGTGTGTGAAACGAACTGGTCAATTAGAGGTGTAGGATGTGAATATAAACCTGACCTCAGTCCCAAATGACCAGACTGGGCAGCTAGTCAAGGGGTCACCAGCATCTGTGGAATTATCATACTACAGGCTACTAATGAGTGAACGCCAGAAGCCCATCTGCTTCTGCACGGTCAACATAATACTGCATGCCCTGCTGCTGCATACACCCACTTGACCCCACGTCGGTGCTAGACAAAGACAGGGTCACCCCCAACCAGGTACGTGTCAGCACAGATCCTGGGTCGAGCCTTGTGCACTAATGCCATATGACAGGCAGGGGACAACCAGATAATGCTCAACAATCAGGCGGCTGGTTGCCGAGGAGCGTGGCGTGGACCTCAGATGGAGTGTTGAGTTAGGGCCTGCAGTCAGGAACTGCTCATTTGTCTGAAAGCCTTTGTGCTCAGTTAGCAGTGAGTGGTAGCTTTGACCCAAAGACTAAGAGAGGCATGCATAACCATAAGATATCGAGTCTTTGCAAACCAGCTGAAATGACCTTGTATGGAATATGCCTCTTTTGGGCACAGATTTCTGTACAGACATTCATGGTTCCCAGAGGCTGTTACCAACTTTGGTAAACCCTTGAATTTTGCTCTAATGCCATCACATGGTTCACGTTTGTGGTTTTTAGTGAAATTGCCCAGTAACTATTGGATGGATCACCATGAAATGTCATGCAGACATTCATGTTTCCATCAGGATGAGCTGTAATCATTTTGGTCTTCCCTTAACCTTCCATCTACTGCCATCATCAGGTCAAAAATGTCCATTAATTTTATGATCAAAAACCTGCAAAAGTGACATTCACATCAGCCTCAGCTATACTAATTAGAAAAAATGTTAACATGCTAACATGCTAAACTAAGATGGTGATCATGGTGAACATTGTACCTGCCAAACAACAGTTTGTTAGCACTGTCATTGAGTGACTGTGTAGCATGCTAATATTAGCTATAGCCTAATGTTAGCATGGCTATAGCATGCCTATCAACATGTAGTCTCTCCCAATAAATAATTTCTGGCTAATGTTATTTGCTTACCGTCTTTGATATGTACAGCAGAAGTATCCAATAAATATAGAAACATTTGGTCCGGTAGCTGACTCTACCCTTCACAGTAAATTGACAATTAAAATGTAGAAGGTCAAGATTTTTCAAAACACGCCCCCTCAAGAGAATTCAAACATGACATTCCTGTAGCAATCCTTTCCATTGCTGGCCAGCTGGCCCACAAATGGCCGATGTTATTTGATGGAGTTTCATTTATTGGGTTTGGGCCCAACACTGGCTCTGCTTATATTAAGCATCTTTTATCACTGATCCTTTCCAGGACAGGCTAACCCAAAGCAGTTTTGTCTTGCCCTGTCTTCGGTGACTTTTTGATGCCATGATGAGTTTTATGGTCAAGTGGGCAGGAATTGACAAGTGAGACAAATATTATGTCTGCAGATGAGATCATTTGTCAAAAAGTTGAGCATACCAATGCCTCTTTTCATTACAAACATCTTTTGTTTGTCTCTCATTCAACAATAACTGTTTTTTATTTATTGCAAGCATGAGAGGGAATTCAATAGAGCCTTATACAGATATCCACACAAACACATGCACAAACAAGCAGATTTGACCCAAACATTCAATGAAACAAAAAAAGAGAAGTTTGGTGAGAGCTGTCGGAAAATAAGAAACTAGTGAGACCAACTAGTGAGACTAAGCTGACTGGCTGCCTTTAGTCACAGAGCATCTTGTCTGTCTGGCATATTTGGGAAGAGATTAGTGGAGAAAACAAAGTGGGGGATGATGACTGTCTGTCAAGGGCACTCATCTTTTCTTAGACTGGCTATACGATGGATATGATGGCATTGGGAGTGAAGGGAGCCGAAGCAAAGGGAGAAGGGCTGAAGAGGGGGAAGGGTTGGCAGAAAGGGATGCTGACAGTGGGAATGCTAAAGAACATTGTTATGGAAATAGTGTAGTTTGTGAATATATTGAAACGGTAGTGGCTGAATTGAAAACAGAAAATGATGTCACATCCTTGTTGAACTGATGCATCAATCTTTTATCTTTTGGAAGATGCCAAAAATATTTAATAAGTTTTATATATTTTTTACTTTTGCAACTCTATCATCACTACTTGCCTTTTGTCTATGTCAAAGGGTCCTTGTGGAGATGATAATTTGACAAGGTGATAGCTGAGCTTATCAGAGGTGTAAAGGAAGCGGTACATCCCCCAGTTGCAAACAGGTGGTGCACTGAAGTGTTATCTCAAAGGGTAGCAGTCAACTTCTTTGGTATTATGTTTCTCAAGTATTCTCCAAAAGGGAAGCACTAACTTCAGTACGTGACCAGATGAATGTTGAATGTGATGATCTTTCCCAACATGAATAGCCTGATTAAGCTAAAAATGAGGGGGCTTCACAGAAAATATTTACTGGTTAAAAAAGACAATTAACATTCCAATGGGTTAAATATGTGCTTTGAAAGCACAGAAAATGTCATTCAAGATGAAACATGTTGGCAGCCATTACATCTTCAATGCATAATGTGAATTGTCTGCTAACGGCAGGCCCCACACTCACATCCCAACCTGCAATTAAAGCTAAGCTGCCCAAGGTCAGTCTGAGTGACAGGCTGACAGACCTATAGATTACTTTCTGACTGTGTAATCCACAGCCTTTTTACTCCCCTCACTGACTGACGCTCTCACCCCTCCCCTTTAAAACACCAGTGCCTGTTGATTTTGTGGCTTTCATGTTTGATGGACAGATGGGACATCCTACCCCATGACCCTGTGGCCCTTTTCACACCCATGACCATAAGGGTCAGTATGCAGAGTATGCCTGTTTAGGGGTAGTGGAGAGGGGATTTTGAGTGGCTCTTGTCAGTTATGAATTAATATTATTAACAATAATATGAGTATAATCATAAGAATAAGAATAATACATTTCCTAAATCTCATTGTGAGGTTTTGCAGAGAAAGGAGGTGCAAGTAGCAAAACTGAGGAAGTGGTTCAAGACAGATGGATAGATGATAAAAAAAACAACACACGATAGCATGTCTACTTGGAATAAACTGCACCAAGACCTCTGGTTCACCTAAGTCTATGATGTCAACACAAAGCAGCAATTACATCCCACCAGGCATGAAATGAGCAAATAAGATTTGCCCACTGTTCAGATTACAGGCTTTATCAAGTACATGCACCAAGTGGAAAAACTTATGTGCTCAAAAACAAGCCAAACAAGCGAATTATAAAATGACTCTGATTGCCCTGGCATGTTATTGTTGGCAGTCCTGCTTGGTGAAATTTAGCATGCACACAGGCTGAGATAGATAAGAAATGTTGAAAAGTCCGTTCCAACGGTTAAACAGTCGTAATGCAACACACTCAAAGCCATAGTGGTAGCATCTCATAACCCGTCTATTAATTTGTGCAGCAGTTCATACTTATTTGGCTTTATGATGAAAGCAACAGGTCTGCACATCATGGTTGGAGATGCTCAGACAAGTTTGACAAAAGAAGGTATTAGCTGGAAGTACTTGTTTTGATTGGAGAATGAAAGACAGATGGTGAGATATGAAGAGAAAGAAAAAAATGGGGAGGAAGACGAGAGTCTTATCAGTTGAGAGGAAGGCAACATGCGTGACAGTGGAAATCTTGGTCACAGTTCCTTCATCTGTCCTTTGAAGGGGTGTTGAAGGAAGGAGGCAAATGAATGCTCAGGCACATGGCGGCTAAAAACCCCTCTGATCTTACACCATCATACCTTGTCATAAATCAGTGCTTAGCCATCCGCTCTTTACTGATAAGGCAACGAAACACAGAATGATCCACACCAGGAATGAGAGAGAGAGAGAGAGAGACTTTTTCTGTTTTATGAGTGGCCTCTCTTGCTCTCTCTCACACTCCCATCTCCCATCCTCGTTATCTGTTTTTCATTCATCAGATCTGAACAGCAGACGTGTTATTTTTTCTGCTTGGGTCTTGTTTGTTTGCGGCTTGCCATATTTTCTCTTGTAGCGTTTCCAGCAGTCTGGTTATGATCATCTGATGCGCTAATGAATCATTTGCAGCATTCCCACAAGAATGTGAATGCTGAGAAAAGATCTTTTGATTGCTGTGCAATCATAAAGTACAAGATAAAAAACAGCATTTAAAAAAGTAGCGACAAAGCTTTTTTTGAACTGAATCTGCAATGTGGATGTCACTGTGATAGGAATAGTTTTATACCAAAGGTTTTAATCTCATAATAAGCAGTGGTCCAATGAAGACTTTTCTTTTGTAGGCAAAACCAGAGATTATCACCACAGCAGCTTCCTTATCTTAAAAGCTCATGTCTGTCTGCAGATTGATGATGACAATAAGTCCCTATGTTTATAACAAATTAAAAATATTCAGCACTGAGATAACCTTTGCGAGCCACCAATGCTTTTAGTCTTTTTAAAGGAATGATCCTGTTTTTTCTCATTGCCTGCCTTGCCTAAAATTGGCCATTAAAAGACTGACTTAAATCACATACAGGTATATGCCACCTGGTAGCCCATCTTAACACAAAAATTGTATGTAGAACAAAGTATAGTGTACTTGTGATGCCTTGTGAATTATATAGTATTAATTCAAATTTCACAGTGAAACATTGAAGCTATAGGAGCAGTTACATGTTTGAGGAATACTGTAAACCCACTTAGCTCCACATCTGATGTACCTGGAAATCCTGCGCATTGATGGTGGACCTATGGATATATGGGTGGTCTGTCAAGATGTTACTACAACAGCATGAGTACAATTTGTAAAAAGCTAATGTTAGGCAAATCTGTGCAACTACAAAAACAAAGCAAAGTGTTTATTGACACAGAACATCCAGTATAATATCACAGCGTGCAGTGCAGTGTAGCAGCTAAAACAAACGTGAAGTTCCTGCTGTTTTATGGTCTAATTTGGTTACAATGTATTGCAATGGTTTGTGACTAATTAATCATGCATAGCTGGTTTAATAGGGCAGTGTAATCTGACCATGGTAGTGAAAAGGTAATTTTCATGCTGAGCACCAATCCTGTATGTGAAAGACATTAGTATAATCAAAAGCCATGGAGTAATGAATCCCAGCCTTTTTATACCCTCGAAATGCGATTACACTTGAACAAAGCATCATTTAGGCTGGAGATTTTCCCAATGGCAAAAGACATTTTTGTTTCCTCTGTCGGATTCTCAGCTGACTCAACCACATTAAAACTAGATTTATCAGCCATGGAAAAAAGTTCATGCCTGTGTGTTTGTGCCAGGAGGTGCTGCTTCCTATAAGCTCTCAGAGGGGCTGTCCGTGGTCTTCCATCACTGTAGTTCAGCAAAGCACGAGGTCCAGAGGAGCACATCAATTCATCTAACATGAAATCCTACAGAACTTGAAAGCCGAGGATCATGGCCAAGCTTTGAGTGATGACTGTTTCAACATTTGTGCCAAGAGGAGGAAAAGTGAGAGACGAGAACGATGAGACACAGAGAACGAGCGAGCAGAGGGAGGTAAAGGACAGACAGAGATGCTTTGAGCATTAATGCTGTGCCAGTGTTGTATGCCACTCCCCCTCCGCTTCCCCGGGGACATGAATGAAGTAAATGAATGATGGACCCAGCCCACACAAACGCCCTTCTTCTATTGAGACCAAGCAGTCCATTCACGGGGATGAGTGAGGCGTCGACACCAACAACAACAATAACAACAGCAACATAGGAGGCCCTTGCTCCCATTTCTCATCCATACATATGTATGCAGTCACACAGACACACACATATGGCACAGATACCATGGACAACACTGCCAACATACCATTAGGGACACCTAGAGAGGGTTCCTGAGAACAGGGCCGACTAACAAAGCTCGGAGGCAAAGGGGCGTGAAAGGGGCAGGCATGGAGAAAATCTTGGCATCACGTCAATGCAACCGACACAATGATCAGGGATGAGAGGCCATATCCGCCCCTCCACAATCAGCACATTATCAGGAAGCCCATCGGTGCATGAGCACAGAAAACAAGGCCTAGAAACCTCATGTTCCGCCACATTCTGCCCTTCCTTCTCCACTCAGCTCTTCTCTGTTGTTCTTCCAGGACGAGATGGGTTCAGGGGGTTCTTGACCACACAAGGGTTGTCTCGGAGGTCTGACCTTCAAACTCAGACATAACTTGCCTAAAGCCACAGCAGCTAATGGAACATGGGGAGTACAAATCCGATTGAATCAAGATCAATATGACAAGGAAGGCTTTGCTATTTGACAATCATTTACATCTCAGACCTTGAAGGTGGGCTTTGTAATGATGTTAGCATCTGACTGAAGCTCGGTTTTCACCAATTATGTATCCTGCAGAGAGAGTGTAGGCAGAGTGTAGGAAAGCAGGAGAGAGTTGTAGCTAAAGGATGAAATACAGTTCTGACAGGAGCAGGAGGAGAAGGAGGAATGTTCCTGCTTTTTTAATCCAATAGTGAGACACAAGTACTGCAACCTCCCACAGGATCATGGTCAGGCTCAACCACGGGCCTCATTTCCCCATAATCACTTAGACAGCTACTTGGTCCTAATCCAATGTATACACACAGAGGCTTCATAGACTACTAGTCTGAATCAAAAACACACCTGAAAAATTTCACGAGGCTGTGGGTGTTTGAGGTTGCCCAGATTCTGCCTAAAGACAACCTTGACCTTTCACTCGAGGAAAGGGAGCACTTCCCATGAAGCTTTGCCAGACTGGCACAGCGCAAGAGACTTCGATCGTATAAACATTCAGCAAGAAGAAATATTTGTACACGTTTGTACTTTGGTTTCACATCATTTTGTAGGATGTATGGTTCAGAACGCACTTTGGGCTCCAGTCCAAGTGCTTCAGTTCCCCTGTGCCAAGTTACTTACAACACTCCTTCTAAGACGACTGGTATGACAATATGCAAGTGTGAATAATGTCAGCAGTTGTCATTGACTCTAACATTGAACCTTGTAGTCAGAGGTTATAGCCAGGGCGCCGGCACAGAGATGAACTGTGGAGGCTGTCCGAGCGGTCACCAGTTGAGGTAAACCATCTCAACCAACACTCATACAGAGTTAATGGGAACCAGACACACAATTTGTCCATAGTATGGCTTTGTGCGCCCACACTCCTCTCCTCCTTCTCATTCTCAAATCCCAGCCTGCGATAGCAAACCTGACACTGATGCCCTGTAGTCCATTAGCACTCTCAGAGCCGCCGTCTGAGTCGACTCTGTTGCTCCCTTCACCTTTTCCTCCACTCGTCCTATCTTCCTCACAGTCCTCACTTCTACTCTCGCACCCCTTATCTGACTCTCTGTCTTTCTGTCTCCTTCTCTTCCTCCTCTCCTCCTAAATGATGCTTGAGCTGGAACAAGTTCAACTCACATAACATTACCATGATGAGGCTGCAGGATATCTTCTTAGCCATATAATAACAACTATAGCTCCATAGATAAATGTGCTCCAGCCTATCTCCTCTAATGCAGCGTCTCCTTCTACAATCACACCTGTCATTAATGACAGGATGGCCCAACTGTTGTTATCCCCTAACTAGGTCTCCTCTAACCTCCCGAAGTTCCTCCCTCTCCATCAGTGCTGCAACTAATCATCATTTTCATTAACAGATAATCCATTGATTATTTTTATTTAGCCTATAAAATTTCTGGAAAAGAGAGAAAATGGCCATCAAACATTCTGAGACCCCAAATTGACATTTTCAGATATTTTGTTTTCTCCAACAAACAGTCCAAAGCCAATAGACATTTCGTTTGAAATGATTCAAACAGCAAATTGCTAGAAAATTGCATATTGCTGGAAACTGGAAACAGTTTCTATTTGACCCTGGATATAATTCAAAGCAAATAATCTTTTTAAAGAATTCAAATTCAAAGTAGCCACCTCAAAGTCTTAAGGAAGAGCGAATACTGCTTTGTTGTTTTTTTTAATGCTGTATACATGCAAGTGGTAAGAAGTCTGCAGAAAGCTGAATCATAATCACTGCACTGGAATATTTATAATCTTTGCTGGACAACAGAATAAAAATAAAACAATTCACTTTCTATTATTTCAATTGAAGGATTCATTGTTCAAGAACAACAATTTTGTGCCTTTGTTGCCAGTTACCACACTCAAGCTAAAACTGGGGAAGCTTTATGTTGCTATTCTAGTAAAAGGTAGTTCTGAGGTTGTTATACGTGGGAAAGTAACACTGGATGTAAACACACAAACACTTTTAACAGTTCAAGTTTGTGTCAGTTTGTTTCCAAAGTAGTTTCCCACCCAAAGGTTTAAAATGGCCACCATATGAACGAGGTCAATGGCACTGCAGTAACGAGATACCGACACTGACAGACAAATGATAATGAATGATAGCTGTCTGAGTAAACAAGTGGAGAGGTGCCCTTGACCCGCTGTCTCCTTAATTCAGTCCGGGCTGTAAACCCCCCAAGGACTCCCACAGCTCCAGCACATCTGGAGAGCACATCCCGTCATGTGGAGTCTCTACATAAAGAAACCAATCCTTCACTTTCTTGCTCGCTAATATCTACAACCCTTTGCAACTACTACAAAAGATCACACCACTGCCTAATCAAAGTCCATTGTTTTAGCAAATTTCTTTTCTCATTTGTCTCAACCAAGCCTCGAGGCCTCAGTGCTTCTTTACTTTAGATTTCCTATGAGCAGATAAGACAGCAGACATCAGGGGAAATAAGCACAATGCTGTGATTACATCCCAACTCTCTTCTGTGGAGAGAATAATTTGAACCTGATTTGGTTTGAGAGAAGTGACAGGTAGATGCTGCTATGGCAACCAGACCAAAGAAGTGTCATACTGTATAGAGATTTTTTACAGAAGCTTTGCAAACTGTGAGTGCGTGCACGCACACACACACACACACACACACACACAACACAAACATAACCACATGGACCTGACATGAATATCAAAAGACTCTCTCCCAATCCCACTTGAATCTTAAGAAAACCACCACTTGTAAAAGCCATTTCCATCTTGCTCTCTAAGTGTAACCACAGCAATCGTCGTCCTCCTGCTTCTCTTCTGAAGGTGGTAAGGTTGAGCAGAGCCTGCAAAATAGTCTGCCTCTAATATTAAATAAAATCACACCTCATGATTTATAAGCCCTATAAAGAGAACAGAGGCCCAACAAAAACAATTACAAATGCTTTTCTAACCACATTACATCAGTCTGATGTACCACTCTGGCTTGTGCCTATTTTTATCCTTTCTGCCACATTTTGATCAAAAAAATTGGCTTGCAGCAGCAGCAGACAAGAGACACAAACACACACTGGGATGTACAGTACGCATGGAGGCGCTGTCTATCACTCACCTAAACACACCCACATCTGTCATATTGTGGCTGTCTCTCACTCCCTGCTGAGCGTTGGTCCCCTTTACACAGCAGACAGGGAACTGGAAGGGCTATTTATTGAGTCTGCGAAAGCATCATTTACATACTGAAGATCCCTGACAAAAACAATCAAAACAAAATGTTTGAAAATTTAATTCCTGGACACCTATGAATGGTAGAAATTTGCAAAGTGGGATGAGCTATTTCAAGCATCCAAGGATCTTAAAGTAAAAGTACAGCTATTTTTTGCATTGACGATGCTGGATGACTTAAAGATGGAGCCCTTCTAAGGCTTGGTTGGGCGTTAAACTTTCATTGGTGCGAAAGATGAGCAAGTGCATTAAAAATGTCTTTGATAAAAAAGTCTAAAGTACAACCCTGCATATATGAAAGCATTTCTCCCAACAAGCATTTTAGTCAAAAACACAAAGCTTATAATTTGGTTGTCTCAATGGCTAATAGCAAGCAGAGGCTACTGAATATTATTTGAAGAACTCTGATGAAACATTCAGCAATATTATTATTATTATTATTATTATTATTATTATTATTATTATTATTATTATTATTATTATTATTATTATTATTATTATTATTGTGAGACCAATGTTTTGGGTTGTGGTCACGTCAGAGTCACTATGAAAAAACAGCCTCTTACTAGCAATAGAAACTGAGGTTGATGATTTCTAAGAAACAAATCTGAAATTATTTTAAATGATTGTCATAACATAATCTTTTGGTATTGCTAAGAAAAAAATGAGAATGCAATAAGTATAAAATAAATCTCATGTTACCTGTTGGCAGCTCACTAATATTACATTTCCGTATGTTGTTGTCTTCACCACATTCTTCACTCAAAAATTTAAAGTTTCAGCCTTCGTCCTGAACCAGATGTTTACAGTGTTGTCAGTAGTTTTCATTACTACATCCAAAAATATACAAGCTTCTATAGTGCATGTTCATTTGGAGCTTTGGTTCACCTCCACGCTCTTACTCTCAAGACACTGGATGAGTAGATCTGCTTCACCCCAGTAAAAATAATTAAATCTATGATAAAATACCTAATAGCTGAGGACTGGAATAATAAATAGTTATGGTTTAATTTGGATATTGTGCATTTTTAACACAACAGGGCATTCTAGCGTTAATAAGTGCTTAAGCATGAGCTCTGCATGCTGGCTCATGAGAAACGTTCAAATTGGAGAAATCTGTTTTCGATCTAGTGCCTTTCATTGGCAGGTGTGACATTGTTAAAGGGTGGGGCGCCAGCAATTTCTAAAGTGAAAATGATTTAAAAAGGGCTACACAATGGAGACACATTATTTCCTTTCAAGCCCGAGATATATCTTATCACTGCACTTATTGCACATTAGCTGAGCTGATATGTAAAATCTTTCTCTGCCCTCAGATGCATATGCACGCCCACTCCTCCGTTATGCATCTCCCCCTTGCTCCCATCCTATTGTGCCTCCCTCACAAGGAAAGTCTGGGCACTTTAGAGACACCCCCCCCCCGTTTGCCTTTTGAGTGTGCTAAAACAGCCCGCCCCTGCTGTGGGCAGCAAATGGGTGCTCTCTTCCCTCAGCTCACACTGTCAACCTCTTATCAACACACAAATAAAGAGGGTGTGAGTGTGGAGTAAAGGCAGAGGAGGAGGAGGACGGCGAGGCAGAGGAGGAGAGCAAGATAAAAAGAGAAGGAGACAGACAGGAAGGACACTATATTTAGCACTGGAGCTGTCGCCTTCTGTCTTTCTCTCCTGAATAATCATAGTTTGACAGCATGTATCCTGCAGAGCAGAGGTTGCTGGGATGCTCTACCCCCTCCACTTCTCTACCCCCTCCACTTCTCCACCAGCAGCATCTCTGGAGTGAAAGTAACAAAGTATTGTAATAATTGCTGCGGGTGTGCATGCCGCAGTCACCACGCCATGGAAGTATTTTGGACAAAATAGGGAAGAGAGGCAGTTTTGGACTATAGACTGCTACCAACAGGTACAGAGCTGTTGCTGTATACATAGCAAGAGAGCAAACTACTTCTGAGTACTGTATGCACTAATGAGCAGCAATGTGACACGAACAAACAAGACAAAAGGACGTTTTGAAAAGTGTTTGGCCTTTCACTATTTTTCTGAACTTGAATGCATTTACGACAAGGAGAGTAAAAAGCTGTGTCAAACTCGTTACCGATGATGTTTATGTGCTGGGAAAGAGGTAAAACAGCACAGCTGGTAGGTAGCAGGGCACAGAGGATGTGAATGAGATAATGCTGTATGTAAGTGGATCATATGGTACACAATGGACTTTAGCCAGAGCCAAAAGGTTATTTGCTTTTGTGGAAAAACAAACAGATCAGTGCTTCTGCTACTTTCTGCTTGTGTCCAAAAAGTAACACATCACATCTTATCTATTGTAGAAGAAATGTTGCTACCACATGCTATTCATAGTTAAACTTCTTTTTCTTTCATGGCCTCAACTGTTATCCTCTCTTAATTTCAAAAGTACTGATATCATAACTACTGCCCCCCCCTTTTTTTTTTTTTACAATCTTATTATTATTCCATATTGGCTCAAAGAAATGGATGGAAAATGTCCATCCCGAACATTTCTGTCTTTTCTCACCACAGTTTGTTTGTTTCAAATTACTGTGACAGATTCTGAAATAATGGTGATGAAAAAGTAGATGTTACAGGTTCAGGATTACTGTAAATATATTGAAAAGAGCTCGATGACACATTAATAAATTTACAGATGCGACAAGATTCTTCTTCTTTGAACTGTGATGTTTGTATGCAATAATTTCAAAACCAATACACAAGACAGCTGAAGAAAAAACTCATTTAAAAAATTAGGTGTAAGAGTGTTAATAAAATATCAATCCCAAAAACTTCTCTCGAAAGTAAATTTATTAACAAAGTATTTCTCTGTGCAATGCACGTCTCATTATATCCTAACAACTTTGATGATCCATGTAATATTAAGTGATTCATGTAATATAATGTACAGCAGTGTGTAATTTGGTCTGATAATACGGCTAATTAACGACATTTTGTAGCTGAACAGAAGGAGGGTTTCTTGGTTAGGAGAGTGACATCCTCGCAGACTGCATGCATTTGGAATATCCCCCACGATTAACCAATCACAACAACTGGTTTCATGAAGGCTGTTCACCTTAGTTTGAAGGAGACAGAACGAAACAACTGAAGCAGTTAGCAGATGTGTATTTAAATGACTAGTGGTGGCACGTGGACTTTGCATTTTTTTGCCTTTTTTCTTTACATAGAAAGAAAAGCACCTTGTCTGTCATATTTGTCTGGACTTCACTGGCCAGACTAAAGATCCATCCCTTGTAGCCAGGGGTCATCTGCTTGCAGACAGGTTAGCTGTGGATAAGCTTTCAGCAGCTCATTGATTTCTAACACTTGATTGCGGCAAGGCTTAGATGAGGCACTTAGCTCTGTCTCCAGTGTCACAATAAAAAGTGAGCAGTGAGGTACAAGAAGATAAACTTTGCTATCCTTGTAACAGTCTCGGTGTAGTATCTCATCGCAAGACAAGGATAATTATGACTATAATGCTTCCTCTTTCATGAGAAAAGTAGAAAGGACAGCAATAGTACAGGACCACCCACACAAAGGAATGTCACACTGATATGACTCGAGGAAGACAAAGAGCTCTTCCTCATGTATTATATATACTTAAAACTGCCCATGGAACATAATCAGTGGAAAATGAGGTCTATTGTTGTAGAGTAAGATATAGAACAGGCAGCAAAGTTCATACTCAGAGGCAGCTCCTAATTATTCAAAGAAAAAAGCGGTGGAGGACATCTTGCCATTTCTGATCTTAAGTCTGAAAACTGTCAGGAGAGATGAAACAATAGTGAAGCCTTTGTTCAGGTGTGACAGTGATCGACCCATTACGTGAGACATAAAGACTGTTGGGGAGGGTGAAATATCTAAGTAGTAACCTTAAGATTGTCCCTGAGAATTAGTCAAATTACGGGACTGCCTACATGGCTTTCTTTTCTTTCCAGCCTTTCTTCCCAGAGCTAACATCTTACCCAGGTGTTCCACCAAGAACTGAAAAGGCCAAAGAAAAACAAAGTTAAACACTTTCAAATGTGCCTGAGGATTAGCCTAACAAGCTATTACTTGTTAATATGGTGCCATTCTCCCACAGTCTGAGGGCAGTTAACCTCGGGTGTGACTGGCTTCTGTTTGAAGGGTCACAACCTCGCAGAGCCCTGCGCACTAAAATAGCATGTGATTATAGACCTTGTTTAAAAGTAAATATAGGAACTCTCAGCAGCTGATCTAAGCCTGCCTTTTTGCAGTCTTTATGAGAAAGAATACACCTACATTACTGCACAAATGTGACCTTTTCTTTTTGCAATAAGATAATAACCAAAAAAAGTTACAGTTTAGCACGTGACTTGCTGTGGGGGTCTTTGATTCTACTCTAGAGAGATGCATTGTCGTCTGCCGTTTCGTAAGTGTGTTTGTCTTTGTGCTATTTTTCAACTCTTTTGAAGTCTGGGTTGATGATCTATCCCTACAAGCTTTGAATGGACATTCCTTTCTTCTTAGCGTCTGTTTGCTCTCCTGGTCCTTATCACAGTTAATAACCCAGCCTGCCCTAACACACTCAGTAGCTACTATGGGAACCACAAAAGAGAAAATTATCAGCTTAGGTTGCTTATGGTTGTTTACATGGTAAACCTTAGTTTTACAAAGTACTGGTAGTAAATACTCACTTACTGGATCATTGTGAGGACATTGAGCTTTAATGCTGAACAAGAATTAACATACTGTAAGCTCAAAATTCACTGGTATAGTTTATTTCATTAATGAGTAAAGAGGAATGAGGAAACAACTCATACTAATATATTAATATTGGACAGAAAATTTTAACTGAAACAATACAGTCTGAAGCGAATACTAAAGCAGAGGATTTTGTTTTTAATTAGTTAAGCTTTAAAGCATAAAAATCCTTCGGTTTTTTGTGAATTTGAGGAAAACTTGCCTTTAATATAAATATCTCAGTACAAAAAAGACACAGCTGAAAAGTAACAATTAATAAACATCAGTGTATGTAGAATTTGTAGCAGATGGTCACACTAAAATAGCGTCCTAATACTGTATATACTGTATATCATACAAGACATTTGTCTTTAGAGAAATGTGTGAATGTGTCTATGTATATAACCTGGTGTCTGTTGCTTTGGTAAAGGGCAAAGGTTTAAAAAGCAAAGACAATGTGTGGGTTCTCTTGCGTCAGTTTTGGATTTCAGCCAAAAGCTTTTAAATCTTCTCTATTAGCTTCAGAAAATGCAAATAATCAGTGTAAAGTGATACTGTGTAATCTTTATGGATCAACATGTGAAGCTAGGTTGAAGCAAGAAGCAAACTGATTCTCTTAGCTGCTACAGTTGGCGGCCTACATGTGTATCTTGTCTTGTTGTTTTGTTTTATCATCAAAAATGGAAAGGTTTATTATAATGTTATCAGGAGGAACTTATTAGAAGTGAACCAAATCTGTATGTCAGCACTAGACAGATATTATGGAACCTAAAGCCAATTATTTGGTTAAGTACACTGGCAAATAAATATTAATAAAAAGCACATTACAGAGCTATTCCCAACAGTTCGGTGCAAAAAACCATTACAATTAGTGAATGCACAGCTTAGGTGCATTTCTAGTCTCCAGCTATCTGAAATTGCTCCATGAGGCATAAAGTAACCTCTAAAACTAATTAAAAACAAAAAGGAAGTCAATTAAAAGAAACGGAAAATAAATGACCTCTTTTCTACGAAGCAAATGTGAAATCGGCCGAGTGTGAAATCCAGCTCGATTAGACACAGAGAGAAAAAACACACGATACGAGGAGGAAAGAGAGAGAAAACAAACAGGTAAGCAAAAATATCAGGGAGTGAAGCAAGAGAGAAAGAGCACAAACCTTCACTGAAAAAAGACATGTTTCATCAGCTTAGCAAAAGACCAGAAAATGAACTAACACATAGCAAATTATCAAACTGAGCAAATAAAACCAGTAAGTCCTGTCTCCTGTTCCAGGACGGACTATGTTTTTTTGACAAAAACACAGTAGTGATACATGACAGGCCACGGACATGATAGAAAAATATGATTTCCCACAAAACTATTTGTTATCAATATATGATAACAGTGCTTTGATTCCTAAACCTTCGCACTCAAGCAAATGTTCAGCACAGAGTTGAGATCTGAAATATGGTGATCGAATAAAATGACTTGGATCTGAACTCGTCAGAGGCTTTCTCTCAGAGGCAGGTACAATAAACCCTCACAAGGACATGATGACTACGCTGGCACTGGAATGACAAAGCACTGGAGACTAAACCACTAAGACCTATTTTAACAGGACAGTTCTGCACACACAGTGTCTCATGTGGCACTGGCAAACATTCATAACATGCTGGATCTGCGCCCTGAGTGTGTGCCCAGCCAAGTGTTAAATCTGACTTGATTTCAGAAGGGAGCCGAGGTCACACAAAGGCCTGTTTGGGGGACTTATAACAGCCAGGCGATTAAATGTAGACACATTCTCTGGCCCTGAATGGTCCGGACAATCAGCGGCACATCTCGTCCCTCTCATCAGCACACAATAAAACCCTCTGTTGGAGACTTAACGAACAAAATGCCAGGTTGTGCGGGGCAATGAATTCAGATTGTACCCATAACCAAGAAATCAAGATCTGCTGACATGAGTGTTACACCAGTAATCAAATCTACATGCATGCCGGGGGACAGAAACGCACGAACTGGGTCACAGGCAGAGCAGTATTTCAAAGTGCCTTACCTTTGAAGGACAGGAAGATCCTTGGAGCAGAGAGGGGCTCGTTAGGGTGGGGCACGGCCCCGGATGACAAGGCCAGAAGGGCCAGCAGCCAGCACAGCTTGTCCCACAACATTGTCCCTCTGTTTGTTAACAGGGGTGGAAGGAGAGCCCAGGAGCTGAGGGACAGAGGGGGACAGAGAGGGATGAGCATCAAACAATAAGCACTTTCACCTCACAAAAAAAAAAAAAAACAATTACAGCAATCAACTCAACCATAATAATGAGCTGCGATAATTGGTTTGCCCCCATTCAGACAGTCCAATATAGTTATAAAGGCACTGAAATCATAAATGCCAAGAAAACATCAAGCAGGGACCAAGACAAGAAGCGAAACGCTGGATAGGTTTTCAGGCGGCCTTCTGTGAGATATTGGTTGGATATGGGGGGGTTACAAAATTCAAAAGTATAATTTGGGTAACTTAACTTGAACGACGGGGACTAAGGGCTATAGGATTTGAGAAAGAAACTCTTTTTAGTTCAGAAATGTTTTTCCCCTCATTTCTACTGGATTTTCTAACAGATTTTCTACTATATCTCATGGTAATGTGTCCTCCCCGACCGACCACAGCCATTCCTGCCTCGACTCTCTGCGCCTGTCTGCTGTGAGGGGAACAGCTTGAAAGGACCGGGTCCTTCCAGCCGGGAGACCCGGACCGGAGCCGCCGCTCCGCGCTGATCTCCACTGCGATGAAACAAAACGGGCGACGGGGTCGGCGAATGAACCCGGTCGTGAGGGGGAGAGTTATCACCGCTCATTATTACAGCTACCGGACGGAAAAGGTTTACAAGTTAAGCCCGAGCACAGGCGCTGCTCACAGATTAAATCACAAAGCGCATCAACACGCTGCTATCAGCCACAAAGGGAGCTGGAGATAATAATATCCCCATAAAAGGACCTGAGGACTCGGCTTCAGAACCAAGTGACACAACTGTGAAATCAGCGCGCAAATACGCACACACGCACGCACACACACGCACAAACGCACACGCACACAAAAAACTTGTAGAAAGTAATAACTGTGCCAAACAGTTTGGAAACAATAAAACAACTCCAGCGCCTTGTTTCACTGTAATTATCCCTTGCATGGCACTGATCTCCCTGCAAACGTGGATCTGAGTCTGAGGTCAAACTGCCAGTCAGGGCTTAAGATCAAGTTCCGCGCTGAGCCCCGAAGGCAGAACTCCGGAGCTTCACCAAAATAAAGCGTGACTGCCCTTTGAGTTATGGGGACTTGAACATGAACCACGTGTCATTCATTTTTATGAGCACGAACCCGGGCTTTTAAATTGCCGGGGCTGGTACCGAGGACTAGTGATAAACATCCGATCCCTGTGAACGGCAGATTTCGGAAGATAACAGCATCACATGCGGCAAAAAACAAAAAAAAAACAAAAAAAACTTTCAGTCCCTCAAAACTCACGTTGTCCAACAGACACACACACAAACACACACACACACACACACACACACACACACACACACACACACACACACACACACACACTGTAGTTGTGCATCCAGCACATCCAACCCATGGGGACTCATTTTACCGTAGGCACAGAAATTGAGGTCCACGCGGGTAGAGGCTGCTTTTTGATGGTTAGGACTTTGCTTAATGGTTCAGGTTAAAACTGGGTTTAGATTTGGACTAAGGTTGGGGTCAGGCATTTATTTGTGATACCTAGGGCTGGGGTAGGCGGTTAGGGAATGCATTAAGTCAATGGAGTGTCCCGACGGGGACAGAGGAACAGGTCTGTCTGATCAGGCTCTTGCAGCATTTGAAAATAGTATCTGTTTGGGAGAATAAGTCATTTAAGCCTCCCACGCGCCAGAGAAGACAAACAAAAATAATAAATACAGGCGAGTGTAAATACGTTGATACAAATAAACCATTCCAAATATTCACGATAAATTCATTTAACTGCACTTTTAAAGATATATTTCACACACTGTATCCTGCACATGCAGCGCGGGGATTATTCAGTTTTGCTCACTCCACCTACTGTGGTTTCCCACTGATTTAAATCTCTTAATAGAAATAATTCGTTTGACTATCGAAGCAACATTTTTGCATTGTGACCCACCTTCTAGCTGCTTCGAGAGAACAGTGTGATAAAGCTGGTCAACATTTAAAACCATCCACCCAGATCCTTTGAGCTCCTCTGTCCGCACGCAGGAGCGTCAGTGTATCCGCCGCAGATCCCGCACGATTATCCCAGGGCACAAACAAAGCTTGGATTTCAATGAACTTGACGCGGCGACTTTTGACTTGAAGCGATCTCTGAGGTCGCATCAGCGGATTCTGTATTTTCCACCTGAGGGAGGGTCAGAAAACGAAGAGTTGCTCCTGGAGGTGAGCGGCTGGAGAGGCGGCTCTGCCGTGCGCGGCGGCGGCGGCGGCGCTCAAGTGAGTAGAGCAGGGAGGCGGCTTCCTGCAGGTGGATAGACCGAGGTCTCCCGACAGTGGACACACCCATGGGGGAGGGAACCTACCTTAGCATCCCCCCCCCCGGCGCTCCGTCCCGCCCCCAAAAACCTGCCACAAGCCAAGTCTACTCTGCATCCTCTCACTCTCCGGGGGGAGACTCGTTTAAAAACGGTGGAGAACAACCTGCACGAGTCTTTTAAATCACATCAGCGTGAGATGAGTGTGTGGGGGGGGGGGGTCCCTTCAGAATTGAGAAGTGGAGTTGTCCAAAAATTTTCTGGTACAATCAAAAAAATAAATAAATAAATAAAAATGAACCATAGGATTGAATAAATCTCTTTTAAATGACTTTTAAAGCATTTTTGCAACAGACATTTGAGCATATTTGCCTGCGGAATCTTTGTGTTTCCCCCCTGACCGGTAATTATCGTGGCACATCTCCCATATCTTCAGACTTGGAATTTAGATTTTTTATTTTATTCCTATAAAGTGTGGGAGTAAAGTTACCCTTAGGCTACTCCTACACTCATAGTATGTAAGTGTGATTTTGTTGCCCAGAGGTTGAGTTAATGTGTTGAAGTTAAATGTTGAAATGAAACCTAAAGCCTTCAATGGGTTAGAAATATCCAATCTGTTTTCATTCTTTGACAGCAAAAAGTACACTCATTAAGATACAGATTAAGATCAAGACAGATTCACAGAAAACAAGCAAAGACATTCAGACAAGTTAAAATTTTCAAGATATAAACAGTTTAACATTTCCAATTTAAATATCCCCATAATGACTTCATTACATATTGTACCATGCAAAATAAAAAAAACTCACTGTGACAAAGAACACATGGAAACTTGTGTCAATGTGTTTTGAGCTTTATTTTGTCTGAAGGACGCAATATTTCATTATGACAAATTCATGATCACGCAACCTACTTTCAAACCGCAGCAATAATGTGCTGAGCTCAGATGCTACAGGTCTGAGGGAGATGAATTTTCGAGGGAGAACTACTCTTTTGGATGTCCAGAGGAAGCCTTCTTTTTGTGGCCGTCTCAGTTTCAAAATAGGACTGAGGTCATTTCACAACCTGACTAGCCTGTGACTGCCATCTACTGATTTTTATTTGCTGACTGGAGCAAGCATCGAGTTTTGCTGTGAGGCTCTCAGATGCCTGGTCCGAGCCAAACAATTGTTCAGTATCTGCTGGTGTTGGCAGTCTCACAGTATGGAACAGTGTTTGCTTTTTGAATGAAGTATGAATCACTAGCTATATTTTGACTCAGGCAGAGAAGAAAGAAAAACAAGCAGACAATGATTTCCAATGAGGGAAACATTTTTATTTCACGCTATGCTGTTAACATTTGAGAAAAACAGGAATTTTGCCGCACATTCACATGAGAAACTGTTGAAAAGTGGCCAGATGCAAATAAGGTATATTTCCTCCAACACATTGGCGACCTGACAGAGGATCGCTGGTTCGAGCCTCAGATAGGCATCAGATATTCATGGGCAAATGGAGCCTTAAATCTTTTAATCTCACTCGATCCTTCCCCTGATTACGCTGGCTTATTTTGCTTTGTATCCTGTCAATGCGCAGCGCAGCTGACGCGTAGTGTGCATGCCTATTATTCTATAAATGACAAATACAGTAGCTTAGGTTTCATGTACACTACAATTGCAGAATGTGTAAAATCAGATAGGAATTTGTCAGATACGGAGACTTTCTTTCATTTAATAATGTAAAGTCGATTTATTGTTTCCTCGTTTTTTTGTTACCTCGTCAGTGAGATAGTGTCACAGTGACAGATCGGAAAACCTGCTTTAAGACAAAACCTACCGTGTGATAATTTCACTGAAACTTAGTTGTAAAATATCCATGTAGCCAACATTTCATGTGTAATAATTACACTTTCCATTTGTCATTATGTTAGTTAAAATGTAACTGCTCTGTGTCTTTTTCAGACCTCTATTGAGGGTGATATGTCAGATTCGTTGGAAAAAGGCACGTGAAGCACCTTTATACTAATTGCTCCACAGTGAGCTAAAAGAGGCTGGATCTCTGGTTGTGTCTTTGAGTTTTCTCTCCTTTGAAAGATGTCTTGGAAAGACAATTATTGCCTTAGTGTCTGCAAAAGAGGCTTTGCGGTTGGACCCCAGGCTTTGATGCTCAGAGCAGAGAAAGGAAGAGAACTCAGCATCAGCATTTGCCATTAAAAGTGTTAAATTTCCCTTGATACCAGAAAAGAGCTCTGGGAAACAATTACCACCACACTTAAAAGCTCACGCACACAAGGCTAAAGATATTGATATGCTTCGATCCCTCTGAATCTTGGACGAACTTGAAAAACCATCAGCCTCTCTTTCTCAGAGGCAAACAGCTTAACATGTACAGGTAGGTGTTCATGTTTGAAGGGTGGTCTTTGCATCAGACTTTACAGCTCCAAATAAATGTCAACCTTCATGAATATCTGCTACACAACTCCCAATCCCACATGACTCAGCATGAATAGCTCTCCCCCTTTCCCCAAATTTCATGTATCAGCATAACGTTAAATCCAAATGTGTGTGGATCAGCCAAGTTTAACTGTCATTAATGATAGTGTTTTTGTTTCCTAGCTCTATCTGGTCCTACTTTCTCCTTTTCTTTTCTCTTTTTGTCTTCACTCCTCTGTATCGAAGCCAACAGCTGCATGTTGTTTCCTATATTTCTTTTTAATCAACAATATTATTCCCATCTTCAGGCCTCTGGTGGCCTCACCATCTGTCACTTGCATGAGACAAGAGCAAAGCAATTATTGAATCCTGGCTTTGAGGAGTGCCCGCCTTCATAAAAGTCCCTGATGTTCCCCAGTTTTTGTCCTCTACTGTTGTTTTCACTTGCAGCTATCTGAGGAGTACAATGTTGAAACCGAAGATCCCCGTCAGGTGCCAGACCACAATGGCAACACATTTAGAGAAACTCTGCAAAAAGCTGCCATCAAGGCTTTTTGTTCTGTGGAATAGTTGCCAGGTTTATAAATCTGAGATTTTAATACTGCTGGTAGGAAACAAATTTATTTTTCCTCTCAGAAGTTTTGTTACAGATATTACATTACAAGCATGCCAGTTTCTACAATGTGAGTTTGACTCCAAGTTGAACATGTCTATTTTAAAAATGCTGAATTTTTTCTGGAGGACATGCAGTCAACACTGCCTAGATAATTTTTAAACTAATTTTTTAACAGGCTTTGACAACCTTAACCTCTTTCTGCTGGCTTCACCACATGATGGCAGGCAATTAACAGCTGTTCATTACCGATGAGGTGAAGAAACAAGTGCATCCACACACTGCTGTGCACAACCGCACATCTGCACATACAAACACACACACACACACACACATACATACATCTAAATAACACAGTGAGGTGTGGGTGCACACACATCCTCAAACAATTGACCATGCACAATACACTGGCAGCACACACACAGGCAGAGGATGCTGTGACACACAGAGTGGCCCCTCTGTGCTCTCTGAGGGACACAGAATTTAATGAGGGAACATGTACTCATCCCTCCACCTCACTGAGAGAGCTGTTACCTTTTGGTGTGGTAAGATATTAAAAATTCACGCTGTTTCTGCTACGCTTTGACTAGTACGGCAGCCTACTCATTAGCATTTAAATGGGAAAAAGATAACACCGCACTTCGCAGAGTCATACCTCCATCACAAAGCTGGTAGACAGAGAAGAAAACTTGAAACAGGCCCTGAAAACTTTGGCTGTTTTTAGACACGTCTTATTATTAGTGTTGCATCATTAGCTGTTTTATTCTACTTTTCTCTCAAAATCTGTCATAGCTATCATAACGACATTCAACATGTTAGAGAATGTTATAAGACACTTCAATAATGTGATGACGAACAAACTCAGACATAAATCATCACCACTGGGGGAAATTTATGAAAAAGTCTAATTTCTCAAGACGGTGTGCAACAGTGATATATTAGAAATTAGAGGGAATTTTCCTTTTCACGTACTTCACAGCAAAACTACTAGAAAAACTTAACAGAATGAGAAAATGCATAAAATAAAAATGCTGACTCTGAGCTCAGTCTCTTGTTTTTGGAGCAGTTCCAGCCACCCTGTCTCGTTACTGTAATCTTAGAACCACAATTCTAGTTGTTTTTTTTACCCATAAATACAGCAGTATTCGCCTGTCTTCCTTCAAGTACATTCATGCCTGGAGAAGAGACTTTCACTCTCTATTTGGAGACTCCCATTCAGACCACATACTGTTAGTTTGTGACTGAACCCTAACAGGAAAAATACTATGGATTTTTGCTATTTTTTTTGGCCTGACATGATGTTGGAAATGTTAACTTTAACAATTAAAGAGTCAAGTCGCTGTAGAGCCAAAACAATAGTCTCCTTGTAATACTAACAAATATAGAGGACAATAATGCAGCTTGCTAGTGTTTCTTTAATTTGCCAAATATTTATGCTATGATACAAATTCTGTTTAGCGTGTATTTTTTTCCCCTTCATTACTCACACGACATTCCTTTCGAGATTAATAACACTCTTTTCTTCACGAATATTTTTCCCGCCCGGATCACACTGTGTTTGGCTGATTGTAATTTTTCTGCTCATATTTGCTGATCCATCTTTTGTCACAGAAGCTGACTATGACTCAGCTCGAGCTTTAAGCAGTGCTAAAAATGGGACAGCTGCCTTTTTGAAATGACACAAGTTTGCCTCATTGTATCTGGCTCACACGTCTCCGGCATGGGAACAGTGAGAGGAGGGCAGCTGTGGTGGGATGATTTGGTATGAATTAAAGCTGTTTCCTAACAGGCTCCAGAGGGTCTGATCCTGTCCCCTGCATGTCTGGTGGACTCTCTTCACCAGCATCAACCCTAGGGGAGCCTGTATTACATTTCACCAGCTCTTTTCGCCCTTGTCTTTATGTTCTTCACAGTAAAATGTACTGCAAACAATAACAATGGTTTTATATTTAGCAGGACTTTGTGGCTGAGGCTTCCCCAGCCATACTATCCGTGGTTGGTTTAGGGTTTTTCCAAAAGTTTTCTCATGCAGCGTTTTCGACAAGGGGGACCTGAGGGTCCCGGTCTGTCTGTGTCAGTTTTCAATGGGATCCAGCCACAGGTCTCTGGCAAGGAGGAGAGACTGAGGACAGTGAGAGGAAATGACTACGCTTTTTGTTCTGCACTGCGCTCAAAGGTGGTAAGCTTCTGTGGCTGAACTCCATCTACTGTGGTCTGTGGTCAGATAGGGGAATACATGGGAATTTTATGTTTTTGGCATAAAATCTGAAAGGGGTGGGCGTGGGAGGGGGGTGGCATGGAGCGCTGATACTACAGTGCTGCCCTACAACTCACAAAACATTCCACTTGAATCCTTTTTTATTAGTTGCTTCCCCTAAAAATGTTAATGTCAATTAAAAATGGGTGAGATGTGGGGGGGGGGGGGCGAACCCTTTTTGGCCTATGAAGGGCAGCAAGCCAGAAAGGGTTTGAGAACCACTGTGCCAAACTAATGTGAACATAGTCGTCATAGCAAGCATTGTTATTGTGAACATGTTAGCACGTTAACATTAGCATTTAGCTCGAAGCAATGCTGGTCTAAGTACAACCTCACAGAGCTGCTAACATGGCTTTATAGATGCTTCGTGTTGTGTTCAGTTTGTTCAGGAGAAGACTGTGCCTGGTGATGTAATGCTGGAAGTTAAAGTGTACCGGGTCTAAGACATTTATTAACGATGCCTGTCTTTAATTTGCCCCCCCTTTTGAAAGCACTCTTGCTGGACTATGCCGAGTCCCTCGTCCTTCACCCTTCCCCTCGCTCCTCCTCCCCCTCTCTCCCCATCTCATCCTCCTGTCATCACTCGCTGGGATGAGGCTGTGAAACAGGTGGCTCAAGAATTCAAAATGACATAGGAGAGATGGAGACCAAACAGTTGTGTGTGCGTCTATGTGTGTGTGACGGAGGGAAACAGAGAACGATTTTGTATGCGTGTCTGTGTTAATGAAAGACAAAAGACAGTGAGAGTCCAACCAAAAAAACTAAAATAACACACAAAATACTAATTTGGTTACTGATCTTTTCTGCAGACCCACTACCTCATTTCTTTATATGTTTTTCTTTTTTTTATAGGACTCTGCTTTCAGCTTAGGCTGTCTGCCTGTTGCCAGAACACGCCTAAATTAAATTAAAGTTAATGAAATCCATCGCGATACAAACTCTGGCCTCTAAAGTATCACAGATGAAGAGCTTGAAGCGGTGACAGATTGGATGTTTTATACAATACAAAAGCATTCATGACTGTGGCTTTGCATATTTCATTTAGAGTAGATATGGTGATGATAAGAAGAAATGCTCTCTATTAACTTGACGAATGTGTTTAAAATCTAACAATGATCAAAAAAAAAAAAGTTTCCTCAGCACTGCAGAAAGAGAGCAAATCTGTCTGGACATCTGTTCCCAGAATTTCCAGCAGCAGTTGTGTTGTACAAGATCCTGTAGTAAGTTGTCTGGAGACACTATGGCACATCAAGCGCATATTCTGAACTATGTCTTTCTCTGTGGCTTAGTTTGCAATTTAATTAACTGTGGAAATGTTGTTGGAGGGATGTCACAACTGTTGGTGGCTTCACAGTCAATCCAAGAAGAAAGTCCCTCGGTCTTATCACCGTCTGCTTTTCCATCAGTGCTCCCTCCTTGCAACGCTCAAGTTACCGGTTAGTCTCACACATTTCACAAAAAAAAACCCTCTCTTCGCAGCATTGTTCGAAAAATGGCCTTGTTTTCCTGTCAGTTGTATTTTCCTTTATATTTGGAAGGAAAACAGAAAGAAATGTTGTCAAGCACTCTGTGGCCGTAAAAATAGTCACTAATTGTTGGTATAATGGTCATTAGTGTCGGTTTGTTCTGACATACACTGAAACCAAAGTGAAAAATGTTACTTACTTTAAATATCACATCAGTTACATTATAGACATTACAACTGGGCATTACCACATGTTGACAGTTTTATCACACTGGGGAGAGTGTATAGCAACAGCCAGCTGCCAGTAAATGGCACATCTGGCTCCTAATTCTGCAGTAAGAAGCAGCCTCCATTCAAACCAGTTGTGATAACTTCTCTGTCATTGCAATGTGAAGTTTTCAGAGAGGTAATTTGTAATCTCAGATATGCTGCTGTTCTCCACTCTAATGACATGGACTGGATTGAAGTTCCGTCATTTTGTTACTTGCAATTCACACAGCCCAAATGGCTCACTGTCTTAGACCACATGTATACCATCTTTCAAAATGTGTATTAATGACCGAAACAAAAATTGTGAAATACTGGAGAAGTTAGAATTTCTGTTAGCTCATACAGATATGTAGTATTTCATTGTTTATTTCCCACTCTCCTTGAATATCAGGATTTCTTTAAAGATTTGTGGCAGAGGTTGCACAACCTCCCAGTAGGATGTGTTTCTGATACAAACCAACAGGCCAAGTCAGTTCAGCCAGCTTTCTTCTGGGCGTATGATGGATGCTGGCCTGCACACTTAAATTCCACATTAGTACATGCACTCTAAAGTGAAGCAGACAAATTCAACTGTTGAATAAATACTCTCGTCTCCACAAATGTAGCACACTTTTTTTTGCTGTTACACAATGTAAACTGTTCAGCATCTCGGGTCTTTGTGAGAGTTTTGTACAGGCTGTAGGGATGTAAACATGTGCTGACACACAAAACTGACAAGCTTATTTTCAAACTCAAATGAGCTGTTACTGAAAACAATACTAAACTCAAAGGCTGGAGCCTGACAGAAGCATTTGGCAGGTTGGTGTTGAGTTTGACATGTTCATTCAGTTGTAGGTCTCAACATCACTTCCTTTTCTGAGACAGCTAAACACACACACACACACACACACACACACACACACACGTATTCATGCACACAGACACAGACATACACATACATACACTGTACGTAAAGCAGCAATGCAAGTACTCAGCAATCTGATTGGAACAGTGTAGGCGATCAGACAGACAGCCCAGGGAGAGGTGGCGCCTGTCATGTGGAATGGATCTCATTAAAACTATGCCCCAGGTCACACTTTGATGGACAGGGAGATGTCAGTCATCCGCCGACTAGATTAGCAGAGACCGAAGCCCCCGTCCTGTCTCTCTGTCCCTTGAGAGCCCGCAGCATACCAAGTGGGTCCAGGCAGACTCTTATGTGTGCCCTGCAGCCTCCGTCAAACCTCTTACCTCTGGCCTGCCAATCACTGAAACAAACGGGCACACCCACTTCAAATCCACAGGAAAAAACCCACCTGCTGTGTCAAAAGGCAGGTGGTAGCAGACCTTTTTATTTCATTTAATTTCATTCCACCTTTTCCCTGGTGTATGAAGCTGTTGTACAGCCTCTAAAGCCAAATCCTTTCTGCCCTGTGCTGGAACATTTGTATTAAAAAGGCATGTGTTTCAAATCCTGATATCATAAGTCACATAATGCACCACTGAAAAGTAATGTTTATCATAATGCAGATTCAGTGAATCAAGTCCTCACTCTCACTAGCTTCATTTTTGTGTGCAGTTAATCCCACATATTTTTGATAATCTCTAACAGTGATATTCAGTATAATTGATCAATTTTGGTTAAGTTCTCCCTGTGAATCCTCCTTTGCACACAAGAAGGGATGAAGAAGTCTAAGCATGACCAGAAAAACATGCCTGAAGTGCAACATATTATTTCTTAAAAAAAAGTCCAAAAATAGTTGATAGTTGGTTGGAATAGTTGGTTGATACCACTGTACAATAAATATGAAGTTATAGGCAGCAGCTACTTAGCTTAGCTTAGCATTAGGACTGGAATTGGGGGAAACTGCTAGCCTGGCTTTGTCTTACTAATGATCATTAACAACCCCTAAACAAACAAACAAACAAACAAACAAACAAACAAACAAACAAACAAACAAACAAACAAACAAACAAACAAACACACACACATACATACATACACAGAGACTGACAGACAGACAAACAGACAAATTGTTCATACACTTTGGTTACTGTATGGATTAAACATATAATTATTTTGTGTTATATTATGTTATTATATATTATGTTATTCTATTCTGTTCTATTCTATTCTATATTGTGATAACTAGAATAATGATTATGATCAAAGCCAGGGTAGCTGTTTCGCATGGTTCGGGTCTTTATGCTAAGATAAGCTAACTGGTTGCTGGCTGCAAATTCACATTAACCAGACAGAAATTACATCTCATCCAACTCTTGGCAAGAAGGCAAGTAGGAGATTTTCCCCAAACTATTCCTTTTAAAGAGGTCTGGTAGTTCTCATGTGTGGCAGTATCATCAGTACTTATACAGATTCTCAGAAATATTGCTGCAAACATCAAATCACTGATGAGATTAAATTTATTCAGACTTGCCACATGAGCCATGTTTTCTCCATGACCTGGCAAGTGTCAGCTATGTCTGTCTGAATTTTAAGTGATTTCAGGCAAACACACTGATTGACTGCAACATACGATATAAATAAACTTGATTAGAATGCTTTTAACATGCAGTATACTCACGTTGCATTTCTCCTCGTATATTTTCTCCTTCATTTTGGTGTCTTACTGGAAAAAGGACATGGGCTGTAATCATACAGTGACCTACTGTTTATCCCAGCATTCCCAAGAGTTCATGTCTCCAGCAATAGATCTGTGGCATGATGCCCAGGGCAGGGGCCATGGATGGCACGCTTTGACAAGCATGCTAGTCAAGGCTATGCTAGCTTTGCTCAAAGCAGATCAGGATTCCCAACGATCTTTGACATGCTGGGTGACGTAATATAAAGTCCAGTTGAATTACGTCTAAATCTGGTGCAGGTAAAATTGAGAAATAGTTTCGTGAAAGATTGAAGTAATTTGAGCTATTTACGGGGCCGAGGGCGGCCGTGAGGAAATGTGTCAGTGTTTAATAACCCTCATCAGCATTTTGATTTGTGACAACCCTCCCAGATAAACATATCCAACATTTAATCTATGCTGGAGCCTCACCAACATCCAGTGTGTCATGCTCCATGCATCTGTGATGATAAAGGCCAGAGGTAGTTAAGATTGATATGAGGTGACGGTGTGTCTAACCTCTGTGCCCAGCGGCTTCGGTAGAGAGCTCACCACCTCTTCAGCATGAACTACTGCTGGCAAAAAATGACCAAACAAATCAATTCCACTGAGGCAGTCTTAACTGAGAATTGTAAATATGTTACGGACAGGGCAAACTAAATATCTGTTGGTATGTGTTAAGTGATCACTGGGGGAAAATAAAGGCCTTGAAGTTTCTGTCACATCAGCCGAAGGGTCAGTGGGTGTCAGCAGTGGTGCGATATTAGCCGTCTTTTCCTGATGGATTATGGCTTTTAGACATCTTTGCAATATGAGCTATCCCAGAACAGCACACTGGGACTTCCCTCCAAAGACACCGAGGACCTGGGTCACTGGGCTCTGACATGACCTCTCACCCCTCCAGTACTTACTTACCAGACCAATGTTATGTAAACTGATATGTATGGGAAATGTTAAGTGGAATTCATACTTTGTTGTTTTTTTGCTGAAATGTCCTGAAGACTTGGTGAAGCATGTTAATTAGTGTATAACATGGTAATTAATTAGTTGCGGTTATTAGTATGGTGTGGATTAAATTCAAATGAGATCCTTCAGGGGCTGACATGCACGAGGATTGGCAGACCCCGGTGCTTTTCTGTGCAACAAGAGATGATTAAGAGAAGGAGTCTAGGGGTTAGACACAATGCAGAAGTAATGACAATAAATTTACTAATCCGTTCCTGAAACCAGAAGGGAAAACCCCCACATGCTGCTTTCCCTGAGGAACAAAGACCCACAGCAGACACATTTCTCCGGTCCTTTCTGCACTGACAAGCAAGCAATAAGGGTTTTTTTTGGGGGTGTTGATGGAAGCCCCTTATTATCCAAACAATGACTATCAGACCTTTAAATGTCAGGAAAATGGTAATTGATGGATGGAAAGATGGTGAGGGGCTTTTACCAAGCCAACAAATTAGTAAACCTCACACTGCAGTCATCTGTGGAAGTCAACTACTTAATACATTCTCAAATTACATCCTAGGGAGGAAGATGAGGAAAATTTGTTTTTTTACAACCAATATGTTGTTGTATCTTATCCTCATACAAATACACAAATAACGTCACAGAGTTAAAATTTAGACAATGACACATAATGGCATTGTGCAGCTTTAAGATATGCGGTGGTTAAATGTCAGAAACAAATACTGAAATGCCTTGCAAAAAAGCTACAAGTCTTTAAATGGCACATTCTTCTGATTGCTCAGAGGTCTTGAGTGTTGTTTTCTTCGCTGCATAGATAATAGCACATTTTGGGTATAGCAGTGAATTAAACAGCATGATAATTCCATAATCATTCAACGTGTAATTTTTTTTTCTAGTGCTAATAGATACTCAGCTGGACTATCTACATCTGCATCTTTTTCTCATTAAAAATTGCTGAGGAGCCTGCATGTATTCACAGCAGAGGCAGAGAGAGAGAAAGCGATCAAGTAATCACGTTCCTGCCTCTTGCAGGTTGTTGGCTTACTCGCGTTTCCCTCATTTGACTGTCACTCAGCAAGATACCACTCTCTGCCTCCCCCTTTAATCATCTGTCATCCCTGCTAATGCAAAGCGACTGCCAGGGCCATGTAGGAAATCAGCCACATCTTTAGTGTCACATCTCATTAACATAGAAAGTCAGGTAAGAGAGGCAGGCACTCATTTACTGTATATCCACAGGGACCTGGATAAACCCCTGACAGTAAATTTCTATACTTCCAGTTAAAATTACAGTTAAAAAGTATGGGTATTTCCAGTGTTATGGCTTCTTTTTAAACAGCCCAAAGTCATGTCCTAGATGTGACAGTTTTTGTCTTTGGCCATTCTGTAATTGGATCATTTTCTTGACAGTTCATTGCGACACACAAAGATTGAGCCTGCACCGCCACTGACCCTTTGCTGTACCCATGGCTCTCACAGTCTTTTATGGATCTTTCTCTCCATTCACACAGCTGGAGGAGCTTTCCGCCTCTCCCACAATGATTCCTCATGTAACGCAGTGACTGCTCAGTGACTGGTGGTGGGTTCAATTCTTAATATTAATGAAGCTTTAGCAGATTCAAGCCTGACATTCACCTGCAGCGCGGCATACTATAGGAGACGAAGGGGGGGGGGGCCTCACTCATGTCTGACAGCCCACCATGGAGAGTCAGCTGCTGACACTGGCGTTCTCAGCCTATTTCTCTCCCTCATCATCCCCACATGTATGTCCCCTGAAACCTCTGCATGTCTGAGCATCAGGGCCCATGTGGAGTGATGTGTGTTCACCTGTGGCAGCATTTAACTCTACTGTGTGTGTCCAATCACTCCCTCCAGTCCCACCTGAATACTGTTACCATGACGACGTAAACTCTACAACAATCTCTGGGATGTCTCTCTTGCAATGAGTCTACAGGCGCAGCAGGATTGCACAGATGCATGTGCTTCATGGGCATACTGAGACAGCATGCCTCTAAAGTTAATTCATCTTAACTAGTTCTAGTCATTATACTTTAGGAACTGTATTCTATATGCCTCTTTAACAGATCACAGTAAGAAAAGAACCGCTGTAAAGAAAACAGATGTAACAAAATGGGATGATGGCTGGATTCCATTATGCTGCTTACTTCAGCTGGTGTTCATGCTGACTCACTGTCAAGCTGCCATGGCTTACTGGTACACTTGAATAGAAAAGAGTAATCATTAATTTTATTTGTAACACCTATGCTTTGGTTTGACTTTGACTTTAAGGCCTAAAGTTTGCAATAAGCCTTTTCGATTAACATGGTAAGTCGTTTGCAGCTGCCCTTTAGAGTGACACATAGAAGTCTTCTCGGATCCTGCTCTGATATCGGCAGGATGACATAATTTGTCTGTGCCTTTAAAAACCGTTACGAAACACTGTCACTGTTGTGACAATACTGTGGTTAGAGTTTGGTTAGGCTTGAGCAAAAACAACTTGGTCGAGCTTGTTAAAGTTGGAGAAACATTGTGGTTTGGGCCAGTCAGTCTCATTCTAACCGTTGCTGGACCTTTGAAACAAGTGAAGGTTCTTCCTCACCTAAATAGCACAATGAACTCTGAACCAACCTACACCCCACATGGAATCCTTTAGCCTGCCATGCCTTTTTACCTCCAACCCATGGGCATGACATCAGGGCTGCCCTACATTTTAAACTGGTGATGCTCTGAATCGGGGTTATCCCTGCACCCACTCCACCAGACCACCCTCTGGTTGTATCTCCTTATGTGCACAAACAACTCTATTTGTTGCAGTAACAAGGCCATTTACAAAGAGGTTGGCTAATCCACTGTGGTTTCATCCCTGCTTTCATGGTATAATGAAGAATGGCCTTGGGACATTTTTGGCTGTCTGGTCACTCCATCACAGCCAAGGATTTCTTTATATTCGAGTATCCCCTTGGTTGAATAAGCAAACTGTTAGCTCCCGGTTTCTTAACTTTAACTCACTGCCATTAGCTGGTCACCAGTTTACCTCGTGGTGCATGTGAAAATGCTTATCATGATATTCTGATAATCCTTTTGTAATCTGACCCAAATACAGTAGTATCTCACCAGATATTATGAGTCATATAGTGCATATACCCATATATAAATCTCCATATATAAATTCAAAATGATTGAAATAAAGCTTTTAAAGATACTTTTTCTATATAACAATAATCACCATTCTTTCTTTGGCACAACCAGTCAGATAAAATCATTTATTAGTTATCTGTGTTATATGCCTGTTGTTTTTCTTCAATTGTATCTTGGATTATTATTTTGTGTGCTTTTTATCAATGCATTTGATTTTCATGATTATGCTTGTGTTTTTGACTGAATTTTTGTCTTTTTTGAATTTTTGTCTCAAATCATGGTGAAAGACTTGGGTTAACATTTCTTGTTATCAAAAAGCAAAAAGAAAATGAAAAAAAAAGTCTTAGCAGATATGTTATTATAAGCTAATTCTGTACTAGTCCTAACATGGATAATCTTTTTTTCCCTGGCATCTCCAGTTATCACTCCCTAGGAAACAGCACCTAGGGAGGTGCATGAGTCTGAAGTGTGAGGATGCCGCTGGCCAGAGGCAGCTGACATGTCCTGTCACTGTGACCTGGCACTGTCTTGCCTTTCCAGACACAGCTACGCCTGAGTGCACTCACAGCCAAAGTCTTATGCTTCGTAGCCAACACAGGAAGCTTACACACACACACACACACACACACACACACACACACAGAAACACGATCAAAGATACACATGTTGGATGGTAGCCAGTTTTCTGAACCTTCTCCTTTTGGAATACTGTAACCTGTTTAGTGTTTCCATGGAGACCAAGCTCACTAATGAGGAAGGGTGTGTGTTTCTGTGTGTAAAAATGTATGTGTGTGTGTGTGTGTGTGTGTGTGCTTTTGCATTTGTGTGTTTACATGTGGGAGGGCAGGTGTCATTTGGTAGTGGCAGGCGATAGGAAGCAGCTTCTTGGATTATTAGGGCTGAATTCGGCCTGACTGGAACAGCAGCTTCCTCTTCATCCTTATAATGAAAAATATCTACACCAAGATGTTGCATTCAAATGTTGGTTAGTTCAACAAAAGATGAATTTCAAGGAAATTCAGTCACAAACAGAAAAGTAAATATCATTTCTTACCTAAACCTATAAAGACAGACCTGATGAATCATAAAGCTGCATGTCCAGAAGAGTGACATAAAGGCAGGAAACTGTGCAGACGTGAACCTGCGGCCATTTAACAGTGGAGATTAGGCAGATGGCTTGTTTGGTTGCTAAAATAAGATTCTCACTGACTCCCAAGAGCTTTAGGACATGATGCCTTGTCAGCAAGCAAACACCTCAAACTTTTGATAGGACACGAGAGACGTCTATTGATAAGAATGTGAAATATATCCAATTTCCTGTGAAAAGTGATGATGTTGGATTAGCCAGCAGTATTGTACATCAGCACTGTGAAAGCATGTCAAAGATAGCAGTGAGTATGTACAGTTTACATATTGGTCACTCTGTAATTTAAACCCCAAAGTGTCTTATGCATTCATGCTCTGACAAGGGCATGAGTTTTTCACCCAGAGGTGTTGACAATGATATGCGGGAGGGGACCAATGGAATAAAGCAGCACACATGTTAATCTAATGGCATCTGGACAGTATGAAGAGAACAGTGACTGTGATGAAGTGTTAGATGGATGGCCCAGTTTTCTCATCCAGTCTGAACGCCTCACTCACATGGTTCATACAATCTGATCCTGTAAAAAGAAATGTTGGTGCTCCACCTGTGTGTTACTTCATGAAGTGTTGAGGCAGCCCTGAAGTGAAGAATGCTTTACTTTAGAGGACAACCAAGATAACACTGCTGTCAACCTGGCCAGGATACGCTTACAAAGGCCAGTTTTATCCTCACTGGGTGATGACTTCCGAATTCTTTTCAGGGATGAAAATACTCGACGCTCATCATTGCAGAGCAGATTTTTTTTTTTTTTTAACAAGCCGCAGAGAGAAAATTGATTTCTTGTTTTTGAAGCCAGCTGCACATTATCAGAGAGGCTGTTTTCCACATTCCACACCTTTTCTCCAGCACTGAAACCAGGTCATGCAATCAAAAAACCCAGAGCCGAGAGCCCACGGCCCACATCAGCTCTGCCATCTGTGAAACGGAGGCCCTCTTCCAGACCAGGATGACAGACCCCAGGTGCAGTGGCCACACCACTGAAAGCCATATCTCTCCTGTTTAGTTTAAAAAAAAAACAAGAAACCTTTGTCCATTCCGTTCAATATAGTGTGTGTGTGCTTGAATGTAGAGTGAACTTCCCCTTTTTCAGTCTGTCAGACACCCATAGGATTTGTCCTCAATAAACTCTCTGCCCTTTGCACCTTAAAGGAGGTCCATCTGCTCCGGAGAGTGTTGAGCCGCCTCCAGGCAGGTTGTGAGATGTGTGCGTGTACTGTATGGTTCACTACCGATGGCTGTGTGGAGATTTCCACTTCCTAAGCGGCACGTTCTTCTTTTCCAGATCCACTCAGACTCAGTGACGTGTTTAGCATTGCCTATAATTAATGTCTGAGGCGCCGCAACAAGAAGCCTCAGGTAAAGGTCATAACACCTCCAGGGGAATAAACAGCTGAGGAAAATGACTAACTTCACTAGCAGCTGTTAGACTACTTTAGGTTCTATATCTGTTCAAATATAATAATAAAAAAATACCATAATTCTTACATTGTTTGAAATATTCATACATTATAAATGTACTCTTTATGACTATTCATAGTTTCTACTATGTGTAACAGCAGCAGTGTAGCTACAGTACAGGTCTTTCATACCAGCTTATGTTTGTAGATAAGTCTGCTGTGTACTTCACATCAACCTGCAGGTAACAAGTGTGAGCAATTACTGATTAACATGTGTATACTTGTGCCCAGCTACAGCTACATGGGGACATGTAGACAGCTTAATGTATCTGTCAACATGATGGTATATTTTTTGGTGTTCCTAGCATCCCATAATCCCCCTGGGTCCTTCAGCACGCAGCCTGGTAAGAGGAGAAGTAACAGGGAAGGTGGTGTTGGTAGTAGAGCAGCTCGTTAGTGCTCTGTAGATTTGATATTAAAATTTGTTCAGTATCAATTACCAATGCGCCATCCAATGTGAAAAAATGATATTCATGAAACCATTCCATTTGGAGAAATGACCTGTCCCTTTTATGATGACCATTCAAGCACGTAAACTGTTATTGTGTTTGTTCATTGGAGTCCTTTGATAATAAAAGCAAATTGCTAAATATATAGGAAATGAATAAAAAGCATTTGTGGATTAATATGAGGAAAAGTACAAATACTACTTACAACTACTGTGACCTGATCGTTTCTCTGGATATTAATTTATTCCAGTGACCGTGTATTTCAGTGTCTAGACTTTGATATAGATAAGGCACATTTGGTCTTCTACATGAAACTTTCGGTGGCCATAAATCCCTTGTCTATCAGACAAAATAATAACTAAAGGACTTTCAGAAATGCAACTCACATTGTGTTATTTACAAAACTGAATAATACTGTTTAATCCATTGTATACATCTAAATGATAAAGGACATATATGAGTGCTTAAGGAGACACAGCACAACATTATTTTGATAAATAAAAAAAGGCAAATCAGTCAGAACATCTGTATGACCTTTCAATATTTACAGTTTAAAACTCTGAAATAAAGCCATTCCATAGTGTTACTAAACCTCATGTCCAATGAGCTTAAACTAAAACTAAAATGTTGACCTCATATTCTCTAAATAAAGATAATACATGTGCTAACAAAAACGCTTTTTTAGATTTCTTATATAACTGGAGTAGCTATTTTTTCAACCAGCACATTCAGGCTGTTGTGATACAAGTGAGTGTGTTTACTAATTCAAACTGCTGTCACTGTAGATCTGCTACTTTCCTCTTCTCCTCTAACACCATAAATCAAAGCCTGATGAGCTGCCTCGTGCATTTAAGGAGATCACCAGTGGCTTTGTTTCCTTCTTTACTCTCTTTGGTCGGGATGTCACAGAACAAAAGATTAATGGCGTTACCTGGCGTCTGTCTCCCAGTAGACCTTTGAGAGTAAAATGGCCTGTCTACACCAACTTCATCTGAAGGTCTCAACCTTGTAATTTGCAGGCAGAGGGTTGGTAACACACTACAAATGTCTGCTAGCCTTTAGACTCACACACGCAATACAGAGAAATTTAAATCTTGCTTATTGCATCTATGAAAATACTACGTCAAACATTAATAACTAAATGATTTCAACATTTTTAAGTGGAAGACATCAACCTGGATAATGCATTGACTTTTTGAGCTTGTTACACCTTGGTAAGTCTTGATTTTTTTCCAATATTAGATATTAGATAGATAGTAATGTCAGAGTTGTGCCCTTGTTGGTCAGACATCTATTGTACATTGTGCCTGTGCCCCATATTTCAAAAGTGTCATATTTAATTAAAACTCTTGACCAGTCTTGAACACTGCCGTAGCCTCATTATGGAAAGCCCAAAAACTTAGTGGTACACTCTTTTTGGACAGTTTTTCTTCCTCTTACTCAGGTGTTGCGCTCATTTGCACACAAGAAAAGCGATTCAATTAAATTCTCTGTGATCTGAGATCAACTGATGCATTTGTATGTAGAATTAAAAAAGAGAACTTGACAAAAAATTAAAACCATGTAAACTTTCACTCCCTTCACCGACCTGGCCGGATGCTGCACAAAGCGGGACAAAGCGGGCATGACTGTAATAATGTCTGTTTGGGAGAGTTGCAAGAATTGCCAGACACAGCACCTTTATTCTGACATTGGAAAGGTGAGGGATACAATGGAACAAGTACTTAGCCTGGAGCATGCTGGGTGCTTTTTTTTTCTTTTCTGAGGTATTTTTGTTGCTTTAAATGACCACAGAATAGGCCATCACTGACCTTAGCCTATGATTGATGGGCAAATTATAACAATCAGGTATCATAGACACGCAGTTTTATATTTTCACAGCACCTGCTTTATTGCAACAAGCAGCTGAGTGGGAGCACTTTTTATTGTCTAGCACTCAGTACAGGAACAGTACACATTGCACTTCGAGACATAATAATGCTGTTTGACTTATTTAAGGGCCAAAAACATAATTTCCTTACTCTCTCCACTCTCTCTTACTCTCTCTCTCTCTTTTTTTTTTTGAAATAATTGTTGACTAAAGTACTATAGTTTTTACACTGACCTCTGAATAGGACGTATACTATTGTGCTGACTTCCCAAAGAGTGATATTGTGTTGAGAGAGGAAAACCACCTTGCTTGTTCTTAGTTTAGCCTGTTAATATCTGAGATCCTCACCGGAGTAGATTCACACAAGCCATTTCAGTACCATTCGAGTATATTAGGAGAGACAGACCTGCTTCACCGCCATCAAGCTAAAAGGATACTTTCACAGGGGAAAGGTGACCAGTTTAAATGCTCTGCAATCCCCTTCACATGTGTGGTAAAATACATCACTGCTGCAAGAGAACTGTCAACCTGTGTCAGAATGAATCAACCTCAGTGACACGGACCCAGGCACCCACACACATAAATCTGCACATGCATGAAATTAAAACAAATACCCTTTTACCCAGTCTTGAAGTAAAGCCATGTAGATGGAGCCCATTTTTCTGTAATATAGGAAACTGAAATTCACAATGAGAAAACTGGTAAGACTTTAACACACAGCTTGTGTGCACTGAAATTTGAAAGTTTAATGGACACATCTTTAAAAGCCGCTCCACCAGAGGAGCAGTAATGTTTACTGTAGCACTTTTAATGCACTGGCTGGAGTCTAAGGGAGAGAGATGTTTTTCGGAAGTGTTTACAGCTTTACTGACTTCTCCCACTGCGTACTGAAGGTCTCTAATTACAGAGTCTTTCACATACTGTCCGTGCTTACTCCTCATGCTTCAATCATGATGCTCCATTCACACAGTCTCTTTGAGCTGAAAGAATAGCAGCCACAGCTGTTGCAGTGTCATCAGCAGCATGAGATCAAAGGTCAAATACGGCTTGGTTCATGTTTACCTGGACATTGGACGTACCAGATATTCAGAGTCTTGTTACACAGAGGAAAATAACACCGCTGATAATATTAATAGAAGATTAAATGTAAATGACAAACAGTGTCCACCTGCATACATTTTCATAATTCGTTCTAACACTGTTCATAGTTTGGGCTGGTTAGCTAGACTACAGTGTGCTTCTAACTGTGTGATGTAATAGAGAAAGTCTCCTTTTTCTGTTTCACATGACAATTTCCCCAGGTCCATAAAGAAATTGTTTAGTTAGTGTAAAATAAGACGACTGGCCTGCAGAGACCTCTGAGCTCACAAACACCCAACACCTTTGGGATGAATATAAATGCCAACTGCGAGCCAGGACTTATCATTGCACATCATTGGCTGAATGGGAGTGAATCGCTGCAACCAGATCTCAGTATCTTATGGAAAGCCTTCCCAGAAGAGTGGAGGCTATTGGAGAAGCATATTGCCCATGTCAACATACGCCTATGATTTTTGAATGAGGTGTTCAACAATCACGTATGAGTGTAAGTGTCAGGTTGCAACATGAAGATAAACAAATGATAGTATACTGCCAATACATTTGTTGTCATAAGTGTCGAGTGTAAGTTTAAGTGGTTGGGTGGAGTGAGAACCTTTCCCTCGGGGGTTCAGCACCAAGGAAGAGAAACAGCATAGCCAGTCCATCACACCAGAGCATCAGCGTTGTCGGGTCATGCATTCCTGTATTTTTTCTTCCAAACAAAAAGGTCAATCTAAGATGGTTTCTCTGAAGACCCCTGGAGTATTCTCTCAAAATGAATAACATGTCTCTCTTGAACTTTGACCCTCCACCATGCTGAATAGTGATTGTTTTGCCCTGGTTGGAGTATGATTACATAAGGCTCTTGATTTTAACAGGCCCCCAATTTATTTTCAGACACTCCACTTGGGAAGAGGAGATGAAGTGAGGGAATGTTAAATCCCAGGAGAAAACTACTCTTGCAGCTCCTTTCCTAACTATTGCTCTTAGGTCTGTAATGGCAGGACACCAAAACAAAGATCTTATGATATTATACAGCAGTTACCTCTGGGTCAGAATTTGTAATCTGACTGAAATTTATGACATTAGATTTTGTTGCAATGCTGTAGTACTTCACTAAATGCAAGCGAATGGAAAGGGCCCGGTGGAACCCTGACACAGTGTTTCCCTGCGGAAAATAAAATTAGGACAATTAGATTAGAACAATAAAGGCAATGGTTATCATGGCACAGCCTTTTAATAATTCGATTATGCTGCTGTAAGACGCAGCAGGGATCAAATCCTGCCTTGGGCGAACCCACAGAAAATGTCATTTTAACAGAAAAGGCTGAGCGTTGGCTCAATTAAATCTAAGGCTCAAACATTTTTTAGCAAGTACGTGGTTGAAGTAGAGGTGAGGTCAGGGGAACTTAAACCAGGTATTTAGGATCATGAGGAATAAAAAACATTCTTTTTGGTCTATAAAGACAGCAGTGATGGCTTTTTAAACTAGTTACTCAAGACTATGGATCCAGGGTTGTCTTAAAACAAACTCTAGAACAATGTCTTATTAACTCTTGCAAGAAAATCACAAGGGCTCTAGTAGCACTAGTAGCTCATCAGTGACCTTCATGTTCACTTGCACAAATCCAGGGCTATCTCTAGTTTCCAGAGCAGAGGCCAATCATGTCTGTGTACTTGTCTGTTTAAATACTTGACCTTTGACCACTGCAGTAAACAGACTTATTGGGTTATGTCTGTTCCTCCAACAAGTAAAGGGGTTTTAGAGTCTGAGGATGCCACTGACGAGACAGCAAGGGGTCAGGAATTAGGGAGCAGGGTGGTGGAAGGTACTAACAGCAGGAGAAAGAGGCTTTTGGACTGAGATAGGATTTAAGAAAAATGTATCTGTCTAAGGTGATAAAAACAGAGGCCTCTCTGAAGGTCACAAATCACTGAGAAGACAATAATGTCAAGATTGTTTTCAACTGGAAGAGCTGGTTTTTTTTGTTTGTTTTTTTTTTTTTAAATCTGACATCTTTAACTGAGAAAATGATAAGTTTGCACCTGAAAAATGAACACTTTATATCACCAGAGCAGCATCCACATTCCATTTTCTCATTGCCTTGTTCCCTGCCTCATAATAAAATCTCTTTTGTAATCAGTCAAGTCTGTGAGTATTTACCTCTCTTTTTGACACGATTACGATTGGGATACGCTCCCCATTGGACTACCATGCTCCTCCAGCTGATGTGGCCACCATTAAACAAACAGACCCCCCCATCAGCAAGCAGAGAGCCATTTGTTTGCAGAAGCATAGTCAACAGCATTTCTTTAGTCCTTGGAGAAATGGCCAGATTCACTTTTTACAGCTGTCCTATTTTGATCATTAAAACAAGGGATTTGATCACTTTTTATCTCCAGGTATCCAGAGGCAAACCAAAGTGATGCTGCAGCTATTGTAAAGGTCATAACCTAACATTTATTATCATCCAATACCATAGAGTTGAAACTGAGTGATTTCTATCAAGACAGAATTAGGTTTTTATGGTAAACAAAGTTGCTCAATTGTAAGGTTTTTTAGAGCATCAGTAAGAGCTCTAGTCCTCCCTTCACCATCCTCCAAGCTTCCCTCCAAGCTACCAGCTTGGCATCCCTAGGGGAGCCTTCAGCCCATGTCTACACTAATTGCTTATTGATACAGATTGTGATTATCTGTGCGTATGGGGTAATTATGTAGTGTCAGAGTCACTAAATCAGGGTTGGAATGAGGCTATCACAGTGTTGGCTCTCCGTGGATTAAGCGGGGTATGTCTGGGTCTCTGCGTTATCTCAATTCCTCTCCTGTCCTTATCTTCAGAGCGTGAGCCTGGAGAGAAACAACAGCCGGGCCACAGCCAAAGCAGACAGATAGTTGGAGTGCCAAGCGTGCAAGGCAAAAACACAGAGTGAGAGAATGATCAACACAATGCACACACAAACACACACACACACACACACACACACACACACACACACACACACACACACACACACACACACACACACGAATACACATGCATACATGGCTCATTTCATTGCTTTTGTGTGCACCAGTACGAACAAATGCCATTTCACACTGAAAGATGAAAATTTCCTTGTGAAAGACAATAATTCCAATTTAGCAGTTTAATTGAAATTTGGCTGCGTATACAGCTCCATCATCTTGGCAGCCTTGGTCATTTTTATACGCTCCACAAGGGGTTTATATAAGGCCAAGTATTTATATGTCTAACAAATACTGCCTAAACTTGTGGTCGCACCATTTTATGTCTGGCTGTTTTGACATCGAATCATGCAGTATTATATACAGCCTGTGTGGTTGTAGAGCTGAGCCAAGATTGACCGAGTGCCACAATTGTCTTATACCCTATTTGTTAAACTGAATGTGTGCCCATGGCCCGAAACAACAACAGCACAATGACTGCAGGGAAAATGCCTTGCCTAACTGTAAAGTTAGTCTCGGAACCTACCTTTATTCAAAATACATAGAGGGATAGATAAAGTGATCTATATTTTTAAAATGACCAAAATCTGTTTTTACACACAACCACAGCTCTGATTTACTGTTTATAAAAAGTAAACAATACTTCCATTGCATTATGCTCTTTGCATCCGCTCCCTCTTCACTGAGTGCTTGTGTTGTGTTGGCTCTGCCAGTTCACTCACTGCAGGGGTGCTTGTCAGTCAGAGCAGCAGTCAGTGAACTGAGGCCCCCGAAGCAGAAATAACATGTGATAATTATTCAGAGGCAAAATTGAATTTAATTCTGCTTCCAGTGACATTTAAAAATGGATTCTATAAATTAAAGAGTGTGTTTTACAGGCTCCAAGAAGCATCAAGCCTCATTAGGAGTAGTGGACACCATCTTTTATTGCATCAGATCTGGGTGGCTCATGTCTCTATAGAATTGAGAAAATATTTCACATCGCCATAGTTTTTTTTTGCTAGTATTTCATAACACTGCGAAGCATTTCATACCACTGTGAAGGGAGTTCCACTTTGAGTGTCACTGTATTTTTACATTATTCTAAGTCTTCACTTTTTCTGTCTGCTGCATGCTTATGACCCACAACCACTGAATAAAATGTAGTTTCTTCAACTGCCCATGTCCATTTGGCATGTATATGTGTTATGATGCCTTAGAGTCCGCTTGTTTTGACTATCATTTATTCACTGTTTCCTCATGGGTGTTAACTGATGAAAATGGCCTGCAAAAGTTTTTCTTTTGACCAGAAACTTGCAGTTTTTCATCTCAAGCTTGTCATAATTTTCCTTGTTTTTTTTCTCTTTGATCCTTCGCTGCACAGTAATGAATTTTCACTACAAACACTCGCTGTATTGAAATTGGACCAGTTTATTATCCCTTCAAAATGCTGCAGTTTTGATGTGATTTAAGGACTGAGCTACCTTAATGTGAGACAAGAAAATCAATACAGCACAATTTTGCAAAACCCCAGGTTGCATTCAACTCAATTCAATTTTTTTTTTTTTTGTTACATTATTTTTTTTTTACAATATTTTAAATTCCTTGTTATCAAAAATAACTGTGGATCAAAACTCTGGTATGGTAAGGCTAAGGATATACAGTGGTTAGGACACAATGGTCAAGGTGCGGGAAAAGATATTAATTGCAGCATCCCTACCTAATAACAGCTTAGTGGGCGTTCAGATTGAAAACACCCTGCAAAGGCGCAACACAAAGGTCCTGTGTTGGTGCGGGCATGTGGCTTCAGGTACTGGTGAAACAATGAAATGCAATCATGGAAGTCCAGTTCGACTTAAAGATCCATGAGTTTAAAGGGTCATCAGACACCAAAATATTGCACAACAGTTTAAATACACATTACCAAGGAATCTGCCAGGAATTTACCCTTGCATGTATATGATTGGTCACAGTACAGACTTGCTGGAGGACGTTGTGTTGCGATCCAGCAAAAGCTTACCCTCACTTTTGGCGGCCATTCTACATTGGCATGCCAACTACATTTTTTCCGCACACAGCTAAAGTCGGTTTGAACGTCGCCTTACTCCCTGCATCACTACATAGAAGAAATACAACTTCCTGCACTGGCACTGAATGTTGGCAGTGTGAGGTGTGGAATAGTCCAAGATGGACATAATTCCTGGGATACTGGGTGGATTTTACTGTTTTGTCAAAGCCATACTATGAGAATATAAAATAAATAACCTCCCAAATATCTTACAAGTAAGAAAAATGCCAAAAAAGAGTCATAACTAGTGAATGTGCTCCTACTAAGATGGAGAATAACATGGAATCCATATGTCAAAATCAGTTACACTGTTTTCCAACTTAAATCACAATGTTTCTCATCAGAAGAGGGAAAGCCTGAAAATATTTCTCTAATAGCCCCAGAACATTTCTGTCTCTTCATCTGCACAGTGTAACAGCTATAGCCTTGCATGACAACTTCCAAGTTCTAAATTATCTGCCGATGATGACACAAACTTCCCACGACCCTTCATCAGTTCTTCAAATACTCTCTTCCACTTTCTCCACTCCCAGGTCTTCCCTTCATTTTAAAGCATAAAGAAAGAGAACTTTCTTTAATCTTGGCATTGAGCTCTCTCTTGTGTCTGGCTACAGTTGTTCAGCTTTAATGGGAGTCGTGAGAACTGGATGACATTATGGAAACCTATAATGTCACTTGGAGCACATCCACTCGGCTCCAGATTTTACATGTAAGAAGTTGTAACATGTTAAGGGAAATGCACAGAAAGATTTTATAGTCCCACCTCCCATATCAGTCTGAACTGAGACATCAGTTGATTTGCTGGCAGTCATGACAATTCAACAACCTAGAACTTACCTGCTGCTACCAAAGAAGCACAAGTGATGGACTTGAGATTTGCAGGCATGTCTTGACAGCAGTGAGGAGAAAAAGTGCTCTAATCGTATGTAGACTCTTTAAATCAGTATTCCTTTTCCAACTGGACTTTAAAAGTACTAGTCAAATATTTTAGTATGGCTATTGAAGTATTGGTCTTCTCATCTAACTCTAGGCAAGAAACCAAATTTCCAAAGTGTATTTCTGAAAATGTCAAACTATTCCTTTGAGTGTGGCGCCTGTGCTCAGGTGTTTATAAGTGGGGGCCATGTTTAGTCTGACATCCTCCTTCTTTGGCAGAATACAACTGAAAGTGACTCTACCTTTCGATAATTGACTGAGTTGACTTGAGCTTTGTCACTAGTTCCCCAAACATGTCACCATTTAACATCTCACACCTTATTCGGAGGGACATTTAGAGCCCTCGCCACCCTTTTCCACTGAATACCATCCACAGAAAACAAACACTATAAATATGTTAACCAGCTGACAAGACCGATAACATATGTTGAGTGTATTTGACGTTCTAAAATTTCATCCTCCTCAATAAGCAGATTGCCCTCACAGTAGTTGTAAACAAAGCATAGTTGTCTGCATGTCTTTAATGCCCTTTTCCAGCTGCTCTCACTGTTTTTACATTATGATTATGGTTTTGTCTCATTTAATGTCTGGAGTATTATGATGGCCATGCCATTGCTGTTTTGCCATCGATTTGTACGCTATTTGCTTCATAGGTATAACTGGACTCAGCCTTTTTCTTTCTGATCTGCCTTTCTTATCTCCCACTTCAAACAAGTCACTCTTCCCCCAAAACACTGTATAACAGTCGCTAAAGATACTCCTGCTGCTTTCAATTCACTTGTAGCCCCCCCTCTGCCCCCTTCACTGTCAATGCACGGCATACAGATTATCAGCAGTGCATCCCTTTGTTGTTGCATGGAGGGGATGGGGGTATTTGAGTTAGATCCCCTGGATAACATTCGGAGCACCCAGATTTCATTTCACGCAAGGCTCTTGCATGCTGACAGAGTTGCTCATACTGGGATGCTGATATGATTATTATTATTATATTTGAGGAAGTTTGAAAGGGAAACCTTAAACTCACCAACCTCACTGTGTTATTTTTAAGTATAAGGAAAGGTTTCAATGTGATAACAAAAATAATATATGAATGCAGTTGATGTTTTTTCTCTTTCAGAGACTTCCAAGCTGTCTGCCTTTCCATCTCTTTGTTGAGACTCTTTACTGGAAAAGGAACCGGGAAAGAAGAAAGACTCCTGCAGACCGACAACGCAATGATGTTGTTGCTTTTTACTGCATGATGGACAGGCCTTTACCATCCTGGGAAAGCTGACAGACTGAAGGGAGGGATCTGATATGGGCTCTTGTTTTGATTTCCTCAGACTTCTTATCTGTAAGTGAGTTGGGTGGAATCCAGCCTCAGACGTAACGTCCAGAGGAGAGACGACACGCTATATGGTTACAGGTTATCACCTCCACTCAGTCACGCGTGACCCACCTTGGCACCAACTCTTTCATCTGTTGTCATGGCTAATTTCTCAAACTTGTTTTCATGTTAAGGAAGCATTTTGGTCTGTTTATCCACTTTGATTTTTTTTTTTTTTTTTTTTTTACTGTTGAATGTTTGGGTTATGACTGCCTTCTCAATTTCTCTTGATTTCTTGGCAGTTTAACATCTTGGAAAATACACTTTCTTGCGTTCTTGCTGAGAATTAGACAAGAAGATCCATACCACTCTCATGGTTGATGAGTAGGGATTTTACAATGGGGAATGTGCTAGATTATTCCTTGTCTGGGTGCACCTACTCCCCGGATTCTTGTTGTCAGTGTGAGATTGCCAGTGAGAGATTGAGTGAAGACTCCAGAAAGCTGCACATCAGTGTTGTTAGGTGAATTATTTAACTAATGGACAGAGCCAGGGTAGCTATTTCGCTTTATTTCCAGTCTTCCATTCATTATACTAAGCTAACTGCCTGATATTGAGAATGGTACTGATGTTCGCATCTTGGAGACAGATAAGTTAAAGTCAATCTGTATCTTCTGTTTTTTGAAAGTTTGGTAAACTAGAGACAGGATTTTAGATAAAAAATAAAATACAGATATCCTGAATCGTATTGGTTCCTCAAGTGTTGCAGTCTAAAGTAAGCCACATTAATGTAAAGTAAACACAAAGAGGAGGCTGTAACAAGAGGCAGAAACAAATATTTTGGTAGGATGATATATCACCAGGGAATGACTGTGAGGTTCTATCATCTGCTGTATTCCGAGACACACATTACAAGCCTCAAATTGAATAAACCAATAACTCTCACCTCTGCGTGTAAACCTTTTTAAAGCAATATTTACAACATCTGAACTACATCTCCAAATGAGGATCATTTATTTTGGATTACTTAAAAGAGTGTTTACCAGGCTTCCTGTCAGAGATGCTGTCACACATGAGAAGATTGTTTACAAGAGCACGGAAGGCTCTTCAGTGCTATATACGGCATCTGTGAGGGCATTTGTCATTCGATAAAACTATTAATAGTCCTTTTTAATAAATCGTCCCCACACACTTGTTAAAAATATGTAGGATGTTTCACTTCAGGTGCCTGGTACAACTGATAATATAATGCACTCTAATAAAACTGGATGGAACATTTAAGATATATTTGACCATACTATATCAAGTCTAGTTCAAGGAATGCCTGTATCTTGCATTTTCCAATTTTTCCCTGAGGAGATTCATTTTTCAAAGTGGAGAAGATGTATTCTCACCCTTAAAACAGAGCTCATCCATCTCCCACTATCATGGCATGCCTCGCATAGCAGCAGAAGCACAACAATTCATTGCAATCCAGAATGAGCTAATATACAGCAAAGCATCATGGGAATACTCACTTCATAACAAAACCCTGCTCAGAGAGTGTGGATTGGGCAGTGTGTCCTGCTAGACTCTGAGCTTTTTCCTCTCTTCGGTACCAAATATGAGCCTAATGTAGAAGTAATCACACTCAACACAGTATCGCCTTTTAAACTGATTCCTTCCCATGAGGAGGATTCCCATAAATCTCTTTTGATGTTTTGAATCATGTCTCTCTATTTTCTGTCCTGACACGAGCAATCTCTCTGTTTTATCTTGCATTTATCTTACTGTTATACGGCCACTGTAAACATAGTTGGCGCTTCTGTTTGTTTATGCCAAGTCTCCCATAGAGATATGACTGTTCTGGACACTTCTTGTGCCGGTGCCAGATGGTGCCTCTTGTCTCTCCCTCAGTATGGGTTAGAGGTCGATTAAGAGTTAGAGTATCTATCTTTTAGGGAAAAGATGAGGGATTTTCAAGATGATCAAGGGTCAAGCATTTTTGATTAAATTCATTCGACCGCAGATGCAGATCTGTTTTTTCCTTCCCATTCATTCGACCTGAGACATAGTGAGGGGAAGGAATCAGATGTGTGTTAGAGGAAAAACTTACAAGTTCAATCTGAGTTAAGGACCTTCCTACTCCACCACAGTACAAGAAGAGGGATAGTGTTACAAGCAGAGATGAGACGAGTGTCCCAAGTAGCGGTGTCCTCCCCTTAGAAGTTGTGGTATCCTCCTCTCTTTCTGCAGAGCATTCCACACACACCAAGTCCAGGGAGCGGCTCAAGTCAGACGATCCCCTTTCTGCTTCATACACTGCCGACAGGGCTGTCGTCAGAGGGTTTTACCAGCGGTGTCTGTGAAACCTGAGCGTTGCTGGACAGGCTTCTCAGTAGGGGGGCAAGAGGTGAGGGAGGGATGGTTTAGCACCGTGGCAGAGGTAATGCACACCCCAAGTAGTGGTGGAACCGGGGCTTGGTGGCTAGCCACAGGGCTGCCTGAGTGTGAGGAAAGCCAACCCGCCGTCTCTGAGAAGATCAGATTTCCTCACAACTTGTTGCCCGATGCTATATAAACTCTGGCATGCGGTGTTGACACCTGATCTGGACTAAAAGGGCCGCTGGAGAGATTCTCTGCACCCACCAAGTCGCTTGCTCTATGAAGTCCACTGCCCCCTGCTCTTGCCCAGATCAACTCACTGGCATGGTTGCCGTCCACAGGGGCCCCAGTGGACCTCCACCACACAGCTTCCACTCAGTCTCAGTCATCACTGCCCTGCTAATAAGGGTCTCAGGGGACAGTCTGCCACAACTAAAGGGATACCGTGGGTGTTCCCTCAAGCTACCATGAAAAGGAAACCTCCCCCACTGAGTTAGGTTTAATGTGTCCCCGTGTGTGACAACTGTCCATCTGTTCTGCCAAGCCACACCAAATCTAAACTGAGAGACATGCTGTCATATTTGAGTTAAAGATTTGAGGGGCACTCCACCAGTTTTAATGTGGAGAACTACTGAGTCTGTGAAAAAACTTTAAATGTCTTCTTCGGCTCTGGTGGGAACCAAAGCCTGATGAAAATAATCCAAGATAGCTTTGATAATTTCATCAGGGTTTTTGGTTTGCATTATGGGAATTGCAGGATCTGTCTTTGGAGCTAAACCAATACTAGGGACTATAAGTCAGAATATCTCTTTGGCATCTCTTGGATCTGTCTCTCACAAATTTTGACATTTGTGCAATACTAAAAACTAAATCACAGCAATTGACCCTTTAATATGGTACAGTTGAGAGAGCCCTGCCCTACAACTTAGACACAAAGCACAAGCAACAGCGCACGCATTTTATGTCTCCTAAAATGCCATGTAAGTTTTTTAATTAATTCTGTTTTGTTCTGTGCAGTTTATTGCTTTTCTGCATTTGGTTGTGTTTTGTTACTACATGTTCACTCTGGTTGCGTCGTGCCCTTAGGGCCACTACTTATCTACAGGGCCAGTGTACTTGTACTTGCTTGACATAATCTAGCATCAATACATGTTATTAGTTCTGGTGGTAAAAGTACATTTCTTGTCTTTATTTATTCATATTTTATTTTTTATTCATTGTTTTATGAAATTTTTGCTCCATTACTGCAACAGTAGAGTTGCACTGGTATTGTTATAAGACTATATATTTGAATTATGACCCTCACAACACAAAAAGAAGTCTAGTCAAAAAGAAGCCTAGTAAAACTGCAGACGCAGATTTCTAAAAATAAGTTGATGAGTATGATTTGTGGAAATGGATGAATGATGAAGATTATCTTTATCTCCTAGCAAATATACAATAAATATGACACTACTACAAACAAGTAGCTGAATTAAACAAAGCCAGTAGAACTCCTGACTGCCATTATACTAGTAATCACAGTGGACCAAGAAGCCCTGAATGGAGTAATGAGGGCTAGTAGCATCAATTATTCAACCGTATTGAGCGGGATATGAGTTTTCTATCCTTCTAACAGAAGAAACCTGATGAGCAGGCAGCCTCTGAGAGAGGTTCACTGCCTGCCATGAATTTATCATAACAAGGAAATCTAGTGATCGATATCACACACCTTTGTGAAGACCTAGCTAATGCACATGGTTGACCATTCGTTATTAGCTCAGAGAAATGAACTGGGGATCAAGGATTGAGTATGAAGTCAAAACAGAGGAGCAATGAAGGGCTTCATCCTGGACTAAATCCAGATGTGTAACACATCAGCATTGCCTGTTAGTCTGACTGTCTCTACATACAAAGAAGTCCTGAAATTTGTAATGCAGGCAGTATGACAAAAAATATGTTTTTCTCTGCTTCAACAGATCATTTAACTACAGTTGAGGAACTCAATATAGCGGTTTGAATCAGAGGTTGTTAATGACAGATCACGGGGAACACAGGGCGTAGATGAACTCGTCTGACGTGATGTAACCTTTCAAGTGGTTCCAGTCCAATGGTGCTTTTGCAGATTTCGTTTTAAACCACACTGCTATAGGCTGCATAGGCCCCTGGTTGTTGTGTCAGTGTCAGCTTAAACAATCCCGCCAGTGACCTCCAAGATGCCTTACGCTATTTGGAGAGTCACTTCAGATGAGGATTAGGACTGGGTGTAGATGGAGAATTCGCCAACGGGAGACAGCTCTTTTTGTTTCAGCAAGCCGGGAAATGGAAAACAACCACACATTTCTGCGAAAGCTGCAAAGAAGCAGAGCAAGAGGGGAAAAAAGAGAGATTAAAACACCAGAGGGCCCCTTTTTCTCAGCTCAGGATGTTGTTTATGTTGTTGACAGGCCTTTTAACCTCCCTAAGCTCATTCTGTGGGGTCTCTTTGGGAGCTCACTTTGAGTTTGTAGCCTGTGGAGTCTCCATTCAGCCTGTATCCAGTCAACAGTTGCATTATTTATGAGTGTTGCGGCTGTTGTTCTGCCTCCATTATTGAGATTATTAGTACTTCATCATGGAACAAAAATAATGAGGGGACAATAAATGTAAGTGCTGTCAACTGCCACTTGAGTGAACAACATGTCAGGTTTCTCTTCCCCCAGATTCTGACGACAACATATATGTGTGATATGTTTCAGATAGTTCCAGTGGACTGGCCTCAAGGCCCATTTCACACTGGATTAGTTTCCATTTCAGGACCCGGCCCAGCCCCCACCTCCTATATTGGACACGTGAACTAAGGTTAAATCCTCAGAAAGACCTTTTCATCTTTTGTCATGGGTCTAAAAGCAATGTGACAGAAGTTTGCTTTTGGGGCATAAATTACATTGGGTCAGGCCATAAACAGGCTCTAATCCAACTGTTTAAAATGGATCTTAAAATGGGATTGTAAATCACAGAGATTATTATTTGTGAACTGTTAAATAATGATGCGATCGCATGCTAAGCCATCATTGCTACAAGTAAACTGGTAACAATACTCGCAAGACCACCATCATGCAGTGCAGCACATCGCTCTCTCTTTTCTATCAACATCAAACTCTCTGTCTCTCGCAAAGTATATACACAGGTAAACAGGCATGTTCAAGTACCTGCCTAAATACACATTAGAGGATATACACACAACCACATTCACAACACTGCTTTACTTTGCAGACAGACTTGCATTTCTAGTAAGGGAAGGGCTTTAAGTAGACAGCTGTGCATGTATAAGCCCCCATCACCAAGCATACTTCCAGATGTGAACACAAACCAGTCACTCAGCCCAGCCTCACCCTCCATCCGTACACACATGCATCGCGAACAAAATGGGTGTTTGTATCAAGGGAAATCATAACAGGAAAAGAAGGAAGGGGAGCATTATCCCAGCTGAAGGAAAGTTCCACCATATCACAGACTCTGGACAGACACCTCATTAACATCTGTCCATGTAGCATCTGTAAATGACAGAGAATCATTACAGTCAACCAGTCATCTCACTGCATCTAGTATGCTTTTTAGTATGCTGAATTAGATGAGAGTACCGGGTACGATCATGGTAACTTGATAGAATTGTTATATATCTTAAATCTACTTCTCATCATCATATTCTGTTAGCAATTAGCTCTTTATCCCATTGCTGAATCAGTATCAACTCTTTTCCTATAACACCTCATCACAATAAACCTCCAGTCACACTACATTAGCTGTACCTCAATGAGGCCACTTTTGGGAGTAAAAACCACTCCTGCTCTGACCCCTTGACTCCAGTTCATGCATCCCTCACATTCTGTCACTTTGTGGCAGTGCATGCTAAGTGGTAGAAAACACTCAACTCTTAGATAGCTCGGGCATCTGTTTCCCACATCAGTTGTTATTATTTTCATCTTTATAACGAGCCTAAAAATGGAAATTATGTTAATTTATTCTTTTATATATCTTGCCTAAACACGGTCAAATATTCTTCAAACCCACTTGATGTCATCATAAATTTTAGTGGTGATCCACTAGTTTCCAGAGACGCCAAACATGTCAGGCTGAATTTTGGGGAAATGTGTATAATATTATACAAAAGACGACGTCAATATCCCTGTTTGATTCAATTGTACTGTCATAAAATACATGGATTGTTGGGTTTAAATATCTGGCTTTGTAAACCATGTGGAACCACTATGAAGAGTTGCATGTGATACTATCAGGTAGTAAGTAACAATACATTTCAGCCTTAAAGATACTTCAGTCTAAACAAAAGGGAATAACCATTGGTTAAGGGGTTAATTTGAATCCATTTACTGTGTGTCAGAATAGAAACCTTTCAGCAGTTTATTGTCCTTTTGCATAAAGTGGCTAAGCAGACACTAGTCCGCTTGTATTTTGAACAACATCAGTCTCAGGGAAGTAATAAACTACTGGCTAATTTCTCATTAACAGTGTTTTTGCTCTGGGGCTGTCCACGATGCTATCTGCAGGGACTTTGGTAACAAACTTGAGTACCCCACTCCAGCTCGCCTGCAGAGTGGCATGCGGATGACTCTGCCACAAAGACCCAAGGGTTCCTGCCGGCCATCCTGGCTTCATTAGCAGAGTTAACCTTCAAAACGTACCGCTGCCTCCTGCTCTGCCCTCCGGTCTGTTATGGCTGAGAGGAAGTAGGAGCAAGACTTGTGTCAAATATACTGTCAACGAGCTAAACAGGAACAGCTTGGACACAGCCAGGCTGTAGACAAGAATCTCGTTGGGTAGCGAAAAAGTTTGCTGAATGAAACAGAGTCGAGAGCCTTTCTTTTGAGTCGAAAGTCATCCGTCTGCAGGAGTTTGTCGTAGTTTCAAGCTGAAACTTTAACTTGATAACATGTAATAAGGGAAGTGAGTGAACGAGGTCTGAACACAGCTGTAAGAGAATTTTAGCTGTGCCAGTAACACAGCCACTGCTGAGTGAATGGTACCGTTTACAGGACTCCTCTGTAAGGTAATGTACCAGCAGTCTCTGATCATGATTTCATGAGGCAATTTTTGGATTAGCGGTCACTGGATCCAAAAGCCATTTGCAGTATGGCATGGATGATATCACTACATGAAAGAAGAATAGCAGTCCTATATGTATTAAATATGCTCGGTAATCCCAATGCCTTCACTCCATCTTGCATTGGTTTACCTTTCCCTGAAGACCACACTCTCACTATGAAATATGGAAAGTATTGTATGACCTGAAACTAACTCAAAGAAGCTGTGGAATTTGTCAACATGGATATGAATTGATGCCAAATGATAGGGGCTGGTCTGAATCAGTCTTTTGGAGTCTCAATTTATTAAATAAAAGGAAGAACAGAACTGAATAAATGCCAGTCCCACTTCACAATCCAGTTCCTCCGATTATTGATTCACACACAGCTTTTGAAATAAAGATGCGACTTTCAAATCTTTGTATTATTGAGATAGTCTGCACTAATCTGGACACATTTGTATAGAAAATGAAGTGAGAGCTAAGGTGAGGCTGGTTCACCCAGGTGTCACACCATTGTTTCCTTAATTTCCTCTGCAGAGCACCCTGGTGCTCTGTGTGAGACTTTTACATGACCCCCCCCCCCTCTGCTGGCCAGAGGCTTGATGAGGTCCAGATGTGGTCCAGATGAGACCAACATCTGATGCCGGGACATCAGGGGAACTGGAGACGCCAAGGGCTCGATCAAATTGCCATAGGTTATGCTCAAATTCATTTCTGAAATGAAGGTACTCTAGCATGGAGTCCATGCTTCACTGATATTGAAAAAAAATTGTTTGTTTGAAATGTGGTTTCACTGCAACAAACACACTAATGTATATTTTTTTCGCCTTCTGTTTGAAGAATGTTTTATAACCCATTGTAAACCTTTCAGAATCCTTTTTAAAATCTATGTTTTTTTACATATGGAAAATTCATCATGTAAATACTCGCTCTGAAGGTGTACTGTGATCAGGATCTGTGATGACTATCTCCTCAGTTTTTTGCCTCAGTACTAAAATAAACCAGATACAAAACATTGAAATGTGAGCCAACTTCTTCATAAGTTCATCATTGAGTGTTGAATTTGGTGTCTTGCTAATTTGAGAACTTTTTGTGATTAATTACTGTGAAGCATGTGAACAAGATATTTCATTTTAATTTCAACTATTTTGTTAATACCTCATCATTATTGGTGCTTATCTGAGACATGAATTAAAACTATTTAATTTATAAGCAAGAAATGTGTCTCGTGTAAAATAAGCATGACTAGCTGAATGTGTGTTAAATGCTAGTAATACTGGCTTCCAGCCAAAGACCCATGTGTTTGATAGTTTCTGAGTTCCCGTTTACACTGACAGTTCATGACATCATGATGAGAAAGTGTGCTTGAGCGTGTGTGTGTGTGTGTGTGTATACTGTATATAAGACTTGTTATGATGTTAGCATGTGTACACTATGTGTTTGACTATATGGCACAGAGCAGGAAAAACTCATTTCTAGCAGGGAGGGCTCCCCAAGGCAACAGCTGCATGATGTCAGATGCTGAGCAGAGATTGGACAGATGTAGTGATATGAAGTATGCAGGGTATTAAGCCAGTAGTCTACAGAGAAATCAGAAATGTAAGGCAAGCGTACTGTTATATATTTTAGGTACTCAGGTAGGGAAATAATACAAATTGAATACATGTAAATACATAAATTGAGAGTTTAAGACAACACATAACTTATTCATCTGGAATTCGGTCACTTGACATGTTAGGCAAAAGTTTGATTCGCTCGATTACCAGCCTGGGATGTTCTAATGCTTGTTATCAGTCAGTAAAGCTTTACAGGAAACAATGGACCTTTTTTTGTTTCTTTTGTTTCAGCAGCTGTCGGAGGTTGATATGTGAAGGATATGCTTGAAGTTCACTTTCAGGCCATGTGACTTCTTGCAGGCTTAGCCTTCAGCATCCTTGGGAAGCACCATGGTCGGTGGATCGAACAGGATTAGGGACAGAGTTATGGTTAATTGCTCATAATTCCTGTGTGATGATTATGTGTGTCTCAGGCTTTTGCTTCAGCAAAATGGATCCCATGACAAAAGTCATTTTATAGATGTGAGGATTATCCAATGCAGCAGGGAGAAATGCAGCCCGATTTATCCAATTATCTTTTCTTTGTTCAGTTATTTCTCTTATGCCTCAGCTTAAAGCTGTGGGACAAAGAGAATGCCACAGGCCTTGTCTTGTGCAAGCAAATATAATAAACATATAAAGTCTGGTCTTTCAAATTGCACAGATACGTTTTTTTCTCATATACCATGCAATCTTGCCCCATTCATTTTTATGTGTTATTCATCCAGATTTGGGGAAATCTACAGCTGTGACTTTTGATGCCGCCTAATTACAATGAATTAAATTTCAAGCATAAAAAACTCACATTTGGAAAATTCAGTAGCGGTGTGTCTCTCCAGAAACGATGCCCTAGTTACTCAGCACAAACCAGAGAACAAACTGTGAACAGTTCTCGTTGAAACTACTTTCTACAATGAAAATCGCTCAGAGCCAGTTTTCGGCTTTTGTTTCTTTCCTATTTTTCAGTCTAGTTTTTTGTTAGTTCCTTATTTATGTTGATTACATTTATATTTTAGAGCTGGTGAAATATTGATATTCTAAGAAAAAAAATATGTCATACAGCAAAACACAGCAAATATTTGTATATCATACACCCGCTTTTAGTGTCACTTCTAGTCAGTAGTGCATTGAGGATAAATGGTCTGCTCAGTTGATTTTAGCATAAATGTCTCAGACTTTTCAAAATTTAAAAGCTAATTCACAAGTTACACAAGTGGGCTTTTGTTCGCCCCCCAAAACTAACTTTGTTGCAGATTTATAGTCATTTATAGTCAAGTCCAAGCAGTGTAGTAGAAACATATCAAAATGAGGCCATATATCTTTTCTTGTGAGGAGTTTTGTGTGAATTGTTCAAGGAGTCTGTTCTTTGGCTAAGGCACGGGGGTAGTGCTTTGCAATTTTCCTGCACATATGATTAATAAAGCCCCTGTTGTAGGTGCATGCATGTGGTGATGCTTCTTGAGCCTTGCAGTGTTGTGTTTGGCACCCGATGCACAGGGCCACAGAAACTTAATCCCGTGTTCCTCTTTTATTTGACCTGCAAAAGAAAATTACCTGTTTCATTTAGGGCAGAATTTCGGAGCAATTCCATTAACAGCTTGCAGCAGTTCAATTTAAAGGAATAATTTGTTTAACTGTACAGCTCCAGCTACACTACATGTATCACATAGCTTATTAACCGACACCTCAAACGAGGCCAAATAACTGCCCTTTTCTCTTCTCAGCAAGAAGTTCTGAATCATATCAGTACCTACAGTATGATGTATTTCACCTTTATCAGCCCTGTCTCCAATATCAAAGCTTGTATTGTGACTGAACACCGAGAGAATCCAGGTACTTTTCTGAAGCAGAGGAGGAGAGAGACAAAAAGTACTGATAATTAACGGCTGTCACAGGATACTGAGTGGATGCAGAACGATTACAGATGACATATAAATTGCTGTGTAATTTCAGATGCTACGGGCGTTTTCTGTTGGAGCAGGTCTCCTCTTGTACTGCCTGACAGATGATATTCAAATGGAAGGCAAGGCCAGAGGGATAACATGCCGTTGTTGAACCATTTGATATGCCAAGGACATATAATGGTCGGGCCACATGCAGAACAGCAGATCAAACACCTTCTAAGATTTCAGGAGAACACTGTGTAACACTAAACAAGCTCTTAGAAAAGACCCACGTCATTGTACTGAAGTGGTGAAATTCACCTTGCAGTATCAGGTCAAGAAATGTTCACACATGAATTCCCACCGATGTTTCATATTGACAGTGAATTTTGCAATTTAAAGAGAAAAAACATTTAATTAGATGTATGCAAGGAAACAATGATTCCATTCCACGGTCAGCAGTGTTACAAATGTTTAACACTTGTGAAAGCAACACAACCTAGTTTTAGGCCATTCACGGTCCGTGATTAGTCAAATATGCCTGCACACTGTCCACTAGAAGGCCTCATCAAGTTCCCTTGTTTGATTTACTCATGAACAGCTGCAGAGGTGGGACTCATGCACAACATAAAGGTGGGCTCTGGCTCCGTAACACAGTCTCTCCTTTCCCTTAGCCACTCCAGATAGAGTTTGATGTTCTATGACAGTGATTACGTTCATGTCAAAGGGAAGACTCGCAAAGCACTGGGAGTCATAGCTCACTGGAGATGATCCAGGTCTATTACAAACAGCTGGGGGTCTTTGTGTCAGAGATCATGAGTCCCATTAGCTGGCTAATGGCTCACCGTGACTATCATAAAATTTTGATTAATGTTAGGGAAAACTGTTGCACTGGACAACAGAATTGCACGTATCCATGAAAGTTATGGCTCTGAGAAACACCACATCTGATGTGACCCTAATGTGAACTCCAAGGCCATTTCAGACATGCACACAGGTCATGAGAGAAAAATATCAACCATCGAGTGCAAAGACATTTTGCGATATAATGCATGTATCAGTGCATCAGATTGCCATTCATATATTAGTATCAGAAAATAAATATCAAATACTATGTAATGAAATAAAAAACTCCTGTGCCATGCTAGAATCTCTCATGGTAGACCAAACTGGCAAAGTGAAAACAGTAGATAATTTCAATACAAAAGTGATGCCAGTTGTGGCATTGCGAGGTTTCTATATGATAGAAGCATCCTTTTAAACATCCAGTTACATCCTTTTAAAAGTGCAGTCCTATAAATCTTTCAGTGCTCTAACATGTGCACAGATGAAGAGGAATACCACATCTTAATGTAATCATGGTGTGTAGTATCCAGGGATTCCAGATTTGAACCTTCATTACCGATTCGCATGCATGATATAACGGATGCAGCTTTGGTTGGGAAATTACCAGGATTTGTATTTTCTGTGCGCACGAAATCAACATAAAGACCTGAGATTATGTTGAAATGTACCATAGGGCTTTTTACTGAATCACAGTTTTACAATCAAAAAATCATAAAGTACAGCAAATTGATGCAAAAGCCCTTTCGTGATACTGTCATACTCTCCTGAATAACAGATCTGTTTTCCTTATAGAGATTTGTTCTGAAAAACTGTTCATCCAACAAGACATAATCCTGTAACTAACATCTACATCTGCATCCATTATCTCTGTACTCTGTACAGTTTATGCTTCCTACACAGACCAGAGCAGGAGAAAGGGGGATATTACTGCACTACTACTCCTGACCTGTTTGCCTTGCCTCTCTGCTGTTGAGTCATCAGTTAGGCACAGGTAAATAACAGCGGTCCTTCGAGTTCAGGGCTGTGGATGCACTTTGGAAAGGTTGGGGGGGGGGGTGACCCTCATAGGACCACTCATTTCGAATTGTAATTAAGGGTGGGCTCTCTATGTCGTGTAGTGACATGTGGCTGCTCCTGTTTGTATAGAAGTTGGTAGACTTGTTCCGCAGCACACCAGCTCTAAAAACACCAAGTCTTTCATTTCTACTTTGTGACATTTCAAAGTGGAAAGATGCACTGAACTGACGAGCAGGAGAGAGCGTCGAAGAATATATGGGTGGATGAGAGGCAAGAGTCACCATGTTGACATTAATTAGGTAGTGAAAGAACTTAGAGCCACAAAAAGGCTTTGAAAAAGTCTGAAATTTTAAAGTTAAGAGTCTGAGATCAGATGCAACAGAACAGAGGGAACATGAAAGAATTTTTCAGTGCACTTACAAATTTTCATGGAGTAAGCTGAGCACGGGTAGTCAAAGACAGAGTGGAGGGCCACACAGAGGTGACAAAAGTGCCTAAAGAGATAATGGGTGAGCAGCCCCCTATGGACAACTGTTCATCATAAACAATTTGATCTAGTTGTTTTCATTTATTCATTTGGCAGATAGTAGTGGTGATTGATTGATTGCTGGCTCAACAGCCCAACCTAAACAGAGGCTGATATTGCTCTTGGATATCACAAACTAGTTCCTATCTTTTCTTTTATTCTTTATTTAGGGTTAGATCGCAGTTAGATTTGGATAAGTGAAACTAATCTGGTAAAGGTTTACACCTTAAGATTATTAATTACTTTTGATCAGCTAAACATCTGTGGGAAAGTTTAGCAGAGGTTTTCAAGTGAAATAAGAAATATAAAATGTACTTATAGTCTGCTACTCTCATAAACAAACTAACAAAACAATCAAACCCACATTAAACTTGTTTTATTACTGTGATGATCCCATATGTATAGTTTTCAGTAAAAAGTGTTATTCAAAGTGTCTTTTTATCAAGATAAGATCTGTTGTAAATTGCTAGTTCGTAACAATCTCACAGTGGATACGTTACTAAAGGAAAAACGTTTTTTCAAAAAAGCCTGAGTGAATTATTTCTTTCATCAACCTCATTCTCAAAAAACTAGGTCTCTACTAACATACATGCAGATGCACTGCCATGCTTCCGGTTTAACAGGCTTCCATTGAGACACACACATCACAGCGCTTCTCTCTTTGCTCTCACACTTACCCAGCATGCATGGCCTGACTTCCCCGAAAGGCTGTGATGTTGTCAGTCCTCTCTCCTGGGAGGTGGACGTGTCTCGGGTTGAGGCTTTCTCGGCTACCACTGTATGTGTGAGGCACTTACTTAAGTGACAAAGAGAGACAGGAAATAATAAGTCATGTAAATCGAATCATTCTAAATGTAAAGCTATATCAAATGCTGTTTAAATGTCCTTTGGACAAAAAACAAACAAACAAACATACTGTATCTTTACATCCTTGGTAAAATGTGCAGGTCTATTGCTCTGAACAAGTCAAAATGATTTGTTACCTCTGTTTTTCACCCATGTGGCCTCAAGTTTTTCAGCTGAAGAAAAATGACATTAACTAGACAGTGACTTCTATTTCTTTTCTCTATACAGTCTGACGTTATTATAGAAAGGGTTTTTCTTTCACTTGAATTTTCTCCTGCATTTCAGTGTTGTTGTGGGTAAATTGCAACTTATACCTTCTCAATTCTAATAGAGCCCTGAACTGTATACCTGATATTTTTACTCATGCAAAGACATAAACGTTAAACCTGCTTTTGTTTTCAGACCCAATTATACACAGCAGATAAGTCCAAATGGGGATTGACCTATCATGGCGAAAATGAAGAAAAGTGGATGAAAATGTCTGAGCTCAGACTGTACAAAGTAACATTTGTATGTTTCCCATCAGCTCCATCCATTTTCATTTGCGTAAGAGTGCAGGCAACATTATAGATTGCTATAATCGCTCATAGCTGACAATTGTTATAAGGCTGTTAATCTAGTGAGAGTACTGGTTTGTGCCTTTCATGACAATGAATAATTTGTACAATCATTTTCGCTCCAGGAATTGGCAACAACGCAGGTGATTGTGTTACAACAATGCTGTCATATGAAAAATGCACAGAATGTTGTAAAGCTAAGAGCAGGAATGAAAACATCCTGAAGCCGGCTTAGAGTGGATCAAGTTGTGATGTGGGGTGAATGAGAAAAGGCAGCAACACTACGTCTTCATCTGTTTCCCAACACTGTGCTGATAGGTTTATCAGCTGAAGAAAACTAATGTAAACTTGCTGCTGATGAAACTAGCCATGTGTTCTCTGGTTCCCTCAAAAGAGGGTGGACAGAGCAGAGGAGAGCTTTTGTACTTGAGTAAAAAGCTGCTGCTGCAAGCCCCTTTCAGCACCCCCTGATTCAGTGCACATTACAGGGCCCCACTACACAGGTATCACTCTGTAATAAGGTTGAAAAGCATTGTAGTGTGTCTGTCATCAGGGGTCTCTAACCAGGATCTGTGTTCCAGCTGTTACTACGTAAATTGTTTGTGATATCCTGAGAAGTTCGGGTACAGCAGTAACAGGGAATGGTCATTCTAACATGTAGGTTTCCATAAGCATTGTCTGGAGGCTGTGTTTGGGAGTTTTAGGACAGGGAAAGAAAGTAGTTGCAGAAGAGAGGTGAGGCTGTCCTGCTTTACCTTCAACACCTGCACAGTCCCCACCATAGTATTTGGGGGTTAGCTAAAGGTGGCCAGACTGGATGTAGGTGTGTACAGTCTACACCCTGGACCCATATCCTGCCTGCCTTGAACACAGGTCACACTTTTCTCTGTCTGCAATCAGCTAAAAGAGGTACAGTTTAACTCTTTTGGGACAAAATGTCCCAATGTCACAATAATCGAGGTTTTTAATGGTGGGAAACTACAGTGGATTCGGAAAAGTATTCAGATCCCTAAGATTATTTTCCGATTTTGTTATGTTGCAGCTTTATGCTAAAAAGACACACTGCTCCTTCGGTGACTTCATGTCTGCTCCCTGCTTTATTTTGAAATGTGTTACCTTGTGTGTCTCTTGGTTGTTTTTCCTTCTGTGCTAGTGTTTTTCCCGCCTTTGTGGCCTGTTGCCTAGTGTGCCTCCCTGGCGTATTTAGCCTCTGTATTCCCTTCGCTCCTTTGTCAGTTTGTCTGTTTTTTTTTCCTGTGGTTGTTGCTTGTGTTCTTGGTTTTCTGTGTTTGTTTTCCTATTTTTAGATTCCTGTTCCTGCTGCCCAGCTCATCTATGCATCTGCATGTAAGCCAGTTTTGTGCATTTATTAAAGTACCTTTATTGCCCCTACTTGCCTTCTTGTGTGTGTCTGGACTTCGGTCCTGAGATCTTTGATACTTGACACGTCCATTTATGTCACCAGGGTAGCACCATCTGTCGTTAATAAAAGTGGCCTCTTTTCTTTCCATTCTCAGATATTTCCTATATGCCCAAAACCATCTGAAAGCCATTGATGGTAGTGATAAGATTATGATTATCTTCCTGTAGCCATGTCCCTGTGAAATGCCTAACACTACACTCATGGAAGTCTGTCCATTTCTTCAATAGGGCTGCTACCTTGTTCCTATTATCTATCCAGTGAGCTCACATTGCCTATGATAGAAGGTAGATAGGGCTTTTATCTTCTTCTCTTCATCAGGATAACTCGGAGCTTTGCTCCGTTCAGCCTTCCCTTAACCCTGACTGGCCTCACAGGCCCTGCTGCTGAAAAACCCCCCCACGGCACAATGCTACGACCACCATGCCTCACCGATGGAATGGTATTTGGCAGAAAGTGTCCTTCTGGGGTGCTTTGTTTTTTTTTCACTTTCTTGTGTCTTTCACTGATGAGAGCCTTCCATCTGGCCACTCTGCCATAATGCCTAGATCAGGGGTGTTCTGCAGTGATGGTTGTTCTTCAGCCCCACACAGGATCTCTGTAGCTCAGCCAGAGTGACCATCGGGTTCATGGTCATCTCCCTTGTCAAGGTCCTACTCCGCCGATTGCACAGTTTGGTCAGGCGGCCTGCTTTAGGAAGAGTCCTTCTTGTTCCATACCCCTTCCACTGGAGAAACGCTATGTTCTTGGGAACCTTCAGTGCAGCAGAATTTTTTGTAGCCTTCCCCAGATCTGTGCCGAGACACAATCCTGTCTCTGAGGTCTGCGAGCAGTTCCTTCAACCTCATGGCTCGTTTTTTTTTTTTTTCCTAACATGTATTTTCAGCTGTGAGACCTTTATATAGGCAGACGTGTTTCTTTCTAAATTGTGTCCAATCAATTGAATTTACCACAGTTGGACTCCAATCAAGGTGTAGAAACATCTCAAAGATGAACAAGAGAAATAGGAGGCAGCCAGGCTACGTTTCAAGGGTTATGGCTAAAAGATCTGAAAACTTATGTCAATGTGATATTTCAGTTTTTTCTTTACAATAAATTTGCCAAAATTTCTAAAATTCTTTTTTTGCTTTGACATTAAGGGGTATCTAATGTAGATTGATGAGGTAAAAAACGAATTTTAGCATAAGGTTGTAACTTAACAAAAATGGAGAAAAAGTGAAGGGGTCTGAATACATTCTGAATTCACTATAATCTAGATAAAGAGAGAACCCAGTGCAAGTCTGAGAAGGAGATGACAGCTAGAGAGCACCTAATATGGTATCAAAATAGACTTTTAGGATTAACATGCACAATATACTGTGGCAGTAATGGCTGATTGCAAGGATGTTTATTTCCACTTCATGTGACATCCAATAATAAACTGGGGAAAGGAATTGACCAGAAATAATGTTTCATCCATATGGCCGCTATGTGAAAGTCATCAAATATATTCTCCTGGGTTATCATTACTACTGCAAAATGTTAAAATCATCACTCCCAGGCATTTCCAACAGAATCATTAATATAAAAGCAATTTTCCCCCAGACCAAACACAAGGGCTACCTGAGCATGTTAGTTATTGTAGGTCCCACATTCCCTCCTGCTCAATTGACTCCTTATATTGTTGTTTCTTCCCTCAACCTTGTGGTCCCTCAGCCATCTGCTCACAGAACCTTATATTTCATTAAAAATTAAAAGAGTCATTAATAATATACAAGTAAGAAAATCTAAATATCTGAGCACTCTAAGTCCATGAAAATGAAAAAAAATTATTATAATAATAATTATTATTATTATTTTTATCATTATCATTATCATTATCATCATTATTATTATTATTATAGTTATTATTGTTATCATTAGTAGTAGTAGTGCTTGTTGCCAGTCTCTCCTGTTGTTTTTTTGTTGTTGTAACTTTCCAAATCAAATGATCAGGCCAATCTACTTTAACTATCAAAGGAACAGGTGGCTGTATGGACACATAGTGGCAGCTGAGACCAGAAAAATTGGCCTTCTTCATCCTGGCATGTTGTCTTCTCAGTGAGGTTTCAACCGCGAATTACTTACTTAGATAATTACTTTTTATTGCTTTTGTGGCAGGGGGATCATGCTGCTGCCTTGAGGCAAATATGATACTGTATTATTATGCACATTTAGGTTTGGTGAAACAGTTCTCCTGGAGACCACACACAATGCAATTAGCATAAATACTCATTTCTGTAACATATGTTTTGTGTGGTAAAGGGGGGGTCAATATCAAAACTACAGTTACTATGAAACAGTATAGGTGGACTACAAAGACAAATCTGTGCAGTTGCACCCATCAATCCCAACATGTTACAGGCATATAGTAAAAAATATGTTCAAAATAATTACATCATCATTCAGTCTAAAAGTCAGGTTCTCATTATCATTTCAATTTTATATTCCATTATAAATCCGATGTATGTATTTTTTATTTGCAAAATTTCCATGTAGCCTAAGTAGAAGGTTGTCACATTGTGGGAACTTCTTACAAGTCAGAATAGGTCAGATATGATTCATAAATCCGTGACAGCTCTCAAAGGGAATGTTTTTGGTTTTTTTTCAGTACTGCTCGGCTGTTAATCAAATTTACACAAAAATTATCCATATTGTAATCATATGACACAACTGCGAATTATACAAAGCTTGGTAGAGAATGCTCCCATTTCTGAAACAGCAAAGACAGAGAGAAGAGGGGAAACATCCCAGCCGACTGTTTTCTGAATTAATTTAGTGTTGTCACTCTTGCCATTTCTCCGTCAGTGCTTGAGTGCAGAACCATGACATCATTTCCAAATGATTTCAGTGTCCATTATGTTCTCAAAGACGGACCGTGAGTGGAATTGGTTCTGTTTAGACCACCATTCCAAATGTTCTCAACACAGGCTTCGCTCTGAAGTATGTCCTATGCCTGACAATCAAATGCCTGACATTTTCATGAAGATTTTATGGATTAGCGATCAATAACAGACCCCGATTTTCATTTTACTCTTGAAAGTATAAGCCAGATGTTGAAATTGCTCAGACAAGCATGATTTTCCTATGAGCCTGCGATGGTTTGGTTTTTTTGTTTGCATGGGGGGACCACAAACACATGCTACTCCTTAAGGGAGTCATTCTAGACAGGATATGTTTTTGATCATTTGTCATAATGGACAAAGAAAAGATTTGAGATAACCACATAGTCCTCCTATATATAGGCACAATGTAAAATAATCCTTTTTCATCTTTAATACTACATTGATTTAATTTAATACAGAAATTCTGTTCTTTCAAAGGCCTCTTTAACAAGAAAAAATACACTAGAAAAACCAGAGTGTGGATGGCGAACTGCCCATAAATGGGTGTTGATATATGTGTTAAAAAAAAAAAAAATTCAACATGTGCACAAGTATGAAAAGGTTTTTAATGTGTTTTGTGCTTGGTGTCAAACCTCCGACAGAAATATCAATTGATGTTTATTCCTCCTGTTCTTACCTCTGTGGACTGACAGAAATCTGGACGTCTTAGAGTCCCGCTGACTGTGTTCGTCTTCTGTCTCATCCCCAGACTCTGCTCCAGCTCCCCTCGCCTGCTGCTAAGAGCCGTCCAGCTGGGATAATTGGCGCCTCTGTCCACCATTCCTGCCATCCACTCTGCCTGAAAGCTCTCCTTCACACACACAGGGGACACTAACATGGTAGCTCTCTGTGCCCTACCTCTCTGTTTGGCCTCTCATCCTTACAGACTAACCGCACATTAATTTTCATTCCAGGGACTGTTAGGACTTGGTAATGACAACATCTGTCACTAGGAGCTGGGAGTGTCTTTGGGGTCTTTTGACAGAACAGAGAAAAGAGAAATGGAAATTTTTTTTCCACACAAAAAAGGAAAATGGGCAGAGATTCCTTCTTCAAATGTCTTTTTTTGTGAGGGGGGGTGGACCCTCACCCTATGACTTTATTTGTCTGCGTAAATGAAAATGCTAAAAATGCTAAGATCTACTAAGACTTTTGTTACTTCTATAGTTTAATTGTATCTTTATAATCTCTTTAACAGTAACCTTTGCATCAACATTGTCTAATAGCAATTTGTGCTTCACCCAAGACCGCAATCCAATGTCAATAAAGTACATGAAACCTAAGTCCATGTGAATCTTGGTAACCCTGGTAATAAATACTCTATTTATATGCAAATACACAGACCCAGAGCCTAAATCTGTTGCAGTGAAAATATATTCATTTAATTGATGTCATAGGATGTACTGCCCTACAATGAAATGAAAATCTGTGATCATGTCAACCTACCAGCGGGATAGAGGGAGAGAAAAGTCGCTGCAAATATGGAAGTAATTTAAAAGACCTTACCAACATCTAAAGATGTGATCAGACCTTTGATTTTACAGACATGCAAGCAGTCCATTATTCCAAGGACACATGGGAAGGCACTGACCACTAAAATGCTTTACAGACAAATAGGTACAATGGTTGGCTTTTTTATGGCACCGAATGTGGTCCATCCTTTCACTGTAATATTGTAAAATATGCTCAATTTTGGGTTATTGTGCAAAGAGAGGGGGCATAATAAAGCGCGTCTTTTTCTTGCTTTAAGTTTGGCTCATTTTATATAACGAGTGTGGGCTGAAGCATGTAACTGAGCAAGGATTTCCCACAATATAAAGTTATTAAATAGGAAAGGTTGTGGGGAATCTTGGTGGCTGTTTTTAGATTAGATGAGTAATTGAAAAACTGCACAGGTAGGTAAACTGAACATGAACAGAGCAAGTTAAACAAAATGCAAACATGTTTCCTCCACCTGAGGGAAGGATGAAATGCAGGGTTTTGAAAGTAAGCTGGAAATAGTAGACAATCTGATTAAATACAAATGAAATAAAGAGGGATGTTCTCTGAATCCTGACCACCTTGACAACGACAGGCTAGAGGTTTCATTCAGCCCTAGTGTTTGTACAGTTCAACCCGCATAGCTTCCTACTTAAAAAAAAATGCAATGTTACTTCTGTCCCAACTAGAAAGAATAAAGATTAAAACTGTTTTTAATATAAATTTTGGCTATTTAAGTGCTCAACTTCATCTGGGTAAAAGCTATGCCAGTTGATGTGTCAGGCTTTATTGAAAAAAAACATCTGAGATAATCACTGTGGTTTTGTTTATTGTGCTTTCTTCTTTTTGTTGCTAAGCCACAAAACAGGGTTCTGACCGAATTGTGAAGCTTTGTTACCATGTCGCCCCGTTTCTTCAGACAGAGAGACTCCATGTACCATCAGTCACTCTCAAAAAATGATATTCGCCCTTGGCATTTTCCCCATTTGTGTTTGGAGGGGGGCCAGGCTCAGGGAGGGATAAAAGCACAATGCCAGCTACCTGCTCAGGCCTCAATTTCCTCAGTAACTTCATATCCAAAAGTAGGCACAAAGTGAGAAACACGATAGCTCTTGCACAAAGGCGTTGGCTCCCCTCCCTGCTCCCTTCCACACTGTCTCTGCTGTTTGTCAATGACTGCAGCTCCTCAGGCTCCCCAGTGTTCTCGTTACTGCTCTCAGAGTAGCTACTTTGTCAGCACACTAAACCCATGCAATCCTCTACATTCAATGAGCCACATCTAGACAGAGACAGAGTGACGCCTAGTTCCTTCTTATCATTAAAAGTCAGAGGGATGCTTCATGTTCTAACTCCTGCAATGCACAACTGGGGAACACTGAAGCTGCATCTACCAAGAACTGAAATAGCTGTCAAGCCAGTTAAACAGACCACATTACTGGTAGCCATGGGAACAAACTAATTATAAATATGCACCCACTCATGTTTATCATATTTTTTCTTTAACTCTGTAAATATATCAAATCAATAGATGTTTTGATTGGGCAATCTTAACTCACATTAACACAAAAGAATGGCATTTGCTTCCATCTAGTGGCCACAAGATGGATGCACTGCAGACTTAAACCTGCACTTATCACAGTTAAAACACATGCGAAACAAACACTTGTAGCAGAAAGGTTATCCATAGTATTTTTTTTTACTTAAAAAATTATGCACATATAAGATCAATTCCAACCCATGAAAATGAAAATGTAAAAATTGCTGTTAAAAAAAAAAAAAAAAAGTGACTGTGGCCAGTTCGACAGCATCATTTAAAAAAAAGACAGTCTGGACACATTTCACAGTTTTACATACAGGCCACACATAAAACATGGGCAAAAATATTCAAATTAACAGCATGAATTAATAATTTCTGTACAAATTTCTGTGAATGTAAGATAATTTTAGTTTTTGCCTTTTTTTTTTTCTAGCTCCATTCTACCCATGTAATGCAGTTTTAGGCCACATCATTTGTCACTTCATCTTAGTGTAGAAAACCGTGCCTCTACAGTGTAATGATGTCCAAAGCCGATAAACAGTAAAGACAATCAAAGAGATCTCTCATGCCAAGGTGGGCAAGCATGTTATTAAAACTTCACATATCAAAGTGAGGACGTGTTCAGATAAGATCACTCGAGTTCCTTGAACCGTGCAAACATGGCCTTGCGTACTGCTTGTTTGTAGGTGGCATGGTCCCAGACAACAGGCTCTTTCTTTTTCCTCTGCAGAAAACAGGAGTGCAATTTAAAGTTAAAGAGGCGAACAAGAGACATCACGTGGTATATGTTAATAAAATTCACACCTACCGGGACAGGTTCAGCCCCTAAACCAGGCCTCTCACTGACTTTATTCATCTCCCTATGCAGAGAGAAAATTGTTAGGTGGTAGCCCAAAACGAAATATCCTAAATAAAATCACTTGGATGCTGCTTTGTTTCCCATTTTTCTCATGTCAAACACACAGTGTTAAAGCGCACCTACCTGGAGCTTCCAGCCCAGGTATTATGGTGCTGTGGCTGTTGATGGTGTTTTCTTCTTTTCTGTTCTGGGGATCTAGTCGCCTCTCTGGCATTCAGCTGTGGAGGACACATTCCACATTTAGCAGTTAACTAACAACATGAAACTACTTAGCATATTTTTACAACCCAAATTATTTTCACCTACCTCTTTTTCCTGGTTCTCTAGTGCCTCTAACTCCTTCTTTGACCTCTTGATCTTAAGGTGGATCTCCATATTTTGCTGTTGAGATGATAAATAGACTATTAGAGACTATTTACAGGCTCACTGACAAATATTGTTCATACAGAGGTTGACAGGTAGTACTTTGTGCAGGTCAGAAAGCTGCTGGTGGCGGATCAGAGCATCCTTGTTAGGGAACTGCCTCCTACACAGCAGGCAGGCCATCTTCTTCCAGTCAGTCAGTTTGTCATCCTTGTCTTCAGACTGGCTGCCTTGACTGCTTTTAGCTGCTTCCTCCTTTTCCTCTTCCACCTCTTCATCACTTCCAGCTGCATAGTCTGATGCCAGCAGACCCAGGGAGCCCATTGGACGCTGAGAAACAAACCAGAAAAATGTTCATAGCGGCTTTTTCAACCAGGTTTGTTCGTTTCATGACTTTGTCATCTTTTAAAATGGGACACAAAGTGAGTGATACATGGTCAAAGGCTCAATGTCATCTAGGCTGAACATCAGGTTTACAAAGCGGACTGCACAGGAGGATTCATACCTTTGACTTTTCATCTTTCTTAGGGGGAGCGAGGGGCTTCTTAAAGAGATCGTCTCCACCTGAGATCTGAGCATACAGACAAGGAAAAAGATGAAAAATATTTACAATATTTAATAAAAAGCCTTGTACTAAGTAGCTAGATATATGAATGTTGGAAGTAGGTCTCTAACCTTTCTCTCAAAGATAGCAAAACCAGCATCAGCCGACTTAGACTGCCTCTTATCATCGTCCATTCCAGCCTTCAGCACCGGTGATGGGGCACGGACACTTTCCTTTTGACGATTCTGGATCTTTGCCCAGCGCTCCATATCTTTCATGATCTACAAATAGCAACAAACTACTTAACTAGCTGCCCCTTAAGCAAGTTTATGTCACAATTTGTGCCCTGGTATTATAACTGAAGCACTACCTTGACAGCAGCAAGACTTCTTGGCTTCTCCTCTTTATCTTTCTCTTTGTCCTTTTTCGCAGAGTCGTCCTCGTCTTTCTTCTCGGGAGTTGATGTAGTGGGCACGGACTCTGAAGTAGACGTTTGACCTGCTGCCAGAGCTGCTGTGGCTGGGGGAAGCGCTGATGGTTTCTTCATATCCAGAGGAGCGTCTGCTGCTGGATTGGAAAGAATGGCCTGGTCCTCGGCGGTCATGGTCACAGGCTGGGTCTCTGAAGAGTTCCCTCCTGGAACTGGGATATAAGTCTTTGAAACTGCATCCCAGTACATATACTCCTGGCTTTGAGCATTGTAGAAATACTATACACAAAAAAAAGGTGAAAAAGGAGAAATGACAACCAAACCAATTATTAAATACATATTTATGGTGGCTATAGTGCATATGTAAGCTTGAACTGTATTCTGTGTCATATTTTCTTAAGAAACGATTCAAAACACTTCCTCTATCATTATCACACAGCCATTAGGTTTTTAGGTCTACATTTCACTCCACCAGATGGTGAGTTATCTTCAACTTGGACAACAGCCAAAGCTTGAAGAAAAAGCTTTTTAGTGCCTTTGTCATTAAAATAAAAGTGGGATGTTCTGGATGTTTGCCTTGAAGGTGATGGGATGATGGGATGAAACCACAGCTGTTTTGCACGTTGCCACATCAACAGTTGTAAATTACATGATATTAAAACAGTCTGCAAATTACAATAAAAATTTCAAATGTTCAGTAAATGTACATGAAAAAAAGTTTTCTGTTACAGGATACAGTTTCTTCTGGGTGGATGTGTATTTTGTATGTTACTGACTTCAACACATGCATTGCATTTGGATATAAAACACAACATCATGCGTTTGTATTCTCACCCTAGAGTTAGGGTCATAGTACAGTGTTGTCTCAGGATCATAGTAGAAGCCTGACGTGGCATCATACAAGTAGTTGGTCATGTCTGGATTCTCAGGGCCTGGAGGAAATATATACACATATACGCTCTGTAGTGCGACTGAAATCACGATCAACTGAGGAACAACAATAATTTGAAATATCATTAAATCATCAAATAGTATCATGATACAGCTGAGATTCTACAAAAGGCAGGAGAGAGAAAATAAAGCAAAGATGAAAAACTACCTGTCTGTACTTGTAATTTAAATGTATAAACACAGTTTTAGGATGTGTTTAACTCAACAGCTTTTGTCTCATTATCTTATTTAGCCAAAATGTCGGGTCAATGTTAAATCTAAGTGCACATTTCACCTTTAAATATTGGCAAAATCACAATACAGAGCTTCACTGGATTCATTTACAACAATTTGGTAACCAATACTGACATAAGCTGATCTAACGCTGTTCTGATTTTAAAGCTTGACTTGTTTCTCACCATAGATGTAGGCCTGTGACCCATCTGGGGCAGCAGTCATCCCAGCTGACTCCATGGGCACATGAGGTCCACCAGTGTGGAATGAAGGATCCACAGTTGGAGTCTCACAGTAGCCAACTCCCTATGAAATGTCAAGGGAGATGTCCAGTTAACTGCCGAGCTTTGAGACAAGATATATACGTCTTTGATTTTGTTTCACAACCTACCTGGCTGATGCTGGGGTCTGCTGACAGAGAGGGATTAGTGCCAGTCAACAAATCGCCTGTAGACAGAAATGTGAGACTACTTAAGAAAATTTGTTTAGTGTTTAGTGTTTGTTTATCACTGTTTAGTGATAAAAGCTTAGTAATATTAAACGGTGGAAGAGGAGCAAGAAATTAGACTGTGTTTGCTCAAGTCTCACCTTGCATTCCAACAGGAGCTCCAACAGGTGGCTGCAGAGGTTGCATGTACTGTGGAGGTTGTGGGTACTGCTGCTGCTAAAATGCCACAGAAAAAAAGTCATCTTAGAGTTCTAACCATTGTCTTCTCAGTAATTTTGAAAGGCAACACAATGAAAAAAAAACTCACCCCCATCATGCATGCCTCAGGTGGATATCCAAGGATAGAACTATTTTGTTTATCAAGATCTCTTCTGAAACTGAAACAAACAGAAAATAACCAGGATCATATGAGATGGGATTTCTTGACTAGGCACGGTGAAAGGAAACATTCTTGCAACATGGTAACTTACTTTTGGTTCTTCAGGGGTTTTGCAACCTCAGCATAAACTCTGACTCCATCGATATAAAGGGGTCTGGGTTTAGTGAGGAGCTCAACCAGACGTGTCACTTGCTACAAAAGAAGACACTATGATCACTGCTTAAAAATCACAGGGAAACACTAGACAAAGATGGTTATCACAAACCCAGTCAGGGACTTAAATTAATAACAGAATATTGGATTCATAATTATTTTTACATACCTCATGGGAGTCCATGTCAACAAAGCAAAAGCACTTTGCTCCAGGTGGCTTGGCCTTGACTAGGCGGACATTTCTCTCATCCAGATATGCAAAGGGATCCAAGGCTTTCAGGATAGTCTCTACTGTGGTGGTGGGCTTAACATTCTTTATTATCATGGCTGTACAGTGACAAAAGGAAAAATTCTGTGAATTGGACTCCGGTATGAATTACAAATGGTACAACACTGAACAAATATATCAACAGATTGACAGCATTTATGGCAACCAGGTATAAAGAACCAGGATATTAAGTCAACGTACTTTTACTGTCTTTAAAGACTGAGTCGGATGGGTGTGCGCCGTGATGAGAAAGGTTGCGGGTGCCCCAAGGTTCTGCCTGCTGCTCGGGTTCTTGCTGCTGGAGCTGTTGGTCCACCTGCTGCTGCCATGCCTCTGGAGTAAGGTCAGAGCTACGCTGCCACAGGTTGTGGGACAAAGGCTCCATAGGACCTTTTGGTTTTGACCCATTCAGGTTAGTCTTCAACCCTTCTGAAGTTTCATCCGGTCTGGGCAACTGGGGCTCCTGGAGTTGAGGTACTTTGTGATCCGATTCCTAATTCACAGAGACAGGAAGGAAGGGACACTTTTAATTAATTTGTAGCTGTGGTGGGATAAACAATATCATGTAAGGATATTGTATGTGGTGAATGTACATCAAAATTCTCAAATAGTGGCTGGGCCCTTTATTTACCTCAACTAAAGGACTTTCTGCTCCCCCTTCTTTTACAAATACAGTATATTTTGTTTAATTGCATTAAGGCGGAACTCTGTTTTCTGCTTGATTCCAAATTGTCCTTCTAATTTCTTTCTATAACTGTTCTAAGTTAATGCAAACTCAAAGTTACTGCATTAGTACATCAGTGGGTATAATCTTTAGAAACTCCTTCAGTGAGAGTTCAGATTTTCTTGTTTGGTTTTATATTCAGAGAGAATGGCTAAGAAGACTTAATGAGTATTAATTATTCATTAACAAATATCACTATTTCTGTTAAAGAGTGAAACTCAAAACAGAGTTGCTGTTAAGGTATGGCTATATCATATTATCATATATTATCATATTTTTTTTATATCGCCTTTAATTGTACCCCAACAATAACTTAAATACTGGCTTCTATCTGAGAATTTCTGGTAAACTATCAAAGAAAACAATGAACAATCATTTTCTCTAACCATACTCACATGGACGCCTCTTTCACACTCGTCTGGCTGGATGAATTTCATGGTAGCTGTTCTAGTGCCAACCTTTAGGGATCCCTGAAAGAAGAACAAAAAATACCAATCAGCATTATACGACACTATTTACTCATACCTAAAATAATATCAATGGCATGCAGTGTGGCAGGTTTAGCCCTCCTCTTCACTGCTGAAGACAAACTGGGCCAACACTTATGGTGGTGTGTAAAGCCCAGGTCCAGGACCATACTTCACACAGGCCATTTGCCCCCATACTACATTAAATGGTTTTGAGGGAACTACAAATTAGGGCTGCAGCTAAGGATTATTACCTATTAATCTGCCAACTATTCTGTCAGTATGTCAAGTAAACAATCTTTCTATAATTGTCAGAATATACTGATTACCTAACACAATTTTCTAAAGCCAGAGTTGACACTCCCACATTGCTTTTTTCCCCCAAACCAAAACCCAAAGATATGCAGGTTTACTACTGGAGAAGTCGAAGAAAAGCAGGAAACCCCCAAAACCGAAAAAGATTGAACTGGGGAAAGTTTGGCATGTTCCTTGAAAAATGACTGAACTGGCTAAGCAGTGATTTAAATACTTGCCGATTAATTTTCTTTTCAATCAGCTCTATTACAAATACACCTGTTTCTTGTGCAAGGAAGACTCATCCACAGATAAATGTCCAGAAGAAAACAATGGAACTTCAAAGTGCAAATGAGGAGCACATTCTCAGCAGATAAGGTATAAAAACCAAACAATGCCATTATAAATACCCCATTTAAACACTAGACTGCATTTGTATAGAAAGATGGGCTGTTTCAAAAGGAGGCTCACAGGATATCAAAATGTACTGTGCAAATTGGTAGTACTGTGTTGGACAGCCATAATTCTGATGTAGGCTTTGCATTGCACTCTCATTTGCATCTCATTTCACAAAATGGAATTAACCATCAAGTTATACATGTGCTCAATCCCCATACACACAATCTGATAGCTTGGTCCCCAAGCTGTTTCAAAAAACCAGAGCTAAAGCCATCTTTTACCTCTCATGATAGTTTCAAAGTGGGCATTAAAATCTTTGAGGATGTTAAAATTACTTATAACACTGCTAACTGCATTATCTAGTAAATTATACTGACCTATTATAAGCAGAACATACACAAAAAGGAAGTAGACGTGAAAATAAAGTCAAATTCAATTGACCATTCTACTCTGCTAACAAAAATAGCAGAGCCAAACAAACTGATAAACATTTCAGCAACAATCTAATTGATCCAGGCATGAAAAGAGATATGGTGCTTCTCCTTAAATTTTGAGATACGATCAAAGCACAGCAATCCTGGCTAATTTAAGATTGTGTTCATTATCTCAACATGAAAACTTCATAAACTGCTAAGAGAAATCCAAAGAAAGTTGACATCCGAGTGGCCAAACTTCGCTGACAAGTTGAAGAGATTACCATCAAGAGGATGTGCTTTCCCTGGGAAAAGTCACAGATGACTGAAAATGCCTTGAACTAGCAAAAGAATTTGGCCACAGAAAGACTGCAGCAGAAACCTGAAGACAAGAAGACGAGAGACTGTGGCCACACAGGAAGTTTTGTGAAGCTGACATGCTCAATGTAAAGAAAACCAAATTTTCAAACAAGAAAATCAAACTGGACAAATCGAATTTTTGACCCAATGATGGCAACAGTTGAAAATTCAGGAGATTATTAAAGCTCACAACAACCACCAATATCTGTACCACACTCAGAATTTTCCATCAAGCAGTTGCAGAGATATTTCCCCTCTGATCATCAACTGTCATCTTGTTTTTTGGCGCAAGAAGAAAAGTCATGGGACCAAAGTTATTAAGAGTCATCCTATGGATATCCACATCAAAATATGTACCAGTCCATTGAGTTGATATAGAAATTTTTCACTGGTTACGTGAAAATTTTGACCTGCTGGTGGGTCCAGATGAAAAGTCAGAGGATCATCAAAGCCATTAAGATTCATCCTCTGGGCACCATGAATATCTTTACCAAATTTACTGGCAGTCCATCCAGTAGTTTCCAACACATTTCACTAAAAATCAAAAAGGTCAGCCTCATAATGCAGCTAAAGGAAATATCAGGGATCACCAAGTGAGCAGGCTTCTTCCTTTGGGCGACAAGAATTGCCTTTACAAACTTTCATAACAGTGTATCCAATAGTTGTTGAGAGATTTCAGCTTGCACTGAAGTGGTGGCGCAACAGACTTGACAGATCCACTGCCATTGTCAATCACTGAGCCGTGTTGTCCGTGTTGCTAAAGCCAGCAGGAGCAATGAAGACCCGTATATACCTAGGAAAATTGTGATCACTTCAGTGCTTTACCTGTCCTGAGATTACTGGTGAAAAAATATTTTTCAAGGATAATATTCTCAAAAATGTTCTTGTAAAACAGGTAAATAAATATGTACTTATGTTAACAATTGAATCATAATAGCAAGTTTCTCAGTAATAAGGCTACACTCAGAAACTTTAGCCCTGCGTGAAAAACACAGCCCCCTCATTCAGATGAATAAGGCCAGTCCAGCAACACAGTGGGGATGCCACTGCTGAGCTCCAACAAAAATGTCGCACCTAGCTCGACTTTTGCTTGAACGCTATGAGACATCCTCTAGCAAGGTGCTATAGTGGCTGATCAATTATGTGAAAATTCCTGGTAGATTACCTTAGAACACAGACAGTGTTCTTTAATGTCACTTATTACATAATCATCACAATGACTAAGGATGAAATGACTCTTGCCATGATAAAATTCCAAGATCGTAAGAGCCTATGACAGAGCATTATAAACTGCTGCACGGTGTTTTGACGTCTGATACACCTTCAAACAGTCACTCAAACTGGAATCCTGGATCCTATTTCATGCCTCACCGATACCTTTAACAACACTGCTCTATGTCAACCAGCCCCTTGTATTGTTTTTACAGCAGGCCTGTTTTAGATCTTTAGGCCCGCTAAGGCATTGGTAACAGCAACTTCTTCACAGGATGTGCAAAGCAAAGAGGAAACCAAATTTTATAAATACACGAAGACGTAGAAGTGCAGCAAGCAGTAACAATTTCCTTTGATCCCCTTTGTCACGGCGACTAAATCTCAACACGGGAAACGGTGGCTAATTACAGTACCTTCATTGTGAATTTCATAATTAAATGCATTAAAAGTTAAAACCTATTAAGTGTTAGAAACTCCCAACGTGAGGAGTGAATTGTTCCTCTAAGCACATGTATCTTCTGGTTAAAATTCATAGTGGGCTTAGGCAGTGTGGGATTGATTTTGAAAATTTAACGCTAGGAGAGCTACTTAACAATAGGAGGGAAACCTATTGTATGTCTACATGTGCATTTATACGGCAAAAAATTGTATATATTTTTTGTATAAGTCTTTTAATAGTGCTAAACAAAATAAGCTGAGGTACAACCATGGCTTTGTGATTAAGTACCTATACTTAAATTTATATAATATTAGGACTAACCATTAAGATCAAAGACCGTATCTAAAAATGTCAACAACTAACACCTTAATCTCCTTTTCCAAAATAATTTGACTAAAAATAGTAGCAACCCCCGGTTCCCATGTTCTCTCCCTCCCCAATCTACTAAATGCCCTCTCAACCCCTCGTAATCCTGATGGGAGAGACGGCCTTCGTAGAGTGACGAGGATGGGCCACCTTGTTGGACTCCATGAAGTGGACTGCATCCTCGAGGTTTAAAAACTCCACATAGGCCGTATCGTAGCTGTAACCTGGGGACAGCATTTGAAATACAGATGGGTTTTTGTTAGTCAATGCCAGTAATGACAGTCACCCACTAAAACATAAAAGAAAACAGTTCGTGAATACATCGAGATCAGTGGGAGCGAATTTTTTACACCTTTACTGACAAACATACCTTTTCAGGAAAACACACATTTTGTTTATGCTTTTTTATATTCAGTCTTCTGATGACTGACTTCATATCAGACTTTTCCATGAAAGGCTCTGATAGAGTCAACCTTAACAGACAGGTATTCCAGACCAATGGCACTGAACGACTGCATGGTGTGCACCATGAAGAAAGAATATGTACTATCTATGTTCATAACAAATGAAGTATGGCACCTAATATCTCTCTTGTGAGAATGTTTTGACACATTTATGCAAAATGAAAGGCCTTTGAGACATAATCTTCAAAAAAGGCTTGACATCATGTATAACCACATGTTCAGCGATCTGTTGAGGAAAACGTTCACTCTACAGCAGATGTTTAGATCAGAAGGATGAACAAAGCACTAACAAGGCAGCTTCCATTTCAGGGTTGTTGACATTCTTTTTTTCCCATCAGAGAACTTAGATAAACTGTCCCTGCAGGACATATTCTGTGAATCACTGGTCACAGATCTTTTGTGACTGACACTGAATGTCACTCTTCGAAGCTCCTACTGTTGAATCCTTGATAAGTCCTTTACTTGCTGACAATGACCCCACAAGCTCCGACTTGAAAAAGGATGCCCCCCCCTCCTTTCTAAGCAAGTTCACACAGACCAGCGACATCAAAAGCGACCAAGATCGTAAAAAACAAAGAAAGCGGAGATTCGAATGTCGTAAAAAGCGAATGTACGGGGACAAGTTAGCGATTCACTGCCCCAAACAGTTCCAAAAAGAAACTTAATTCTTACCTGGCACAACATTTTTGATTTTCATTCCCTGCACTGGCACACCATCACGGACTGCAAAGGCACCAAGAATCTGCAAAGCAAAATATCAAACTGAGTTATGCCATGGTTGTCTATACAAACTACAACCAACACTTTGTGGTAAATATAATAATTCACACAAAGTTGCTTTTCTGTTTGATAATTACCTGCTCCATTGTGGCAGTCTTTGGAATACCAATGATGGATATTGTATTGGAAACTTTATCTTCCACTGATGCATTCCTGTAATCTTGATCCTTTTACAGAAACATTGATTAAAATTATGGTTATGAAACATCAAATATTATTACATTGCGAATAAAATTTTTAAACAAATGCTAGCAAAAAATAAGGAACAAAAACACATACCTGAGAACCAGACTCACTAAATTTTGAAGGTGTGATTGGTTTAGACTCTTTTATGAGTTTCTCTGGTACTTGAAGCTCCTCGCATTTGTAATCAAAAGCCCTCCCAGACCCTGTTCTGTAATCAATGTCCCTGTAGTCTTGGTCTCTCGGCTGTACAGTGCTGCTGCTTTGGAAATCATGTTCTGTCCCCATCTTACCTCTGGCAGGTACTTGATTTTGCGGGATGTCTTTCATCCCTTTAAAACAATCACTTGGCTCCTGAATCTCAGGTAAGGGCTGGTTCTTCTCTTGATGGTAAGGGGGCCTTTCATCACTATGTGAACTATTCCGATTTTGCTTTGGGTCCCTTTCTCCAAGCCAACGTTTACTCTCATTTTCACTACCGGGAGGGCCAGTAAGGGTACTTATTTCTGGGGGGGGGTTGTTTTGTGCACCTTTGCTGCCAACTGGTGGAAGGTCAATAGCAGGAAAATGGTCACCATGAGGGAAGCCGACATCTTTCCTTGGGAATTCAACAGATGATCTATCCCTTTCCTGAAATGGTGGTTGATCTCTAACATTTACATCTCTGCCAAAACCTATAGTGAACCTGGGTTCAGGTACACCTCCCACACCTTTACCCATGTTTAAGAAGGGGCTTTTGTCCTTTCGACGGTTCTTCCATTCTTCTGCAAGAGTCATCTCTTCACCACACCGATAATCCATAAGGGGACTGCCACTTGAATCTGGAAAGTCTCTCTCTCTCCGATTGTCCTCTGCACCCATAAATCCTGATCTTTGAGGGCCAGCAACATCTGAAGGCATCTCTGACCTCCCTCTGTCAACTGGAGGGACATCACTATTTCCAAACCTTAAGGGTGATCGATCTCTACCTCTAAATTCAGGTGATGGTCCTGGACGATTTCTGAAATCCATATCAGAATCAAAACCCCCTCTTGGATTGAAGGGTGGCCCTCCTCTTCTGTCAGTGTCCATCGTTCTCCTTTCACGTGAAGGTAAGTCCATATCATAGCGATCACTGTCACCAATGCCCACTGGGGGCCGGTCACGCATGTCCCTAAAACCATCATTTCGGTCCACGGGAAACCCTCTTCTTCCATCAATATGGGGATTATTGAACCGTGGCATGTTGTGATGAAATGACTCTCTGTCTCTTATGTCCATAAATTTGCTGTTTGGATCCCGTGGTGACATACCCCTCCCTCCCACGTCTACAGAGTTCCTGCCTGGTCCCGGAAAACCAGGAGAATTCATCAGTTTGTCTCTAATGGAAATTTCATAATGCCTTCTAAGGCCAAAGTCTTGCTCTTCTCCAGGTCTGAAGAAATTTCTGTTTGGCTCTCTACCTCGCATATCACGTGCCTCCATATCACGCCCCCTCATGGGTGGCCCATCCATCCTTCTCATGTCCATAGGTGGTAGATCTAGAGGTCTTTGGCCCATATGGCCCATGGGACCCATGTTCATCCCATCTCTACCTCTAAAATCAGGCATGGGACGATCTCTGCCCCCAAACATTTCTCCACGATGATCACCACTGGAATATATTTAATATATTAGGCTACTGGCTTATCTTACATGCACACAGACAAAGAATAAAGCTGAAATCATAAAAATAATATTTTTTAATATTGCCTAACAAATCACTATATAAGCTTACAGAAGGGGTGGGCAGTATGGTGACATATACTGTGCACCTACAGAAATTTGTCCAACATCAGAGATTGTGCCACAAACAGAAAAAGGAGTGGAGCTGTTAAATGCAGAAATGTGAGATCATCTCACATGCTGAGTATGTATGTAAATAGAGACAATAATTGTTTAAAACAGTTAAAACAATAGGATTACCAGAAAATGCACCACCTCATGATAACAATCATATCAATATCTCATGTAACATATACTATGATACCAGATTTTAAACATATTGCCCACTCCTAGCCAACAGCACAGGCAAACACAGAAGTACAGTTAGTGGACAGATTATGTTTCTGTCTTTCTATTAAGTTGGAAAGGAGTGTTAAATCAATGCCTTTGACTAAATGATGCTTGCTTACTGTAAGGGTGGTCCTCCCCGTGGTCCTTGCCCTGGCCCTGGCCCATCCCACATATCTGCAGTCACTATCTTATCTGGAAGCAAAATTAAAGATTTGCATTATTTTACAAAGGTTGACGAATTCACAACTTTTGACTTGGTGATACCGGATATATCCGTCTTGTATAACTAAGTAGAAATGGACTTTTGATTGAACAAGTCTAAATTTGAGCGATGAGACATTTTTAACTACATAGCCACAAACAACTTCTGGTTTATAATGTATGCAGGCAAGCGTGTCATTTAATTCATTTTTCATTTTCGACTTATAAGAAGTCTGCAGACCTGAAGCGAGTAACGCTGAGCGGTGTGATTGCTACTGCTGGTCCACAGCAGAGTGGCGCAAATTATAGCCATCACTAGGCCCCAGGAATCTACGCCACAACATCAACAAATAACCCGGGTGTTGTAAATGACTGTACTGCAATGAACCAAGGGACTCAAGGGAACAACCGCATCACAATGGCGATGTTAGTGTGACCGAATCAGCGAGATAAGAGAACATTCAAAGCAAATCAGAGCAAATGAAGTGTGACTCTATCGGAGCTAACGTGTCTCGGCTAACATTCACCCGAAAAGCCGGTTTCTTCGCGTCGGCTCGCAACTGGGCCGGACCATTTTAAACACTTCACGCCAATATATTTCAACGCGGGTGTTATTTTCGTTTTTCAGGACCCACCTTGCTTGTTCTTTGAGCTCGGTGTCAATAACAGAAGGCTCGTCGCCCCGGTCGTCGACGGCTTTTACGGGCTGGTGAAAAATGGAGGCGGACGTTCTTCTTCGTCGGTTGCTGCAGCGGAGGCGAAGCTTCTTCTTCGTGGTCGGAGGTACGGGAGGCCGCAGGGCCGCACGCCACCCAGCGGGGGCCACTATGTTTACAGCCTGTAATAATCGATTCAAAACGGGACCAGGTCTTGATAAAGCATCACAGGACAGTGGCAGGCAAACAGCGACACAACACGTTTGCCTCCTGATTACTTAAGTTTTCTGTTTGCATAAAAGCTTTTACAACATTGTTTTGTTTTTGTTTTTGTTTTTTTACAAATCTACCATTGGGGCCAATGTAAATAACAGGCCAGTGCAAATCCCAATAAACCCAACCTTGTTACAGCAAATGTGATTTGTGTCATGAGGACAAATAGCTAACAAGACATGCAGATGTATTTTCTGGTGGTGTCGGGAATCATATCATATCAAGCTAGGAGACATAAAAAAGTATTGTATCCCAGAGCCCCATGTTTCAGTTCGACTGTAAATAAACAAATCTTAGGGGCCAAGGGAGTATAAGAACTGGATTAGACATTCATCAAGCCACTGCCTCTTTGATACACCACAACTCTATAAGGCTGCACTTTTTTTTTCCTTTTTTTTTGATTGAAGGCAAAACAAACAAACAAACAAACAAAAAACTGTTTCTATGCTACAGTATAATTTGTCTGATTTGTCTGAAAATAAAACAAAAATGGATAATGTCTGTCCCCAGAAGCCATAATTTCGACATTGGCTAGGAAATTTTATGGACTGGAAAATATAAATATCTGAACATATGTTGCATGTAATATTCATTGACTGTGTTAATTGAGATTAAACACTGATAGTCTTGAATGTTAATTTTCTGAGCATTCAGAAATCAAATATCTCCTCTTGAAGTATCTGTGACCAGTATTCTTTCTGAAAAACATAATCATCTTCTTTTTTAAATACTGAAAAAAATATTTAAAAAAAAAATTCAAGTAAAAGTATGTAAATGTTACATAATTTCCTTAATATACAAAATATAGAGAAAATAATATATTTACTGATTCTATTCTAAAAATAGTCTCAGTTACTTGCCGTCTCTGCAATAAAAAGTTTGATGAAAGTAAAATGGTGGCTGGTGAAGGGTCTGGTCCTGTCAGATATTAAAAAACTGTGATGGTCAAATTAAGAATAATGTCACAGTTTCAGCAACATGAGGATTGCTCATTTTATTCATTCACAAGCGTTGTAGCAACCCATTAGCTCAGCTAAATGTTGCTAAATACACATGTAAATAAAAAAAATGCATATATATTTCTATATAATGCAAATATACATAGTGGTACAGTATATGGACTCTGAACTTACTAATTACAAATGACAACACAACAACTATAGCTAAACCATCACTCCACACAGAATGCTTTAAATCTAGTTTTTATGTAATTCTATTTTTCTTAAATGAAGTGTGAGGAGGACAGAACACAAGTATTTATATAGCAGCATAAGACTAAACAGAGAAGCAAAGGATAACAGCTAAAGCATGTCAAAGAAGTCATTAAGCAGTTATAAACTAGTTGTTTCTTTTGAAACATTTCAGAACATTACTGCAACAAATGTTAAGGCACTTTAACTTAAAAATATGCTTCCTTGCTGCCTTAAAATTCTAAGTTGTCTGAAGTTGCAATACACTGAAGATAAACCAGAGGATATATTGTCAGAGTGTCAAGTTGAATCCACAATTTGTGCTCTGTATATGCTTGTTTCATAGTAGTTCACTATTAAAAAAAACAATTTAGGGACTGTCCTCAAAGTTGCACAAGTATACAATTTTAGAGTTTTTGGCCTAGCTAAAATCATTTTCATCATTATCTTTAATTGTAAATTGTCTTAAAATCCATGTACCAGTATTTCAATTTCACTCTAGAGTAAACTCAAATCTACATGCTGGAGGTATTCATACAAATAAAGTTTATATTTCAAATAAACCTTGATATGATCAATTTACTAAATCTTTCAACAGATATTTTTAAGTCACAAGACATGAACTCAGGATTCTAAGTTCTGAAGCTAAAAACTAGCAATTTGTTGAGACAGACAAATACATCTATATCCAATTAGCAGATGAATATAGTTGATTGGATTTCACTAAATTACACTATGGGTTTTTACAGCTCTTAGGGAAAAGGAAACAACAGAGGAGCTACTTTGCACCGAGCTTTAAAGGGACTTTTACATGAAATAACAAGGGAGAATGGAGAACACTATTCAATAGACTGATTAGTACAGAAGGCGAAAAAGATGAAATGGATGGTGTTGCAAAAATTCTACAAACTGAGGGATAGTCAAACAGCATAGACATGGTATCATCATGCCAAATTTATTGGCTGTACTGCACATGTGCTTGTTGGCTGGCACTGATCCTCTTCTTTTATTTGATTGATGCCTAATCTCCCTTTCTCTGTGGCAACATTTGGGGAATATCGCCATTGCACCGTGCCTGAGGCTGCTCATCCTGTCTGGCTGCACTGAGCGGGGAGAGTGCGGAGACGGTGGTAGTCTGTTTGTCCGGAGCCTTTCCACTAAGAGCAGCTTTTATGCTGGCAGCTGAACTGTCGCTGCTGCCAGCTGGAAGAGCAGGAGCACCGCCTGGAGTGTTTGGGTCAGCTGCAGCCCCTGCAGCGAGACCGGAGGCCCCAGAGTCCCCCTGCTCAGACGCTCTAAGCCTCTTCATCAGGGTGGTCACTCTAACAGCTTTCTGTGAGTAAAAAAAAAACCTGGTTAGTTCAAATGAACTGATAAAATATAGCAAACTTTATCAATTGATCCTTACATTAATATGTGGTTGATACAGCAGCAAACAGAGTGAATGCTCTGAGGAAGGCCCTGGCAAAATATGTTAGCAATGATAATTTAATAAAATAAGAAGCCGTACAGATTTTGACTTGGCTAATAACTAATCAGATTTTTGATTAACACTTTTGAGGTCGAGGACCCAGATTCTCTCCCTCGAGTGCACACTTTCTGCCTTTTGCGTAAAAAAAAAAATTAACCCGGGGAAACAACCCTAATAGCATACAAACAATATAAATGAAATTTTGAAAACAGATTTAAATAGTAATTAAATCAAAATGGAGGTGTTACAGGGATATATAAATATATTTTTGAGTTTTTTTAGTTGTCATAGTTGTTACCATCAGTGAATGCAGTATTTATATTAATATTTATTCAGCTGAAAATTGTGGATTTAATCACGAAAAAATACTACATTTTATTAGCAGTATAGAACTTCCAGAATATTTCAAATAGACACTGTAGTACAGTCCTCCAAGTGGGACATTATGGCCATGATCATGTGAATAACATGATCATGGCTCAAACAATCATTTTGTCTAATACATGTAACCAGTAATGATATATGAGCAAAAATGCATTGATATATAAGATATGAGTAATAATACCTTCCACTTGGCTCTGGCAAAGTTCTTTTCTATTTGTGCACAAACACCATCCTTAATGTTCTTGTCTGAAGCAGCATTTCCAGAAATCCTAAGAGATGTAACAAGAGAACATTTTTTTCCCAGTACATTATTAGATGTGCAGCACCTATTCAACAGGGTTCACAACTCCAATTGTGTTGGTGGGGCCATTTAAAATTGGATTGGCTCTATTTTTTTACCACTCATGGGCTATAGCTTCCTGAGAGGTCAATCGCTGATCTTGTTCCACTTCCATCAAAGATGCCACAAGGTTTTTGGCTGTAAAACACAGGAAAATAATAACAACAATGACCTTTTTTGCAATATCAGCTCTTGAATACATTTTCTGTGAAATTTGTAGTTCATTTACAATGATATACAGCGCGCTTTAATTAATTGACTGACAATCCCTTACCTGAATCTGAAATGTCATCCCAGTATGGTGAATCAAATTCATAGTCTCCTGATAAAATTTTCAGGAAAAGGTTCTTGTCACGATTGTCAGAGTCGTCCTCATCAGCATCATCATAGAAAGGAGGGTTCCCAGACAAACTATTGAGTTAGCAAGAATAAGAGCAGGATAGGAAATTATATTTTTTTGAAAACTATACTTGGGAAAAAAGTTTATAAGTGGGTGCATTACTGGGCACTTACAGTATATACATGATGACACCTATGGCCCAACAGTCTACAGGTCTCCCATATCTCTGCCTCCCAACCACCTCAGGAGCTGAGAGCAGAAAGAGGCTTTAAGTATCCTGATGATATGCTGTAGCTTTAGACTAACTAAGCTAAAGCATATCACAATACTGTATGATTACAAACCTATTGCATTGACCTATTTAAAAATTAATTTTACTGGTCTACATTCAGGTCTTATGCTCCTTACCAAGATATTCTGGAGTCCCACACGGGTCCTTAATGAGTTCATTTTCCAGTTTTGCCAACTGAAAGTCACTGATAACAATTTTGGAGTTCTTCAAACGGTTAAAGTACACCAAGTTCTCCAGCTGTGTAAGTAAACAAGTATAGGCTTATAAGATTGGACAGCATTAGTATTTCCTATCTGTGAAGGGCAGTTATTGGCCTCTGGTGAAATGCTGCTTGTTTTTCACTAGGTGTCAGCAGTGTAACATACCTTCAGATTTCTGTGGACAATTTTCAGAGAGTGCAGGTAAGCTATAGCTTCCAAAACCTGCCTCATAACATTGCTGGTGTCCCTCTCCGAGTAGTAGCCTTGATCTAAGATCCAGTCAAAGACCTCTCTGCCTGTAGCACTGAGGAGATGGGACATCCAAACTTGTTGATGACAGAAATGTAAAAATTTTCATGTGTTGAATAAAACATTTTTATACGAGCTGAGGAAGTATAGTGTGCACCAGTCTGAGCCAACATTTCTCTCAAGCATTTCAAATAATACTCACAGCTCCAGAAAAAGAAAGTATTCTTTCTTAGTTTCAAAAGCGTCAACCAGCTGGAGGATGTTATGATGTTTTACCCTTTGAAAAGCAGGAAAAGGGGAAAGAGAATAATAGGAGGGGGAGAAAGGATAGATGTAAACAGGGTTAAAATGAGCGATAGAGTCAATAAGTAGTACAGGGCAGCTACCCACTCTCCATGCCAGACATTAAGCACAGTTAAAGTAAAACTTGTGACTATACCAGACTCTTTTCCACAGCCTTTAAAAATTGCCAGTCGAGCTTCACAGTCTATTCCATCTGATGGTGAAGTTTTAAAACAACGGTTGATTGGGCCCTATACAAATCATTATGATAATAATGAATATCAGCATTTTTAATGCTTAGTGATCATCAATGCCCTAAATGACTTAGGATATAGTTCATTTTGGGCCATGTATTTTGATTATTATTATAATGATTATTGACAGAATGGAAACCATAAGGTGTTATACTTTAATTTGCTGGTGGATCCACAAATTTGATTAATTTGCAAGTAATAATCACTTCCCAAGATATGACGTTACCTAATATTACATGCAATTGTACCTCAGTTGCAAAGTTTAACAAGACTGTTGATATTTTTAATTTTTGTTAAGGTAAACAAATTCAATGAAAAGAAAAAAAAAAGCTCGAAATATGTTATGTCTTCATGCCATACTCTCTGACCTCCAAGCCCTGTCTGTGGCACCAATTTATTCCTACTGTGTAAATAAATTGGGCAATAATAAACAATTTTTTTAGAAAAAGAAGAAAAATGCTCAATAATTTTATCAAACCAGGACCATGGCACTTTGTTTTTTAGCAAACATTACTTACCCAGGTCAACAGCAGTGGAACTCTTTTGCACAGAGGAATAACCAGAACTTTACTAGGTCTGATACTAATGTATTACTGTTAGAATACCCAAATGAAAAACTTCAGGATGTTGGTTTGTGAGCTTTTGCACCATACTCTGCTTTTGGTTTGGCTTTACATTAAGAGAAAATTTTGCTTAACATTTGTGATTAAACCTAGTCTCAGTGTCAGGACAGTGCCTCAGACATTTAAGCTCTATAATGAGGATCTTAAAACTTCACTTACATCTTTAAGATCATTATCTCATTCTTAGCAGCTTTCCTCACTTTCCTTCCATCCTTTTTGTGGAACTTTTTACAGGTGTACATTTTCAGCGTGTTCCTATCCTTGGCCCGGAAAATCTCACAAAACTCCTCTCTGTGGCAGAAAAAGGGGAACATGCATTACATTTTGATAAGTTTATCTGGAAGCATTTCTGCACTTATTATACAAAATTGCAACATAGATGTACTCACGATTTAACCGTTTGTCCAAGCTCATATTTGTCAGCCACCTCTGAGGGATTGTTATAATCCTTCTTCTCCCCAAGTGTCAGACAACCAAATGGCATGGCAGCTCGTGCCCTAGCCAGGGAATGTCCTGCCACAACACAACCTGTCAACAATATGCAACATGTTACATTTGCCTAAACAGTAAACAACAATTTTGATAGAGGACATGATCCCCACAGTAGAAAGTGGATCTGAACACAAGTGAACACCTGGAACTGTAGTTTCATTAATGAACAACATAAAACAATGTTACTGCAAATATATTCTAGCAAAAATTCCTGCACAATTGCTTTACATGTTTTGGGTGCAGTTTGATTATTTCTTTTTCAGAAACCTTTGGTCATGTATCTGAAAACGGGTATGTATAACAGAGCTTGTGGGAGCAAATTATTTTAAATTACCGCAACACATTAAAAAAATTAACATAATCTTCTTCACTGAACTCTCTCAGACTGCCAGAATTGTTTCTTTCCTCTGCAGTGAGTCAGCTCTGTACTGCAGGAACAGTAGTAGCATTATTTATCCATCTGCTTTTAACAGTAAAGAATATTCAGATGGACTTCACCCTGTACTGTAGCTGTAACTTCAGTCCCCATTTTTTATATTATGAAAGGCCTTTGTAAGTTGAGATAGCTATTATCTCAACAGCTCTGGAAGAACAACAGTAATCGAGTTTTCTGTTTTAATTTCTCACTGAGTTAAAGATGAAGTTGTAGATACCCATAGTCATAATGATAGGGAACTGAAATGTGATATATATATATATATATATATATATATATATATATATATATATATATATATATATATATACACACACACACATACATATTTACAGTATATAAATAATCTCATACTCACATAATAGCTAGGTAGTTTTATCTGTAATACATGTAAAACTAATGCTGCTATCTGTAAGCCACTTGGATACAACCCTGTATCACAGTGCATGAAATTTAGATATAGCAAACTTTCTTATACATCTCTTGAGAAAGTCATCATCACATTGATTTAAAAATAAATAAATACATATATTTTATATATATATATATATATATATATATATATATATATATATTTGTGTGTGTCTATATATATATCTATATATATATATATCTATATACATATATATATATATATATATATATATATATATGTATATACATATATATATATATAAATACAGTATTGCAGCAATGTAGTTGTGCTCATTGATTTGCAACAGTGCCCACAAAGGACAATACAGCCAGAGATGTTAATGAGATGATAATGTGGTGTAAACAATGACAGGAAAAATCACTAATTGCAAACAGATTAATATAATCTCTTAATATACATATATCATCACATCAACTAGGCTGTATTTTACATTATCAAATACGCGACCAGGCCCTCTGCTGACCAAGGTAACACAAATGCAGGATAAATCACTGCACTGAGCATAAAATTTTAACAGTAGACAACAGAAAGCCAAATAAGTGAAATTCCCCCATATAAACACAGTTCCACAGCCTGGCTTTTTAAACCTCGTGCTTTTTTTACCATGAAAATTGGGGATCATGGACATTTACTTATTTTCCAAGCAACAAATATCTTGGTTTTGTTTAATGACTTCTGACTTTTGTTTTTACCTGAGTTTCTAGATGCAAATGTAGTTACTAGATAAGACTTGAGTTGCAATTAACTGCAGAACTGGAAGTACTTACTTAATAAATATATACAACTTTAAATCAGGGTGCACAAAAGAACCATACAATAGTATCTACCCCTACCAGTTAAATTTCTACTGGTTACATACGATGGCTTGTACGGAAAACAGACTCAATTTTTTTGGCAGGCCTCACAGTAGAAATGGCAGAAGCATGCAAGAGTGGGAGTAGAGAAATTCTGACTGGGGTGCTGTCTGGAGACTCAGTCCAGACTCTATGAGAGGCAGAGATTTCTCTCTGCTACAGCATCCAGTAAAATCTGTAGTACAATGAATAATTGTATAGATCTAAATATTTAATGGAGCGAATCTGTCCTTGATCCATATACTGCAAGGAGAAAAAATTATCCTTGAAGTCTCTGATCCATTTGGACACAGTCCTTAAACACTTACAGGGCACTGATGTGGTTGTTTTGCATGTCTTCTTTAGTTCATACTGTCTTACAGACAGATGGTTACATGACCTTTTGTTGCCCTTCTTTCTCTCTCTCAGCATTTCCTGCCTCTACTTCTACCGTCTCTACTGCCACTATATAAAAAAAGGAAAAAAATTCAAAAAAAGAAAAGATAAAACAAAATAACGAGCACTGTGTTATATCATACATCAATGAACTCGACATTTTATATTGGTATTAACTACCTCTATTCTATACATTTTTCATTCGCATTAATTCTTCAGTAGTAGCCATTATAAGGCATGCCCTTGATTACTTAGAGGAGGAGAATATACCTCAATTTTGGAGATTTCTAAAAGAAAGAAATTTTGTCTATCCACCTATTCACATAAGCACAGATACCTTTCATATTATCTAAAGTTCTCAGTGTGGCCTGATATGTATGGATTGTCACTATAAGTAATATTGTTTTAGTTATTGCAAAAGAAAGAGTTGAAAGAAGTGACTGGCAAGTGCTAGTCATTTTTGCTGTATATGGGAAGTTACTCACCTCATACTGAGTTAACAGAATTACATAGTGGAAAACTGGCTCTGTCAGCTTGTAGTAAGTTGTAAGACAGATGTGGGATAAAATACTTTTTAATACCACATAATGTTGATTTTCTTTTTTTTGTATGTTTTTGTCATAATAGGCTACAGTACAAGTATCATTATAGTCACCAATTTAATAATGAAAACAATAAGATGTTGCATTTAACTTAGGTCATTTGATCTTTAATATGATAGAATAATAGTAATGATTAAGCAGTGGTCCAGAATGACAGTGGCTTGTAAGGTATTTTCAGAATAAAGTTTTTTCTATAGTCAAGCACCTGCCACCCTCTCACTGAGCCAGACTTGGTTTAATCTTGTTAAAGTGCATTTGTTGGTCAACTCTGAGTATCCATAAAGATCGAGTCTCTTCTAATCAAACAGCGTTTTTTAAGTCCATCCCGGATGATGATTTTACTCAGGGTTGGGGTTTTTTTTACAGTAATATGTACAAGCAAAGAAATCTTTTCCTTACACCAACACAGAGACCATATTTCACTGCAGCACTCTCGCCCAAACAATTACATATCTTGGTTCACTTATTTCCTAATCAAAATTTGGCTTACAATAATATACCCCTGCTTTGTCCTAAAGCAGAGGGCTGTGAGATCACCATTAGAGTGAGTATGATGAGCGCTTGGGTGATATACTTCCGCTAAATTAGCTCGTCTGTATGAATCCCACAAGGACAATACCCAGATCCCCCATTAGTGTTTTATGGCACTCACCTGGATTCATACAACTGCATGCACAACTCTATCCTCACAAGCACTCAGATGATGTACAAAAGCAAACAAACACACACACACACATCAAGTCACAACTGACCTGTTTTGCAGTAAAACAGGATTTCATCTCATGTAGGATGGGCCTCTTTGGTACACTATGGTGGCCTCTGTTTCTGTTTCGAAATAACCACACCACCCACAGCCACCTCACAAACAATACTCGTTCCAACAGGTCGACGGAGGATGCCATCCATCTCCATTGCACTTTACTTAGCCCTCGCTGGACTGGACCAGAAATACACCTACATCAGAATGGTATTCATCGACCAGAGCTCTGCTTTCTATACCATCTTCCCTTCTAAGTTGGTCACTAAACTACTCCACCTTGGTCTCTCCACAACACTCTGCAATTGGATACTGGACTATCTGACCCACAGACCTCAAACTGTCAAGCTGGGCAACCAAACATCCTCCACCTTGACCCCGAGTACAGGTGCCCCACAAGGTTGTGTGTTAAACCCGGTTCTATACCATCCATGGATCCAACATTATCATTAAATTCACAGATGACACGACGCTGGTAGGTCGGATATCTAACAATAATGATTCAGTCTATAGGAAAGAAATCCAACATCTGGTGACATGGTGCTCTAACAATGGCCTTGATCTTGATGTTAAAAGACCAAAGAACTGAAGTGGAAGTCCAATAAAGGCAGCCACGACCCCAATTTTATCAATGGTGCTAAGGCTGAGCAGGTGGCAGGTTTCAAGTTCCTCGGTGTCCACATTGCTGATGACCCGACAGAGTCTATAATTACCTCCATTCTGATAAAGGGGGCCCAACAATACCTCCACTTCCTGAGGAGGTTGATAAGGGCCCACCTGTCACAAAAACACCCTGCAAACTTCTACCACTGCATTGTTAAAAGCAAAATAACATTCTGTGTAACAGTGTGGTATAGGAACTGCACTGAACAAAAGGCCCCACAGTGGGTAGTAAAACTGCTGAGTGCACCATTGGCACCCAGTTACGTGCCATTAAAGACATTTACCAAAAACCCTGTATCCAGCGTGGGCGTAACCCACGACCCCACCCACCCTTGCAGTGGACTGCTTGTTCCCCTGTGGGAAACGGTACCAGTGTCTGTGGGCTCGAACTCAACAAGGCTCAGGAGGAGTTTTTTTCCCAGGACTGTAATCCTGATGAACTCTAACGCCCCTATGTCTATATGCTCTTAGCACTGCACTTTAATAATGCACTGCCATGAACTGTCACTTTATCATTCCATGGAATGACATAATGACTGGACCAGAAACTGCTACCAACACTTAAGCGATAATAACTGACTATTATGATCTAATTTTACTGAAAACTTTGTTGTACTGGCTCTACACTGAATTGAATTGAATGCTAAGCAGAGTTAAGGAGCAAGGCTGATGTGAGACCATATAATGCAATCATTAGACCTCAAAATAAGTCATAGATCCCTACACCTGTTCTCTGAAGCTTGACTCACAGTGCACCAAATAGTAAACAGTAAGTATGTAAAATCAGATAGGACTTTGAGCCCAGCCCCCCTCCCAACCACATGCAGGCAGTTTTCCTCCATCTGAAGAAGAAATAGATAGAAGGCACTCGATTATTTCTGAATCAGAAGTCTTTTATCTTCGCCTTTTGAAAGATCTGAGTGAAGTGTTCTTCATTAAGGGGACTGTCGCAGAGCTCGGTACAGGGCAAACTTAACTGTAGATGCCCTTGGATGTTGACAAAGGCAGAGCTGATGCACTTGATAAAGAAGCATAAATGAGGTAATGGTAAATCATCTGCACTTTAGATTCTTTTGTTTAACATTGGCCATAATATAAAAACTATGAGCCCTAGAGCCATATTGACAAAAAACAAGCAATAGCATGATTTCTTCAATACCTCAGTAATGAAATTTTGAGCTATTTTTAATATTATGATTTCCTCGATATGAGTACAGATCTGGCTGTGACAAAGCCAATGTTACTGACAGAAATATTGTAACAACTACTGAAAACCAGGGAGAAAAACAAGCAAAATGCAAAATTCACATAAACAACACAATCAACACTCACAACATAACAAACTAAGGAGCACTTTTGGTTTTATTGTTTACTGGAAGTGGAGGGTCATAAAGCTCTCATCTCATCATACTTGCCCTGTCTCCTTTCTATGGATGGAAAATAAATGACAAACTGCAATACATTACCAACCGTACTATGGTTTACCTCTCAAAAATACATGATTTCATTTAATTCAATTTAATTTCATATGTCATGATGCCCTAATTGCCTGAAAGACTTTATGAATATGGAAATAAATATCACTTTGACAACTGAGAGATGATGTAAGTCATTCATGATGTAATGATGTAATTATCATTCATTCATGCATTTATTCATTCATTCACGCGCCTTTATGTAAAGATGAGATATCTCAGGTAACAACACAGTGACTAATCAAAAGACAGATGGATGGTGTATCTTCACACAGTGTTCCACCTGTGACAGACTGACACTGCCTGCTTAAAGGGAATGTTATAACTAAATGGAAATTATGTTTAAAATGTTTCAGAGTCTCCTCCTCCAACTTCTTGAAAGAATGATGTTGCATGGTGTTCTGGCATTCAGTAACATACTGATCGGCCTAATAGAGAGGCGGAATTCAATACTCACATTTTAAAAGCCTGAACTCCCAAATGGGTAGAATAAATCTACTGCCATATTTGAATTCATATGTTAATTCATTAAGTTAATGTCAACACTCTGAAGCTCGAGGTCAAAAAAAGTACAAGATTTTTTTTATACAACTATTAATTCAGTGGCAAACCCACCGGAAGCACTTCATGCTAATCAAGCTAAACTACTTTCTTACTCAAAACACCATAACTCATAAATTCATTGACTCGTCCTGACCAGCTGAGATGAAAATACGACAATTGGATTGTGCCTTGTGACAATTTGTTGGGAGTTCTACTAGCAGACTTTGTCAGTGGGAAGTTCTTAGTGTGTGTGTGTGTGTGTGTGTGCATGTGTATGCTGTTTGTGTGAGTGTGTGTGTGTGTGTGTGTGTGTGTGTGTGTGTATATGGGAGGATATCTTCTGATAGCAAAGTTCAATTTCTGTCAATTTCTGTTTTCTGTAAAATCACTGGGTGAAGATGTACAGACGGGTGACAAAATAAAGGAAAGAGCAACATAAAGTTTCTTAGTAAGGTGTTGGGCCACCATCAGCCACCAGAACAACCTCAGTGCTACTTTGCATTGGTTTTACAAGTGTCTGGAGATCCACTGGAAGGATGGAATGCCATTCTTCCAAAAGATATTCCCTCATTTGGTGTTTTGATGATGGTGGTGGAGAGCGCTGTTTAAGACGTTTGTCTAAAATCTCCTATAGGTGTTCAGTTGGGTTGAGACCTGGTAACTGCAAAGGCCTATTCATGACCCCTCCTGCCCATTGTGGAGGCATCTGCATTTGCTATTTTCCACTCATTTATTCAAATTTTTCCTTTTCCTTTTTTTAGGTTTCTGTACTACATTTCACAAACTCGACTCCTCACAAGGGGCCCTTTTCAAATAAATAATTTTTTATGTTGCTATTTTGGAACTCAGGGTTGTCCGTCAAAGTCATGGCAGACGGTGGCAGCGGGCCAGAGACAGCCAAGGATTTGGCCACGGTTAAACCTCTTCAAAGGGAAAAGCTTGGTGACAGGGGGCAGATGGTGGTGATGATGTTTGAGCCAAATTTTAAATCCTGTAATGCCTCATTTAAGAGCTAAAAGTCACTTTTGCTAGCTGGGAACACAGAGACCACTTTTGCACTTTCAGTTTTCAAGGACATTATATCAGAAATGAACAAAAGGTAAAGAAATGTGTCTGTCTCTCTCCAATTACTCATCTAGAGAGGTGATGGAAATATTGATGTGTATGAATTGTGCTTTTATGCTCTGTTGTGCATTGAGTCTACCATTCATCTCTTCTTCAGGCCTCACTGGTTCATCTGACCAGTTTCTTCTGATGTTGTTTTGTTGCCATGGATACCAAGTGCTACAGTATGCACTGTGGTACTGTCTGTACAGAATACCTCTCCGCATACTCATCCACATTACTGCCCAAGAACATTGCCATTTCATGTGACTGAAACTCAATTTGCTGATCTTAATTTCAGAGTTTACCATCCAAAACCTGACAGAATATAAATCAAATTATTCATAATAATTATAATAATTGTACTAATCATAATTTAATAGTCATTCTACCACCAATTTGAAAAGTGTGTGTCCCAGTTATGTGACAGCTGCTTCAACTTCATTAATTATAACTCACTGCCCAGTGAAAAACAACCTGACACAGGTAACACATTCAATGCAGCATGAAGCCTGTTACATAAACAAAATGTTTTAACTCTATTCAAATGAGTCCTCTATTCAATGTTGAATTTTTCCCTGCTTCTCAGAACAAGCCATCTAGGCATAGGGGCAGAGAAAATATATATATATGTCTGGAGAAAGGGGGAAAAACAGGTGGTGTGTGGCTGTATTTCTGAAAAGCACTGATTCCTGCAGCAGCATTCTATATATCTATAAAGCTATAAAACTGTTTTTTTTTTTTATTTTTAAATGTCAGCTATTAATAAACAAGCCATAAATGTATCCCACTGGATCCCGTTGTGTCTTTAAAACCTTCATCAAAATGTTTTCTTCTCTTAGCTTCCTCCAAAATAAGATCCCCTCTCAATGCGCCACCATACAAGTCTACTGTTTTCTGTGTCAAACCGGCTGTCTCTGCCGCAGGGCTTCCCAAACTTTCTGCGCACAGTTTCCAGCCGTTCGTGTGATGACCTTGGTTCGATCGAAATCCGTTTCCTCACAGCTGAAACGAAATCTCCACCGCAATCCTTTGCAAAGGAGGTCCGCACAGACACACCTGTGTGGTTTATCCTTTAGAGGGCAAGCATCCTGCAGGAGCACTTGCCCCCCTGTGGGGTGTAAGAAGTGGGCGGCTTAGGGCATTTTTGCAAGTAAGTGGTTGTTGCAACCACAAGCTTGCTGGGTGGGAAATAATGACAAATAATGGCAAGAAGGCAGGGACACCGCGAGACTGTGAAAATGTGAACCCAAGAAGTGCTGCAGTCTGAGCGCAACAAGGAGAAAGAAGCCTTATGTATATCTGAAGCGCAGTTTGAGACTAGGAACTATGAGTACGAAGCCTCTGATGCGAATGAACTTGCCGAGCCGCTCATTGTGAGTAGAAAGTGCAAACTGCAACAGGAAAAAACCGATTTTAGCCTGGAAATTTACCGACAGCCTTCCCCGCTCGAGCAGCCTGACAGTTTTCCCCACAGTGTTTTTGCGCATCGGCGAGGCTGGACGGATGTTGCGGCTGAGCAGATCGCATGAAAACTATCCCGCAGGTTTCTCGGATCCAGTCGAGCACGTACCATCGTCCAAACGGCACGTTTGGAAGTTTTAGAAACAAACGGCGCGTCCTCCGTCCTGACGTGATGGGGACAGTTATTGAAAGACAGAATCTCGGAGGACGTTTTTCTTTTTTTTTTTTTTTGACGGCGGTGGGTCGCAGTCGTGCGGCTGTGAAACCAAAAGATTGCGCAAACCGCGCTCACTTACCTGCGGATTAAAGTGAGACGGGTACCGCTCCGGTGATCCAGTCGCCCGTCGGAGCGTGTTTCCCCCCCCACGGTGCGGCTTCACTTTCTCTTCGGGTGAGTCCGCGGGTTTCACGGCCGCTGGAACCGTCGCAGGGGTTTAAGGTCCCCGAGCATTTCCCAACGAGTCCGCCTGTTCACGGGAGCGTTGCGTGAACGACCGACGGCTCCGGCGGGCGACGATGCGGGAAGGAGATGAAGAGCGCGTGAGATGCGCTATAAAGTAAAGAGCGCGTGTGCGTGCGTGCGCGTGTGCGTGTGCGTGCGTGCGTGTGCGTGTGCATCGGTGCAGAAAATGTTTTGAAGACGGTATCGTCGTTTTGGGGACTTTTACACAGTAAAATGCTCAGATAGAAAGGAAACATTTCATTTTTGCCCCCCAACCCCCCTAAATCCCCAGCGGTGGTTGGGGCCAATAATTTAACGAGAACCAGAAGCACCTTCTTTACAAACAACAACTTATTTCCCCGCACACTCACAGTCTCCCCCTCTGATCTCCCTCCTGGAGGAGAGCGATGTGCTGTCCATGGGTTTGTTTGCCCACTAGTTTTTGTTTAACATCAGGTGCAGCGATTGTTCGGATAGTACGTGCGGCCTTTCCTTCCCTTTTCAAATTTCAGATTTTTCATAGTTTTATTCAATGGAAGTGAGTGAGAGAGAGGCAGGGAGGAACAAAGTTTGGGGTTTTTAATCTTAGATGAACTTAGATCGAAGCTTGTGTTCTCTTACCATTAATTTTACATATTTATAATGAGAGTTGAAACCCATAAAATGAACAGATACAGTAATATAAGCCGCTCACAGGACCCCACAGGGAGGCAAGGAAGCAGAAATGGCTGCTCAGCCTGATTGACCATAGATAATGCACAATCAGGCAAGAGCATGTAGACCCCTACGCCAATGGCAGACCACTCTGCTGATGCCTCTGCACACTACTGCAGAACGCAGCTCTAGTCTTGCCTGGTGCAGGCCTCTTCAAAGTGTGAAACGTCAACCCATGGAGAGGCAAAGAAAACCCCACCGTGGTCGACTGAAACAAAGTATGAGTGAGAGGAAAGAACTTAGAATCACCTGCTCTGCTGGGGTGTGTACTAACAACAGTGCTTTCTTTAAAGACAAGGGAGTGTTTAAGTGGATCGCGGAGATCAGAGGACAGATTAATAATGGATTATATCCCTCTACAGAGCCTATACATGACATAAAGCATTAACCTGAGGAAAAACCTCTGTAGGGATTTGTCTGTTTGTATCAGGTGATAACAGTACGAGGCTCAAACCTCTGGAGGTGTGGTAAAGTGAGGCAGAAACAATATTAACACCTTATCTGTAAACACATTTTTGGAGCAGGTAAAATCTTCTTCCTCCTTAACTAACTGTTTGGGAAACAGTTTCTCCAGTGTTGCCATGTCTAAGCAATTCTAATGAATCCCAGTAAGATCGAGATTTTGGTGTGGGAAAAAATGAAATTTTGGAAGCCAGATGAAGGAAACACATGGATTTCATTTGGTTTACATTTGTCTTTAAAAGCACTGAAGTTACCTGGCTACCATAGAAATATTTCATGTTTACATAGATCTCTCTGTGCCCTGCGGCAATTAAAGAGAAGAGAAAACAGATCTGATCATTGGTATTACTTTGCAATTATGTACAGGTATACAGAGGATGTGCAGGGATTTTAGCTGGTATGGAGACTCTGTAGCATTGGCTTATGTAACAGGGGTGTCTCTCTCCTAAAATGAATAATGCTGCTAAAAGGCCATTGGGATAACAGGAAAGAGAGCAGCGCAGCATCTTTACCCTGCTCCCCACCTACCCACAAAACCACCTACTCTCTCTCTTTTCGAACTCTCAGTATCACAGAACTCTGGTTGTCTTAGCAGTACAAGTTGTGCTGTATCACAAATCAAGTCCTGTAATCCCTTATATCACTGTCATTATTTTAGTGTGGGAGGTTTATAATCCTCCTTAAATCCTCCACTGCAGGAGGGAGTCAATCACCTCAATGTCAGATGTAGGTTTAAGTTTAAAAGACTCTTCCTGGCATTAACCCAAGGTGACAAACCTGAATTTTAAACTTGGAGAGACAAATGCTTAAAGCTCTAAGAAGACCTGGAAATACAAATATTAACACACTTACACATATTACACAGTAGCAAAAGTAGAACAAAAGCATTTATTCACAAAAGGATTGAGGAATGAAAGCATTAAGACAGGACAGTTCTCAATGTCAGCCAAAGAACTGCAGCTAAAGTCATCAGCGCATGTGTATATCGAAGAATTGTTTAAATTCTGCAAAACATGGCTTAATGTCATAGTTATATGTTTATGTTCTAATATTTGTATGTGTATATACTTGACACAACAGCTAAATTGTCACTGACATCCACAGTTTGGTGCCCTGTCACCATAGTAACAGACTGTTAGGGGACATGGATATTGCAGTGTTAGTTGCCATTTGAACGAAGAAGCTAGAATAACAGTCAATTTGGACTGAGAATATCTCACACCAAAGATCCTTAAAGCAACCTTCGGCATCCTGTGAACCTGTGAAATACCAGGTGTTTTTGTAATATGATAATTATTTTTGAATTTAGATTAAAGTGCTATAAATTTGGTGGCAAGAGAGTCTGCACAATCATACTCCAATATCTTCCTTCACTTAGCTCAACTATGTATTTGTAAACCTCTCTCGGAGAAGTTATTCTGTTTATCTCAATATTTGAAGCTGTGCCATGAAATAAATTTAAATTTTCACAGTTGCTTGCACATTGTCAGTAATCTGAAAGTGAATTACATGGATTTCGACCTTCACCGGTCATTGTAGCCATCTGATAAATGAGTTGGAGTTTTTTTGTATTTTTTAATGGAGGTTGAATATCTCATTTAAAAAAAAGGATCCTTTCTCAGTTCCTTTCAAGAAAAACAGGGCCCCATGCAGTATGTTCCTCTATATCAGCTGTGATTATCCACATGAGGGATATCTGGTCTGGTCATACAGTAGAAGCATACGCAAAAGTGGAAACTGCGTCACAAAGCTTGCAGGCAGTATCTCACTCTGCTTCTCAGAAACTACTCAGTGCTCTGCTCATCCTTATGTTACCATGGATGCATCTAGTTAATCCATCGTTTATACGTCTATGAATGGACTCCAATGACTCCCCTGATTCACTCATCTGTGTCTGAAATCCCAAACGTTTTTCACTGATGAATTTTAGACTTTGTGGGCTATGTTATACCATATCAGATTTATTTGCTGATTGATATGGTGAGCAAATAACAAAGGGAGAAACAGTGAGAAAAATATTAATATTACCACAAGGTGGCTGGCAGTCCTATTTTTGGTGTAGACTTCATTATTTTATTCATAGCAGACAGAGTCTATAGGTATGTGCAGTAAAGGTGTAAATAAAGCCTCTCTAAAAGATTTTAGAAACAAAGACACTCCAACAAGGCTATATATTTAAAACTACCAATTTAGCCTTAACATAAACTGATGTTTATACAGTTTCCCTCCTTTTAGGATTATCATAGAAATGCATGATTGAATCTTGAAAAGAAACGGAATGAGGCAAGTTACAGGTAACACCTAGTGGTGAAAGAATCCCATTCCACCCCTCACCCCCCACAGTTTTAAGAAAATTGGATTTATTTTCGGTTGTGCAGTGCGAGATTGGCTCTGAAATATTTTTTCTCCACAATCCTGTAGTTATGCTTGTAAAAGATGTGTCAACTTAAAGTTCAATGTAGTTGTCATAGAAACCAAAACCAATAGACGTGGGGTCCGTGATGGAAACTTTTGAAGGGCTGAAGGCATACCTCTCACAGACGTCAGTGGAGACCTTGACAGCTATTACAGCAGTTACGGAAGACATTCAAAAGATTTCCTGAGAACATGTAAGCAATACTAAACAATAATAGGCTATAGCCAAGAGTGTGTGTGGATGCATTAAATCCTGGTCTTTAAAATTCTATATAAAAAAATAAAATGTGTAAAAGAAGGATTTCGCCTCTAGAAATAGTGCTACTTAAAACATTTAACCGATAAAAAGGATTTGCCCCTCAGAGGACCCTTTGTATTATGTTTTTAAAAAAAATATATAAATTTTTTCTGTGAATGAAATCATGACTAATTCAGCAATGTATTAAAGGTCAGTATCAAATAGATTACTTCAACAGTTTTAGTTTTAGTTGTATTGTACAGTAAAGTGGAATTGGGTTGAGTATCTGAACAATAACAGATTAATTTTTGGTTATTTATGATGGGGAGATCTAGGACTTATGAGATATCTGAGAGACCAGCCCTCAAGATTATAGGGAAAGCTCCACTGTTTTTATCGTGGATGTCTGGTCAGTTTTGAATGAGCACGTATTTACGCAGAGGAAGAACATTTTCTGATGTACCCAATACTGAGATTCTTTCTATATATACAATTGAATTTCAGTGTCTTTCAAGCATTCCAACAACAGGCAATATTTTCCATTTATTTGTAGTTTTATTTTAGAGTAGTATGTACTAGAATACTTGTGTCAGTGTTTTTGCAAATTCTGCTGCTTTTTGTAATGTTTCATCAACTGCTGTCTTATAAATTCTAAATTCACTAATCTGTATATAAATTTTTATTTTGTAATTTACACTTCATGGCAAGCTAATCTAGTCCATTCCTGTTAAAGGGGCTGTTCTCTCAAATTACAAAAATTGATTTCACGCATACTTAGTGACATGCAGCTAGTTTTTTATCTTAATCTGAGATGAATGCTGCTCTGAATTAAAACCAAAGCTACACGAAGTAAGTGTGAACGAACACTTTAAGACAAAATCATTCAGACAGTTGGAGAAGTCATGTGGATTTTGACTGGGTCTGCCACCGTGCAGGGAGGGAGGCACTGTGTCACAGTCAGTACCCTCACACTTCAAGTAGAGAACATTTGGTGCTCTTTGAGGTTACCATAGCTACCAAAACACAGCAAGACCGGATGTCCATAATGTTGATCGGCTCATAGCTGGTGGTGCATCTGGGATTTCTTTGTCAAAGCAAACATTCCATAACAATCCACTCCACAGTGAACATCCCTGAAGAGCAATGAGCTGGGCGGTAAAATATCAGCTCATGTAATCCAGTCCCAACTTTTAAATCAAAATCAGCTCAAAAAGTTCCATAGAAACACACTATAATTGGCAAATTTTGCTGTGAGGTCATGCTCTTGGGAAAAGCAACAACAATAAATAAATTAAAGTTGTTGTTTTTTTTTTTTTTTAAAGATTTCATATCCTTGTAATTATTCCAGTCTCTCTGCTCATGTGGAAAGGCAGTTAAGCTCTGAGTTCCCCTGTGCTAATTTGGAGTTTATGAGGGCTGCCTTAACCACAACTTAGCTTCTTTCATAAACAGTGGGAGTCGCTTTCCTAATTGCTGCAAGCAACTATTAAGCCTCATGCTCTGCGTTGTACCCAGATTTATGCACAAATGGTGATGGATGTCATGTTTCGTAATGTTTCTGAAACATGATGACTGAGTTAACCTTTGAGTGACAAAATGTCAGTGTACTTAATTTTTACATATGTAACACTCAATCTAGATTCGGCTCATATATGAATGTCATTTTTTTTTTACTGATTACCTCGTTTGATATTAAGTAATACACCTGATTATGTAATATAATGATTATTCTACTTTTGACCCTCCTGATGATATTGATATGATTTAATAGCCACTATCCACTACTCTTCCTCTTTAATCAATAATGAATTTCTAAAAGTCAAATTTTACTGCCCTTCCTCTCAAAGGTAATTTTACATAACCATACAGAAGAATGTGAAATTTGTTTGAATACTAATTATATAGGCAGCATTTTCCACATATTTGAAATTTGTTCCTAACAGGGATTGGAGTGGTATTGATTCTCACAAGAGATATGGGTTACTACCTACCTACCCACTAAGGAAGATGAGCAAAAGATGCAATTCAGGAAATTATTGAAAGAAAGAAATACATTTATTCAGGGAACTAACAGTTAAGAATTCACTTTGAGGCACATGTAGTATAATAATTCTTAAATTAATCATCGGAGGGAATATGACCCAGTGTCACTCAATACTTGAATGAATGTTATGTGTAATTCTCTCCTTTTTATTTATTCCCTTGACACAAACGCACATACATGAAAAATGGTGGATTATGAGTGGATTATAAAACATGCATAAAGCAGTGTGCTAATTTTCAACCATATCTCTCTGCCTTCCTACACACCACTGGTATCAAATGATGGTCGTCATAGCAACAGGCTCACAAGCCACAACAGGGCTTTTGGAAGACAAATACGGATCAGCATAAGAGAAAATCTCTTTCATCCACGTTTTCTGTCTATAAACCCATCTAAGCCCCGCTAACGAAAACTAACAGCATTGATTTTTGATTCTCTCGTTTAAAGGTTACACCATAGACAACCGTTAACACGGGGATCTTAGTGATTATTTGTGACTAAATAACATCCCCTTGAGGCATAGTTTGATGTGGCATTTAAGGGATATGTGGCATGTTAGACCAGTGGTGTTCATCACAGCAACACGGTCCCGTGTTCAGATGATATCCGGCCAGCTGTTGCTTTTCTGTGTGGAGTTTGTACCCTCTCTCCGTTTGTGCGTAGGTGTCCTTGGGGTGCTCAAGTTTCCCGAAGGCATGCGAGTCTGTATAAGGAGTCTAAGCATCTTTCAAAAGTTATACACAATTTTTTAAGGAGTTGATGAGAAACCACGTACAAGCTAAAAGATGAATGCTATGAATGTAGGTCAAGAAACATTAATCCATTTCAGAAAAATGTAAACATTTTAGTTAAGTTTTAGCATCTAGTTGCAACTTTGGCCTAATGGTACATCAATAACAACAGTAACAGCTATTTTACCAAACGCCTGCTCAGTCCTGATACAAATTTTAATAAAACAAAAATGTTAAACTATTGAAAGTTTACACTTCCATGCTGTCAACATCATATAAACAGTATGGTGATCTTTTTATATTATAATATTCATCCATGTAATCTATTCTTTTTATGCTGAATTAATAAAAAAAAAGACCTGTAGACCTCTAGCGCCCATTGTAAGGTATTAAACCCTAAGAGACAAAAGTTTGGCTAGTGAGCACATTTCTTTTCTATCTATCAATTTTTCAGGTGTGTGCAAATAATTAATCATTGGGCAGCTTCATACCAAATAAATGAAAAAATGTGTTTATAAAGGGATGTTTTAACTATTTAAAGAGTTTTATACATACTAAATGGTATATTTAAATGTTCCAGACAAGAGGACAGCATTTTAATACCAATAGCCAAAAGCTACATTCCTGTACACAGTCTGTGTCAATATATGCAGATAATACATGATTTTTGTATGATGCACACAACCTTGGTGAACAAAAGTATTGACTGAATGCATCCCTGACACTGTCCTCCATCTAACTTAAACTGCATCTGGTTAGTTAAGGGTAGCCTGGCTTGCTCTCTTGTCAACAGTGAATTTCAAATGTTACATTATTTAATATAACCGACCTTTTTGGGATTTGATAGCATGGGAAAGCTGTCAGTGCACAATGAATATGACTCACCTGGACTTTATCCTTTCACCCAAAAATACAATACATATCTAGCATGGCAGTATGCCAACACGCATTATACACGGATTATTTGAGTAAATTCATTCATCAGTACAGATGTGCTTACAATCTAGACAAAAAGTGTGTAGTTCTGTTATTGTGAGCAAATAACATATATTTAATCATAATGCTTAAAGTGATAGTTAGGACGAAGTAATTTGTTCATAATGCCTGCCAGGGTCGAATAAATCCAATAAGCCAACCAACAAGGCATAACCGAATTTAGTTACACACTATAGGTATCCAAAATGAACCTCATTAAGTTTGCCATCATTAACACCTCCAAAACTTATAGTATTAAATTGTAAAAAAGCCTATTCCTTATTTACGTATTTTACTGTTATTATCTGCCTCCATATGTTTACCTTCCTGAGCTACTGCCATCATGGCAAGACATTGCCTTGAAGAAAGCATTTTTAGCATTTTTAGCATTTTTTTTCTCTGTGGGACTTCTAAAATTACATATACATCTTATATGGTATATATGAAAACATAAGCCCCTACCTGTCAATGAGAAAGAAAAATTACATCCGTACTATAAACAGATCCTTATTGGCCTATGCATATTTCTTATGATCCCACTCAAACAAGAGCATAGGAGGAGTCATATAGGCTTGTTTGCATCATTTCTTGGTGAGTTCTAGTTTTTGACTGGGTGAGTAAAACCATGGTTGGTTACATACAAAGCTGGAGCACTGCCACACACCTAGTAAAGTTACAGTTTCAGAGATCGAGGAACACACTGTTTCTAACACTATTCTATGTGAATATACATTTTTGTGGTTGCATACACAGCTTCATACCTAATATGAAAAATTAATAAGCATGGGTGTTGACAAAATCTGTTTCATTATTAATGCAGAAGCAACTCTATAAGTTAGTACCTGTAAACAGAAATGTACAATATACAGGGTGAGAAGGTCAACCTATATTCAGTATATATTCTGAGAATATTTGCATCACCTTTAATCTTAATAACATATCTTTGCAGAAGCAGAGTGTGAATTTTTAAGCCACAAAATACCATGGCACATTGATAACAAAATGGATGATGAAAAACTCTTATCATGTACAGTTAGCTGTGTGCCTGGTGTGGCCTTGTGCCTTGAAGTGCTGTAATTGCTCTGCAAATTTGTGTTGCCTTTCAATATAATCCCATCTGTGGAGACATTTGCTCAGAGAGCAGAGATAGGAACAAACATAACACCTCTTTCCATCTGTGACCCCCAGCTCCTCATCCTCCCTCTGAATGCAATACAATAATGGAGAAAAGCAAGGAAGAGGGAGGAAGATTGCTTCACTATTCAAGTATCTACTGACTGTACATGAGCTCAAGGATAGCAGAATCAATTCAGAGGACAAAAGTGTGAGAAAGACTTCAAACCCGAGATATTTGCACAGGAAGCTTTTCAGAATGGTAACAGTTCTTTTTATTATATATCTGCATTTCATAGTCTTTATTATAGATAAAGTGCAAAATACTTAGGAATTTACAACTTATTTGTTACATGTTATTGCATTTTATTTGTGACTAATCGACTATGCATTCTGAAATTGCATTCTTATATTTTCTTTCCCTGTCTCCCTCTGCAGTTTTTTTTTTTCTCAGATTGAGCAATGCTGAAAAACATTCACAGCCCACCTCAAAATACCTGCAAGGAAAGGCTTGAAAACAATAAATCAAGACCTTTTTTTTTTTCTTACTCCATTTTATATCAAGTGGTGCAATGCAGAACATCTGATGTCACATAGTGCAAAACACCATGGGACCATTTCTGTTTAATTACAGACAAATGCCAGATGAACAGTATGAATGGACAGGTTAGCAGAAGTTTGTCGCCAACCTACTGTGACAGGGTCAGTCCCCCACCAATCCACAGCTCACTGTCGTGTCTGAGATATCCAGCTTGTAGTCAATATGCTTGATCATTTGTTACTGACTGCATCTCTGTGGGCCTGTAAACTCTCTGCAGTGTCACTGACCAGTCAATAGACAAATCATACCTGAAGCAAACGTTGCATTTATGTGGTCACATGTGGTTAGGTCCATAAGTCCATTTTCATAATTTTTCAAAGTCCCTCATTTTCAGAGGTGAAAAAGTAAGTAGTTAAACCAAAATTATTTTTGAATATAAGGATTGATTTTATTAGTTGGATGAAAACTTCTTTGCAGACTGTGTGAAGTCTGGAACCTATGGACATCACATCGCCAAATGCTGAGTTTCCTCCCTTGAGATGCTTGCCAGGCCATTACTGCAGCCGCCTTCAGACGCTGCTTGTGTGTGGGTCTTTCTGCCCTAAGTTTTGTCTACAGTAAGTAAAAAGCTTGCTCAGTTGCTGACTTAAACTTGTGGTCTGTTGTTCTTGCTGATCCTGCAAGTTAATTTGTTCTGCTTTTTTCTGCCATTTGTCTGATTGGTTTGTTTCGTTTTTTTAGCCTAATGATGGCCTCCTTCGGTTGCACCTACAGCTCTTTGGACCACATATTGAGAGTTCCCATGAACAACTATAAAATGGAAAATCAACACTTCGAGTCAACTTCAGACCTTTTATTTTCTTAGTTTGTCAAGAGATTACAAGGAAACAGGCCACACCTGGCCATGAAACTGTCAGTGATTTGCCCAATTAATAAGCCCAATTTAAGTGATAGGATAGAGTCCAATATGTGATACTCTAAAAGCAGTGGTCCATCCTTATTCATCAGTGCAGTTCCTGACTAGAAAAAAAAATAATGTGCACTTTTAACAGGTAGAAATATTGATCAGATCCCAGCTCTTGGTGGGCGGCTGTCTGCCTCGACCGGCTGGGTTGAGAGAGAGAGAGAGAGAGAGTGAGAGGGAGAGAGAGGGAGAGAGCGAGAGATTGTGGGGCAGGAGGGAGGAGAGAGAGCATAGCTCGCTGGATGGCGACAGCTTTCTCAAGGATCATAGAGAAAAAGGGAAGGTTTGGTATGGGTCTATATTTGGATAAAACATCTGGATCGAGGGTCAGCTTTTTAAGGAGAGATTTAATTATAGCTATTTTAAAGGACTGTTCTACATAGCCTGGTAATAAGGATGGATTGATTATGTCTAATAGAGAAGTGCTAAGAGTAGAATTTCCTTAAGCAGCCTGGCTGGGATGGGGTCTAAGAAGTGAAGTTAGTTGGTGAAGGTCGATAGGAGAGAAAGTGTCATAGTGTATAAATGGGTTTGAGAACAAATCAGTGCCAGTTGAGGGCGGGAGGAGGTGAATTTTGTCTCTGATAGTTAGGATTTTATCATTAAAGTAGCTCATGAAATCACTTTTAAACTCCTTCATATGTTGCATGGAGCAGTATAATGTCAGCAGATACTGGCTTGGTGCCACCATTATCTGGCCATGCCCACGGATTCTAGTGAGGCAAAAGCAGCCATTTCAATGGCCGTGGTGCCACAGGACCACTGCATCATTTTAATCAGAATGGCTCTGGTTTTCCCAAATAATCTTAGGCAGCTCCTCCGTCTCCAGGAGAGAAGAGAGTGTACTTTTCAGAAGAATTTCCTGTTGTTTCATCTGTGGCCTTAAAAGCCATTGCTTGACCAAATTCCCACGCATGCGAGCTCATTTTTGAACCCAACTTCACTTTTCTAATGTCCCTACACTAGATACCTATAGTTCAGATTTAAATGTTGGCAACTACACCAACTGTACGAACTGGAGATTTTTCTTGTGTTTTCCCATCTGTGGAGGATAAATTTGTGTAAATCTTGGCGGAAAACAGCTAGCCAAGACTAGCTAGCTTCTTTTCCCTTGTTCTGTTTGTCATGGATCACACAACAGCTGCTGCATGATATTTGCAGTTTCGCAGATTCCAACTAAACCCGTCTTAAAAACATGGGCAGTGTGAAATGAAAGTGCAAAATATTTATAAATATATACACTTGAGAACAACAAAAGGAATTTTAGACCAGACACGTTGGGTCCACTCTCTGTACAGCTATTGCTCCTCACTTTGCTACTGAGTTGGGATGGGGCTGTGTGCGTCAATCATTCTTCAGCTAATTATTTGCTCGTAATGAAACTAACGTATTTTAAAAGGAGATTTTACTCATCAAAGCCAATTTGCTCTCCATGGGGAATTTTACTTAGTCAGGGAAAACACTTGTATAATGTTTCTGTGGCTCTGAAAGTGTTTTCTGAGGTCTGGGAAAATAACCCTGGTGATGTCATCTAGGTGAATTGAACTTACGCAACATTAACAAAATGGAGTTACTGTAATTATCAGCTTCTTCCTTTAATGTTTCCCTTGCAAGTCCCACAGCTTTTTGACAGTACATAGCTAAATAAATTGCAGGCTCCCCCTTCTGTGTACTAACGCAAGTGTTTAAATCAACACAATTTGTTCATCAGCTCCTTTTGCCTCAAAAGGCAGCAAGAGGAGGTTATAATGTCAACAGTGTTTCACTTGAAGCCTACCAACACAATTTTTAATCCACACATTGCTGACTGAGCATGCTTACTTTCTCCTTTAGCAAAATACTTCCCATTTACAATTTTAAAATATGTCTGTTAACAGGATCAAACGTGGAAGTCGTCCATTGCAACATTAGTTTTAAGAGTTGTGATCAAAACCTGAATAGGAAAGGGTTACACTGGCAGTGTGTGTGTGTGTGTGTGTGTGTGGGGGGGGGTAATCTGACTCAAAAATATAAACTAAAGCAAATTGAAATAATTAACATCATAAGATAAACAGATTCATGGTCAAAACAGGAGAAAATTGATGACACTATGCTATTCTTCCAAACTTTTCCATTCTCAAAGCTGATGCCAATCTTCAAATATTTATTTCAATTCCAGTGTCATTGTTTCATGCCAAATTTTATTTTAATTGCAAGTTGCCAGTTGCATTCATACAATCCAAGATGCTGCACTGGCAAATTAATCATGGAATCACTTTGCAAGGTGAGATTATGAAGATTCCAGAAATTTAGACTGAGACTTGTATTAAAGACTTATTGTTATTTCATGGCATCTGGGAGCCTTTTGGTGACCTACAGGGCTGAAGTAAAGGTACATGCTGTGTACATTCCTCGCTTTGGACTCATGAACAGCTCATAATGTTTATTTTTTATCTAACCCTTTTTTCCCACACCTTACCTCCTCTTCATCATGTGTAGTCTAAAAATACTCTTTAAAATGATCTGTGTTTATTCAGTGGCAGCCAGATCTTCAACTGACCAGTAAACATTTAGGTACGTTGTATCCTGTGTTTGCTTCTGTATGTCTTAAATAAAGGCAAATCTCTCAAGTGATGCTTGTTCTTAGCAAAAAATAACCCTCAGTTCGGCTTCCTGTTCGATCTGTAGCTGAAACATCACCTCATTTTCAAATCCTGAAGCTCTACCTGAACACGACCAGAGCTTGTCATTATTACACCACCTTTTTTTGGATCCATAAATTATTCATAAAAAGTATTACACATGCCAGATACACAGATTAGGGAGAACCATGCAGTTTTCAAGGTAGCTGAGCGAACAAAATTTCAGACCTCTAAGAGTCTGTGTTTTTCCTCTCTTCTACTTGGCAGAGACCAAGAGCTGTACTGCTGCAGACCTCTGTCATAGCACTCATTATTTTTTTTCTATGGTGACTCTGATGATCCACTTTCATGAGCGACTTATTTAGAAGAATATCAAAGAAAAACAAGTATAGGGAGGCATTGCATTTGTTGGCACATTTTAGAGATAAGCACATTCAATTAGCCACATTCATGTACAAAACACTCTTTACAGCACAACACCAAGCCCAGTTTGATCTTGAAAAGAAGGTGAACATGGTCAAAAGTAAAAAAAAACAACAAAAAACTGTGCAAAATTATAAGATGACGTGGACTGCCTACACTGCTTTGCTGTGGAGATCATTTAATCATATTATTAAAACAAAGACATCCCCCCAAATGTGCTATATGCTTTGCTGTGTTGATTGAGTTGAAAGATTCGATTTATCACATTTGCAGCACAGATAAGTAGAGTTGTACTGTTTGTGTAAGACCTTTGTGTTGAGCTGTCTGTTATAGTGTGGAACATCACTGCAGCAGACTTCTCAACTGTGGTTTAGAAGGAGGCATAGGTTGCCCTCTAGTGATAATGAGAGGTGAAGTTGATGCGTGAACAGCACAGAAAGCTCACAGTGTAATTCAGTAGGTGCAAAGATTCTGAGTATCAGTGGAGCTGTCCTGCATCCGGTATGCTGATTTCACATGCACTTGTACCCTGGGGATAAGTTTACATTCCATAAGCTATATGAAAGGATATAATCTTTATCATATTCACGTTTAGCGGGAAAAATGTGAGCAAAAAAAAGGAAAAAGGTTGACCCCTGAGCACAAGTCAGCATCCATAGACTTCATGTCTAAGAGTCTGATACACTGACTCAGAGAACATATAAACTACCCATATGTATCAGACATCCTTTTCTATACATTTGAGAGCAAATGCATGTTACATTCACTTTGTCTCATTCACAATTGTGCTTCAGATGTTAAGAAAAAATAACAACATTTACTTCCATGTACAGGTTGTCTCCGTTTCGTGACATATAAAATCTAGTAACAAGGATGTGGAATTTCCAGTGTGATTTAGTTTGAGCTCCATCAAGAGTTTATAGCACCTACAATGTCTTTAATCAGCATGCAGACCTTACATATGCTCAAGTTTTTGAACATGATCAACAACCTGGTATGCTCTCCAGCTTTGATCCGGGTCCTGTTCCTATTCAAGAGTCTGAGACACTCAGCTGACAGCATGACTATCTGTGTCCAAATCTGAGGCCTCAGTTTCATCTGCAGATCCAGTTAGGGAGGGGTAAGGCCTTGGTTGGTCTAAGTTGACATAGGTAACCTTCAGATTGATGTAGTGCTCTCCTTCCAGACATGACAGGATGTCTTGTAATTCTGTAACCAGGCTGTGGAAGCTAGGTCTGCACTCAGGCTCTGGGTCCCAACATGTCAGCATGATTGAATAGCTGTGGAATGAATAAATGTGTAAATGAAAGAATGAGTATGAGCATGAATACATACAGTATGTATGTATCCAGCTTTGGATACATAAAGTATATATGTACAAACATACTGTATGTATCCAAATAAAATATTACAACTGAGATAAAACTGACATATAACAAATGAAGAACTGAGTCTCCTGAAGAAATGTACACTACAAGATAATGAGGGGATTGTGTTGTAGCATTAAGTGATATTTATAGGGTGCCGCTATGGTTCTTACAGAATATCAGGGCAGAACTGTGGCTGGAGAAGCCGACGTCCTTTCAGCAAGTACTGTGTGATGTCATATGGGTCCACATCTGAATATGGGCTAGCACCTCTGGTCAACAGCTCCCACATTAAGATGCCATATGACCACTGTCAAACAGATAAGCAAAATCTTGTAGATATAATAGATATGAATATACTTCTGTAGCCTGGATTAAGTACACTAACCACATCAGACTTGGTCGTGAACTTCTGTGTTTGCAGGCTCTCAATGGCCATCCACTTCACTGGCAGCTTCACACGTTTGTGATCTTGAATGCTATAGTATTCCTTGTCATAGATGTCCCTTGCCATGCCGAAATCAGCCACCTTTACTGTGAAGCTTCCATCCAGCCTGAAAAGATGAGACATCTTAAGAGAGGATCATCTTCTCAACCAGTTGTTGTTCAGATACATCTCTAAACTGAAGATGAGCTCAAGAGGACCCAGTTACATCTAAATTTACACCAATCTGGAGAATGAGTGTTGATGATATGTGATGATACCATTAGAGATTTTTCATGCTCAAGTCGGATGCAGAAATAGTGAGAGAAGTCAGAAGATAAAAATGGTATCAATTGTATTATCAAATTATTTCAAAGAAAGCAGAAAGGTGTTTTTACCCAAATTGTCAATCACTCCTTTAATATATCAGGAAAATAGAAAACTCTACCACCAGTTTTGCTAATACTTATCACCCTAAAAAGACTCCAGATGGACAAGGTAATCTAATTTGCTTTAAAAGATTTTTAAAAAATGGAAAGCTTTGATTTCACAGAACACTGTTTAAATTTTAACTGACTGAATTTTATTTCTTAAACCATTTAAGCTGTTAAACTTAGCTTAAAGTTACAGCTTGTCATCGGACAGTGAAAACGGCCACCAGTAGGAAAGACAAATTTTTCCACTGACACATCATGCGCCAGTAATCAGTTTATGATTCACACTCACATGCAGTTACGTGCAGCCAGGTCTCTGTGGACAAATTTTTTCTGGGCTAAGTACTCCATGCCCTTAGCAACTTGAAGCCCAAACCCAATCAGGTCTTTCACTGTTGGGTTCTATGGAGGACAAAGAAAGAGCTAACTAACCAGAGCTCATAGTCTGAGAAGTGTAACAACACTGCTAGAGCAAATATTCACAGTCATGACCCTTGTGGTCCAGGAAGTTTCACTGCGTAATTTACCCTTCTCTCAGAACGGATGAAATTACGAACGTCCCCGTGCTTCATATATGGTAGCACCACCAGAGGGAGCCCTTCTTTAGGCAGCATGATGCCCAGCAGAGACAGGATGTTAGGATGGTGGAAACCTTTCATGATGATGCCTTCTCTGAGGAACTGGTCGACCTCCCCTAAATCTGTGATCCCTGTTTGTGAAACAAACACTGTCATACAGACAAATCTACCAACAAAGAGCTCATAAAATAATGATTGTCGTCATATAATAGGCATTCACTTACTGTTCAAAGATTTAACAGCACAGTGGGTCTCTTGCTTATTGCTGTCTATCAGGTATCCATGATAAACTGTCCCAAAGTGGCCTGCACATGAAGAAAAGTGGTTGTTATGGAAGTTCTGTGGTAGACCATGACATAAAAAAATTTGAAATTGAGAAAGAAAGAAAGAAAGAAACAAACAAAAAATGAAAGAAAGAAAGAAAAAGAAAGTAAGAAAGAAAAAGGAAGAAACAAAGAATGAAAGAATGAAAGAAAGAAAAAAGAAAGTAAGAAAAAGAAAGAAAAAGAAAGAAGGAAATAAAGACAACATAAAAGTGATGAAGCTTACCTTTGCCAATTATCTGGCTATCCTCAATTTTGAGCATTTCAGCAGGGATCAGCACATCTTTGACCTCTTCGAGGAGATCAGAACTCAGGTTGACCATTGAGATAGCATCCCGTGGCACTAAAGGGATTGACAGATGGTCATAGCTGGCAGTATACGCTAAACCATGGAAGGCCATTCCTCCTGAGCCTGATGTTCGACTGGACAGAGCCACTGTAACACACAATTGAAAATGCACAAACTCAGATAGTATAAACCTGCAAAAAGGAAGTTGTATCGCCCATACCAAACAGACTTTACATAGGCATAGTTATATAACTTAAGTTGCTTGTTGAATTTATACATTTTACACCAAGAGAAACATCTAAAACATTTTTATGGATGCAAAGAAAGCATTTGATTGAATGGAACAATTACAATCTTTGAATATTTTACCCTTTATAAGACAGGTTGGTCTATCACATTAGACAAATTAAACTAATTTGTGGCCTGATGTTTTACATCTATTTTTTTTTCAGTCACTGTACAACACCAAAATGATTTTTAAGATATATATATTTAAGAGGTTGTGCCTCATAGGGCTGCTGCAGGGTCAGGTGTGCAGGAGATGAAAAGGGGAGGCAAAGAGTTGATGGAAGATATGGGTTTATGAGTGAATGAATGATTTTGATGTCACACCTCGTCTGTAGTCACCGGTCGGTGAGAAATCAGAGTTGCTGCTCATGCGGCTCCGTGAAAGCATTGTTGATAAACGATTCTCTATGTTGGCTGAAAGCACACATTTGATAGATGTCAACCACTCAACAGTACAGACTGAGAATACCATAGGAACTCCTGTTTACAAATCATAATCACAACTGAAAATATTGTACTTTAGTAGAATGTATGAAGTACCAGAAATTTTCTCACCATTCATTTTCCTCTTTATGTGGATCATCACAATTAATGCAAGTCCAGCACCTACTACCAATGCAGCAATGAGGCCCAGCACAATGCCCACAATCACAGTGTTGTTGTCATCATAGACTACTGTACCCACATCATACACTTGCCCATTTACAAACACCTACAGTGGTGGAACAGGGGACCAGTCTTGTTAAATATATGTGATTTATTAACATTTGATTGAGATTGATGATTTAAAAAAGGGAATTCTCTTACCTTGACAGATGATCCCTCACTTGGGATAACCAGGCCTTTAGGAATCCTGCACGTCAGCTCATTCAACAGAACCTGAACATGGCAGTTTTCACCACCGATGGTCATTGTGATGTTCATACACGTGCTCACTGTATTGAGTTTGCTATGCTGTTATATATGTGAGGAAAAAAAACAGTTTAAATGAAAAAAAGATAAGTGGTAATCAGTGTTTTGTGAGGAGTGATATGCTGAGGAATGCATATGTATATAATCCTAAATTAGTTACATAAATACATGTGGGGGGAAAAAAACTTTCTAAGAGTGTGTAAACATACATGCAGTGAAACTTCTGTCTCTCCTGGTTTTAGAAGTAATTCGTTGTTATCATTTTCAAAGGGAAATACTTTGGCATCAGGATAGTAGTCAAAACGTCTCCTCCAGAGGTTTTGCCCCCCATCCATGTCAATATGAATCTCTCCCACGCCAGACATCTCCTCTGGTATTTTCTCTCGAAAAACAGGTGTCCGGCACTCCATAAGACTGGGATTTCTTGTGCCTTTACAGACCTCAAGTGAAGTGAACATACAGAATATCGTTGGAAAACACAACTACTGTAAAGGTTTGGCATAAAAGGAAAGTAATATTCAGAAAGAATGAGTACGGCTGAACATTCATTGCTGAAATTCACAAATAGGTTCCTAAATTGCAGTTCATTTGATGATAATGTAAAAGCATTTAATTTCATTTTATTTCTCACTACACATGATGCAGTTTAATGACATGGCTTCAATTGAATAATGTACTTTGTCTATTCAGTCTTACACATGCATAAAACCAAAGAGTTAACTTACTGTGACAAAAGTTTGCGGGCTGGAATTTTTGATAGTGCACTTAACCAAAGTTTCATGGGCAGAGTCAAGATTTTGACCTTCTATCAAAAGCTTGGAGCCACTGTATGAAAGTAAGAAATGAGCATAGTTCAAATGTACAACCATGGTTAATCTTAATCTCAAATGATTTATACTTTCAAGTGATATCAATTAATTTGAAGCAAGAATCTTTTAATAAGACCAGAGCAGACTGAGGTCCTACCCTTTGAAACTGCAATTAGGGGTAACAGAGGTTATGACAGGGTTTTCCTTGTAGAGGAACATCTTAGTGGTGGTTACTTGAAAGTTGTCAATGACAACTTTCACTGGTACCTTCCCGACACCCGTTGCAGCTGCTGTCTCGCAGACAATTGAAGATAAAGTCCCAATTCCTTTAAAATCACTGAAAGCAATACAGATCACAGTAACCAAATGTGTACAGTACTAAAAGCCTTAAATTAAATGGCATATCTGAACACAATGAAATGAATGAGGTGTCAACCATAACCGTCTGTTAACGTAAAGATATAGCCATCCATGTGCTAACCGTTGATTTTTACACTTCTTGTTAGCAAAGAAGACGTCTCTCTTTATCCCAGAATTGAGATATGAGCCTGTCAGGGTAACCTTTGTTCCTCCAAACATGGGCCCATAAGCAGGTCTGATTTCTGTTATGCTAGGCTCCTGATTAGACAGAGTTGAAATACATCATGTTAGAATCGAACACTGCATTCTGCATGTTATTTCCACAAATAAATATACAGGATATATTGATGCAAAATTTTATAAAAACCTGATTCAATTACATAAAAGATGCTATTCTCACCACAAAAGAGAAGCCAGACTTCTGAGCAATGCCTTCAATTGAATAGTCGCCCGCCCCTTTCCTCTCATGCACTTTCAGAGTGATGTTAAGGTTCTGGCTAGGTCTTGTTTTCTGAATCTTGCATACCAGTCTGTATTAGGGACACAAGAAATGATATGTCTATGTATTTTGTAGATGGAGATTTTCCAGTGAGCCAGGAGCAATTCAGTAGGAAAAGAATAGCAGCAAAGGTGGCCAGTTATCAAACAACATTAAAACCATATTCTAAAAAATGTTTAAACTCTACCCAAGGGGATGCAAAAATCTTAAGTGTCTCCTGTGATTGATTCTTCTCCCAGAAACTGGAACAATTTTGTTTTTGAATATTCATAGGATACAAAGAAGCCCAAAAATGCTGTCTTTTGATTTTAAAACCACATTTTAAACTAGATTTGCTGTTATACTTTTCTCTCATACTAGTTGTTGGCGCCACATATCCATGGATTAAGCAAACTACTTAATTACATCAGGCATGTAGATTCAAGGATTAAATGTTTCTGGTGAAATGGGTGGAGAAAGTTCTCCTTCTCAGTTTACATAGAAGACTAAAAATCCTATTAGACTAAAAAAAAAAAAAAATCATCAAAACATGGTTGGGGAGACATGGTTTCTAGAGTAATATAGTCCTCTCCAATTGCATCTGTATTCCATAGTGAAGTCATTATTGATTAGTTCATCCATTGCATGAGCTGCTGAAATCAAATATGGCAAATGACAGTACATTAGTGGAAGTTTCCAATATGCTACTCACACTTCATTACTGCTCTTTTCAGGCAGGACAGTACACAAGGTCCCAGAGCCCACCTCGATGACATGGGTTTTGCCGTTGATGATGGCAGATTGCGGAGAATGAAACTCTCTGCCGCACAATGTCACTTCTGTCTCACCACCAGCAGGTGCCATTTTTGGGAAAAACTGCAGACAGAATGTTTACCAGCGGGGTTTTATTCAATCAGTGTGATCAGTGTAACTTTAATATTCATGGTGTTCAAACTTCATGCGTTAGCTAATCAATTGCAGCTTGCAGCAGATCTACCTCTGTTATGACAGGCGCACAAGAGCTTGTGTTCCACTGCGAGGTACACTCATGCTGCCTCAAGCAGATTCCCGAACACCAGCCGCAGTTCATGAAGTCTGGAGCCGTCAAACACTTGGAGCAAGTCAGAAAATGCGCACACCCTGGTCCTGTAGAGGGCACTCTGAACAGCTTGATGAGGGAGAGAGGAAGACAAGGGCTGGGTAAGCCAGATGTAGAAGAATAAAACAGTCAAAAGATAAGCGGCACCTGCAGCAGTTATTTCAAAAATTTACCTTATTGCCAACTACAAAGAGAAGTGAATCCTTTGAGTATACAGCTGCTGTCCGGGATACTGCGCCCTCTCCCAGAGAATAGTTGGCAAAAACAACAGGCCTGTACGTGGAAAGAATCACCTAAATCATTGAGACAGAGAGGTAAAATCACAAAGATTTCCGTTTTTGGTTGTCATGATAGAGTAAAAATATAGAAATGGAATTGCAAAAATGTTTATTATTGGAAAGAAGAACTAAAATAAAGAAACAGAAACCTGCAGTATCCTGCCATCTGAGGTACCAAAGTGACCCAGTGTTAGATCCCCAATAGTGGTGATCAGGACAGCTGTGAAGAGGACATCAGTCATCTGGCTGTTGAAGAGGTCTATTCTGTAGTATGGTTTAGAAACCAGAGTGGGCATGGCTCTGCATGTGTCGTTACCTTCAGAGCTCTTTGCAAATGGGTTAGACACATACAGAACAAATGTGTTAGGAGATAGTCAGCAACAGGAACTCAAATTCATACGATTTCAATTTCAGCATTCAAACTCCTGTATCTGCCTCTATCAGCACTGGTCTCCTTCCAAGCAGATACAGTTTATTTACATGGATAGCTTAGTGTGTGATAGGAAAGGAAGAAGGGTAGAAGGAATAAGCCGAGAGAATCTTCCATTTTTTTCAATCAGAGAGGAAATGCTGAAGCCTCGCCCCAAGTCATAAAAACAAGCTGTGAGAGGTACAAGTTCATAAAACAGCAGTGACTCCAGCTCCAATATGTTGACTCTGTGACTGTTTCTCAGTGCATGTCATCAGCCACTGAAACTGGACCCACACGAAACAAGTAGATTACAGATGTGTGTGGAAGGATTGCAGATCTCAGAGTGATCATGAGTCAATTGTGATCACACTGTGTCACACTGGTTAAGAAAAAAGTAATTATTTTCAAAAGAGCGAGGATTTCTTAAACTAATGGTAAAAATTCCACTATAGGGCAATTTAGCTGACCTGTTCAAGCATGCCCCTGTGTTGCCTCCCACTATTTGAATGCCCCATATTCCAATAGTACAGGGTGACCTCCCTTCAGTCACTTTGTATTTCAGCATTTTGTGCTTGAATATATGTGGTATACAAGCTATTTTATCCCACATGGCCTATGCTAGAGAAAAACTCTAACTCAGGAAATTGACACATCATAACTTTTTCAGCCAGCATACTAAATAAGTTAAACAGCCCTCACCTCTTTAATATCCTTCCTATTTGCTACTCAAATTAACATGTGCAAAAGCCAGGCACAGTCAGACACAGTCTCTCCCCTTAAAACTCCACCTTTTTATCAGCAGGATTTATAGCTAGTGTGTATTGGCAGCACACATTCCTGTAGATTTACCAATAGCTATAGGAGCTCAAAGGGCACAGTCTGAACTCCATAAAAGGAAAAGACCACAACTTCATTTTTTTGTCAAGAGCCATAGAATTTAACTTAGTGCAATGAATAAATCACCAAGTCTTTATTCATGAAATACATATCTGATCAAACATTTTTCATATCAAAGCTCTGTACTGTAAACAGCTCCCACCCTTTCACTGTGAAAGAGTGAAACTCAACAGCAGAGAAATGGTTTGGCAATGTCCTCAAGGTTACACATCTGACTCAGCCACCTCTCCCAGTTTTCTCACCTGGCCTTCCTCTCTCTCTCTTGTTAACACTCACCCCCTCAACAGAAAGGCCAAAGGCATTTAATATACCAGCAGACGAAATTTATGTACTGACTACAGTGTCACTTATAATATACTACCCCTTTTTGCTCAAAACTGGTATATAAAACTTTAAACTTAAGCATAAAGTAAATTGTTCTGATCACAGGTGAATGAATTACACACTGTTTGTCTGGATATCTCACTTCCTGTCTGGAGATAGGGAACCTTTGTACTTTTTCTCTGCTCGGATGACGGCGGCATAAAAGAAAAAAATAAAAAATAAAAAGGTTACTCACTTCATGTGGGCAGCTCTCGCATGGCTGGAAGTGGCAGAGACCTCTGGATAGCTGCTCTCTACCTGAACTACAGCAGGCCTCTACGCCCATATCAATCGCTTGGTTTACTTTAGTCAGAGAGAAGGCACACAGGGCTGAGTTTTTTTGAGGTTGACCATGTTCATTCACCTCTGCAAACACCCCATACAGAATATCTTCTCTCAAATCCACCCCCAGCTCCTTGGCCAAGTACATCCCTGCTCGCCCAAAGTGGGCCGCCTGTAGCCCGTTATAAACAGTGTCCTTGAAACCCTCTCTCCTTCTCCTCTTGCGTTTTGGTTCATACCGGCACTCCAGGATCACCTCTCTGTACATCCAAACCTCCAGAATTGATATTGGCAGTCGCCCCAGACGAGTCTGAAAAGCTGAGTTGCTCCTAGAGGGATCTTCTCTTTGCAGGGACAGAAAGTAGACATGCTCCTTGGTAGAGAAACTGTAGATGTAATTAATCCTGTAAGAGTCCTGTAGATTGGGGAGCACTGTCAGGCCACTCATGACCATATGAAAACCATCTTCAGTTGAAAGTGGCCTTACCACTGATATTGACCTCCTAGGATATCGCTGTGCCACTGTGTCATTGACAGAGGCTGCTACAAAGAACAACGCTGTGGATCCGGATTCGACAATAGTGACTTTGGTGCCAAGTGGGCTAGCCAGACAGTCAGGACATTTGGAAGGAGAGTTTTGCTCTTTTCTGTATAAACACTTAGGCTCAGGCTGTGAAAAATCAGTGTCAATGAAGTGACAGATCCCATGCAGAGTACTCCCGCAAATGTACAAATATGGAGAAGGGAGGTAATTATGATCCAATAGAAGTACCTCATTGTCTGTATTCACTGGATCCCCAGGATCTGTTTCTATGGCACACACATTACAGGTTTTACAATCTGGGCTGCCAACAGGTCCAGTTCTCACTTCCCATATTTTGTTCATAGTATAGTTGACCGCCTCTATTAGATTCTGGCATCCAACATACACCGCTGGCTGATGTGCATCCGTATGTACCGCAATGTTCTGTATAGGTTTGTCGGATTGGAAATGGGGGAGGGAGTAATTTACAGTGAAATCCTCCAGGTTTTGAGGGACAGGACATGTGTGCTGTCCTGAGGCAGTTTGTGTTTGTATCCATATGCATACTGTCAGCAAAGTGGCCCAAGTGACCATCTCCACGTCACAGTCCACGGTGATTGATTGCTACCTACAAGATACTTTCCTCAAAGAGAACATTCTGGAGAACCAGCAGGAGCCCTATGAGGGAAAAAAGACAAGGGATGTTGAGATTTAACAGACAGAGCAGAAATAGTTTATTCTCACATTCAACAGGGTTTCACTGCTTTTGAAGTGTAAACAATCTAGCTTGTTTAAACTGAGAAATATGGCATGATTGTGTAAGGAAAGAGGAAAAAGTATCAGCTGTTGTTTTTCGTGAAAGCCCCGTGATTAAGTAGCTACTGCTTTTTTTTTTCTGAAACACCTACAGTTTAATACAAATAAGACTCGATGTGCACATAGATGACACAAGTGTGAAACTATAACTATAAAGGTGATAAAGCCACTGAAAAAATAAGTAGGTAAAGTCAAAGCAAAAACTGCTGTGGGCGAGACATGACATGTTGCAACTTGTAGAGCAAAAATGTTCAAGACCCTAGAGACATACACAAAATAAACACAGCAACAATAAAAGTGAGTTTAATATTGTCAAAAAGCAAACAAACAAACAAACGAACAAACAAAAAACCCAACCAAAATTACTGGGTACTCATATGAGCAAATAAATAAGTAGGTATCCTGTATTTGTTATTTCAATACACCACTGGGAAATGGGCAACTATTTTCAAAGTTTTTCAAAAGAGCGAAGACAATATGTAGCCCACGCTTCATTATAAAGTGAGAACATTAATGTCAAGGTGACTACGACCAAGATCACTTGTACTGATGATAACTGTTAGAATTACATCTCATCATCTACAGAACGAGCTGAGTTGTGATTTCTAACCGAAGTGTGTTGAGTCATTCAAAAACGTGGACCAATAATCGCTCCGGGCATCCTCTCTCCCCTCAAAAAGGAGAAAACGAACACATCTTACCTCGCTTGGAAAAAAAGTGGGTTTCAGGGGTCGTTTCTAGTGTGTCCGGAGTGTCGGCTCTCCGCTAGATAGATACACCGAGCCGGAGAAACTCCTCTCATCGACCCCGCGGTGATGGATCCAACTGACAGCGACGGAGCCACTGGCGCAAGAGTTGGCAACATAAGTCAAGGCGAAGCTCTGGTACGCGGATGAGAACGGAGGACGCGCCGCTCGCCTTCGCAATAAAAACCACGGCCTGGCTCCATTGGTTTTGGACGCGTGTTTCAGGTTTATCGAACATGAAATACATGAAGTAGTCTGAGGGGGGGAAAAAAAATGATTGCCCCTGATTGATGCAATAGATAAAAACAAAATGAGAAAGTCAAAGTTTTCATACGTTTATATGTCCAGTAATATGCAAATGTTTTTAGCGCTAAAAGTAAAGAGAATAGTTGTCGCGGTTGCATCTGTCTCTTCATGTAATCTCAGACAAACTTGACATATATATATATATATAACTTACACAGAAGTACAAAATTACAATGCTGCAACATTTATACTGACACACCGGAGATTTAACAACAAGAACATTTTAAAACGCGTCCAAATAACTTCATATTCAAGATTTATTTTGAAGGTTGAGGACCGGAAATGCTGTCGTCACTCTGACTCGCTGCTTTGACGCCGTTATCCCTCCGGTGGGCGTGGTCTTCTCCAGCCGCTCCCGCAACGAGGAAGTTTGGAATAATTGCGAAATCTGACCGGGCAAAGACTAACCTCATCGTTTCCTTTCCTTAAGTCATCGTCACTGACCGAGAGCGACCTATTTCCACTCAGGCATCACTGCGCCACATACAGCGGAAAAAAACCCCTCTCGTTATCTGAAAACAGTCTGTTCTGTCCAGGCCCGTAGGATTTTTGCCAAAAATGAATTTCTGTCAGATGAGAGCTGAACTTGCTCTCTAAATATAAACAACCCCATCCAGGAAATTATGAGAGGAATGTGTACACTGTCCAGACAGCCTCCTGTTTTAAAGATATAATCTCAGCAATGTGGCCTTTGGAGAGTAATAAAAATGCTACTGACACAATGGAAAAAAAAATGCAACAACTTGATCCTGCTGGATAACTCAACTCAGCACTATATGTACAATAAATTAGGCCATTTATCCTCATACAGTGTCTAAATAGAGATGTTCCCATTCACAGAAGGAAGTGTTATAGATCCAATAGTTAAACATCTACCGCCGAATCCAAAGTTCAGTGATCACAGACTGAAAAATCTTTGTTACAGTTTTCCTCCAAAGGAAAATGCAATCTAGAGTTTCACTCTTCACGCTTTCACTGCTCCAAACCTCAAACGTTAAGAAGCCAATATTAATCTTAATGTTGTTGAGAAAAAGTTTGAATGTACGGCAGATGAATTGAGGCAAAAACCTGCACGGCACTAAGAAAGTTGCTTTGATGGGAGCGTGACGGGGTCTTTTCATTTCAATGTGGCTGTAGGTATGGTGAGACTACACAAGCAAACTGCACACTGGGGACATCACATCCGGTCCTCGGGTTTCTGTCTGTCCCTGTGTTAATCACTGACAACCTGACTCAGATAGTGGGGACAAAACTAACATACATCCAGTACACTGGGCCATGCAACTTAGATTTGGTCCATTTGTTATTAAGCATGAGAATATCCTGAGAAATATTCATTTTGACATCTCAAATCCCCTGAGGAGATTTTAAAATAAACTGCCATTAAGTGGTTATTTTCTCATCCCGGGGTTTGTAAGTGGGACAAACTTTAAAAACGTGAAAATGTTTGTTGTTTCAAATAATATTACTTTGTTACAGGTTTGGATAAAGTGCTATTCTATCATATTTAATACAACAATATTAATAATGATAAATTCTTAAATCTAAATAAATATTTTGATTATAATCAAGAGTAAAACAAAAGATCATATATATGGTTTTCATATGGATCAATTTCTAGTCAAGCTTTGTGCCTAAAGATGTGTTTAAAGTTCATTTATGAATGTCTACCAGATGCTATTTGTATAATATGCAGACAAAATATGGTGATCATCCTCTATATTAAATTCACAGAAGACAATGGGAAATATTGGATCCTCCAGTCTATGAAAACAAATGTAAGTATAAATTAAAACCTTAATTGTTGTCAAATAAACATCTCTGTAAATTATTGATAATACATTTACTTATATTTACTTGTTATTAGTGAGTAGTTACAACTCTTTCTTAAATATTTTATTGCATGTTGGAGGTGCAAAGCTTTACTTCTCAATGAAGAAATGCACCATAGGCTGATAAGCCTATAGCTTATTTAATGATCTTTTCATTTCTGGTTAAATATGCAGCTGATACTTATATCACAGCATTTATATACTTTTGAAAAGACAGTGCGGAAACACTGATCTCCATTTCAAACTGAGTTGTACATAGTACCTCATACTGTAGTCAGCTTGCTCTGATATCATGTCATGAATTATTTATGTAGTACATTATGGCATGGAGCTAGGAGGAAATAACAGTGCCTGACAAGATATCTGATCAGAATCAAACACTCAAACACAGAAAGAGAAGACAGGAAGAAGGAGAAAAAAAGCAATTATCTTAACAGTGGCAGTAAGATTACAACCACAATATTTTATGAAAATTTGCCACAAAAAATGTTCTATATTTATGATATATTGCAGGAATTTCAACCATCATATGGAGTGAAAATGATTTCAGGTTCTTTTGTTTTAGACCCTAAATTTGTCTTGCCCTCATTCACACACAACAATCAGCCTAGTGGTTTGCCATCTTCTGCCACTTCTTGATACGTAAGGATGAATCATTTCTGTACACTCCTCAGCATTCATTCTGAATGCAGTTTTCATAGGATTTTCACCAGACCGGAGAGGGTTGAAATTAATTACAAACACAATGAGTATTGCTAGGGTGTATCTTTTTGTTACTGCCAGCATGGAAAAGTTAAAGGTCCCCTCCAGACATGTTTTATGACATATGTATAAATATGCAGATTTGAATATTAATTGGTATGATATATTTTTTGCACAAAATGTTAACTAATTAAAAAATCCTAAAATATAATTTCTTACTTTTTTTTCTAATTGAAAAAAAAAAAAACAAAACTCCTGGAAATAAGACATCTGCTATTTCACTGATAAGTCCATTCACAGTGTAAACTTGTGTGAGCTGCATCTTTCATTATGATTGACTTCCAAACTAGTTGTGGTGTGTCAAATCCGGCTAATACATAGACCTCTGACACTCACTTTTAGGATGAGCACTGAGAAACTGTCCATTTTTAGAACATGAAAAGTGAAAGCAACCTTCAGGCGTTACATTCCCGGAGATATATTCATTCAACTGAAGGAACAATAAGCAAAGTGCCTTTCGAGTGAGTTATTATTCAAGACTAGCTCTGATGAATATATGAAAACTGGTTTCCAAAATTTGGGCTGTGGGACCACGGGTGTTACCTGAAAATAAAAACAATTTTTCACAATGAATAATTGATAAATAAATTAAAAACCCTCATTCAAAAACAGGGATTGTAAAAATAGCTACAATAGTTCCTCTAGTGGCCAAGACAGAAAATGCTTTGTCTTTCTCTACATCAAAATCGAAAGTGAAATTCATTGACTTCAATGAATCGCTTCGGCGTTCTCCCCACCCACCTCTTGCACTTTCCCCTCTTCGCCTGCTGCGTTGGCAGTTGTCGGTCCATCGGTTCCCTCCAGTTCACGCTACCAAGGCCACACTCACGCTTGTTAACTGCAAGTTCAACATGTCAGAGACCGGTGCAATCGACGAAGGGCTCTACTCCAGACAGCTGTACGTATTTACCGACGCGTACCCAGGATGCATCGGTCGGCCGCCGGCCCGCGGATTCACTTTTTCTCTCGCTTTCACAGGTATGTCCTGGGCCATGACGCGATGCTTCGGATGGGCAAGGCGGACGTCCTCATAGCGGGCATGCGTGGCCTGGGAGTAGAAATAGCCAAGAATGTGATCCTGTCCGGAGTCAGGTCTGTCACCGTCCAGGACCAAGGCAACACAGTGTGGACCGACCTGTCCTCCCAGGTACTGACCCTTGGGGTTCTGATCTGTTTCAATGAACGAGTATATTTAGGTGTAAAATATACTTACCCAGATAAAATTAATTCTTTTTTGACCATTGCTTGTTTAAATATTGTCAGAATTGGGATGATTTTATGACAGTAATAACACATTGTGACATAATAAAAAAGACAAATCCCAGGTCCATGCAATAACATACAAAAAAGAGGAAGTTTACTCAAGTGTAGTGTCAAAGTTCTGGTTATCAACTTATCTCCACAGATAAGGTCCAAACTGATGTGAGATGTTTATTTGCATTAATCTTTGAAAAGGTAACCAAAAACTATTTCATTGTTCAGAACAGTACCCGAGCAACTGTGACATATTGGTGTCTAAAAAAGGGATGCTGTAGCATGAAGCGATCATGGCTGTCATCCCCTCCTAGAGCCAATATGGAATTAAAAGGTCATGCTAGTGACAGAGGTAGCCAGCTGCTAGCCAGCTGCCACCTTTTTTAAAAATAAGCAACAGAATTTTTAGATTCCAACAAAACCAACAGGATGGCATAACGGGCATAACGAGACACCGAAAGAAACATGCCAAAGAAGGTAAACTAGAAGTAAAGTGGACGGGACGAAAACACGTCCCCTGCCCACATCCTATGGTATAAAAGAGATGTTTTCCCGAGGTAAAATCAGTTGTTCTGCAGAACTGCTCGGGCTTTGTACTCCTTGTGAAGAATAAAGCTCTCTGGACTCAATCTTGCTGGACTCTGGTGCCTTTCTAAGTCTGTGTACTTTATTCTAAAGTTAATTCGACCAGCATCTAAAAATTCTGAAACTTAGGCCTAGAAGACACTAATAGCAACAAAACAAAAGTGTTGAGGCTCAGGCTGGACTCGACTCAGTCTCCGACTGGCCCAGACTGGATCTTCCAATCCATCTTGAAAATCCACATCACAAGTACCTTTACCTACCCTCCAGCCATATGCCCTCATTTGCCACCATAAAATGAACCTCTCCTGCCAAGGGGAACGTCATAAAAATATTCTATCAAACACAACTGTAAATTGGAACTTGATGGTTCATTAATGGTCTTGGAAACAGCTGTTAACAGAAGATTCAAGCTGTAGAATTTTTTTTACCATTTCATGTCAACTATCATCACAATGTCTTCATCTGCAAACACGGAGACACTGAAACAGTCAAAGGCGCCAGAACAAATGAATGGCTGGATACTTGAGATACGATTGAGATTTCGTTTTTTTCCACCAGTTTTTCCTGAAGGAGTCAAATCTCGGTCAGAACCGAGCCACTTGTTCCCTGCAACAGCTGTCGGCCTTAAACCCACATGTGCGTGTGTCAGCTATCACTGGACCGCTGGATGAGGGCCTGCTTCTGAAGTTTCAGGTACTGAGCAGAGCACCTAATGCTGCATAAAAGCCTCATGTTGAAAACATAAACAATTAGCTTTTGTGCCTATCTCCAATTTCTTTTTAATGTGTTTTTTCCCATAAAAAAATTAGTTCATACTACACTCCGAGTTGGACTTCTACTGTCTAACTCTGCACATCCATCATTCTACAGAATGAGGGGCAAACATCCAGCTGAAGCAACAACAAGCCTAACACTTTTCTGAGTGGAGGGGTCTGTCATTTTTTTTCTAGGTGGTGGTTCTCACTGACTCCTCACTGGATGATCAGAAGCGTTTTGGTAAGCACTGCCATTTGAATGGAATAAAGTTCATTGTGGCAGACACCAAAGGACTCTGTGGGTAAGTGGGCAGGACAAACTGTCAGAATTTCATTGGGTGTATTTGATAATGTGTGGAAGAAAGAAATGTAAACCATGTGATTCATTTGCAGTCAGTTGTTCTGTGACTTTGGGGAGGAGTTTGAGGTCCTGGACCAGGATGGAGAGATACCTTCTTCAGCAATGATAGAAAGTATCTCTAAGGTAATGCTACCCATTTGTTTTATGTTTGTGGACCATTAAGATCCTTGCTGCCTCTTCCATCCATCCAGTATTTCACACCTGCAGGGACTTTAGGTATATATCAGTTTAATATTTGCCAGTTCATCTGATTTGCGTGTCTGTGCGGTGTGAAAGGGACTCCAAAAATGCACAGGAAGTACATAAAAACTCCTCATAGAAAGCCTCTCTGACCTGTCTGATTAAAATTGAAATACCGCCCCATCCGAACAGTCTGTCACAAGTTTTCTTAAATCTGTGGGGAATTCAAATTTCAAGGTCGTCCGCATTGTTTTTATTTTAGGATAATCGTGGAGGGGTGGTCTGCACCTCTGATCGGCATGGATTCTCAGATGGCACTAAAGTTTCTTTCTCCGAAGTCAAAGGCATGACGGAACTCAACAGCATCAGCCCTGTGGAGATCACAGTCCGCAGTTAGTGTTGCTTTACCATGATTACTTCTTTTCAATTACAGTCTCTTTCCTCTGCTGCTGTGACTTGCAACCCACAGCATAGTCATCAGCCACACTCCAGCCCTCCACATGGCACTCAGCATTTTCAGCCTTTCCATAGGTCATTCTAGTAGAATTTAATTGTTGTTATGGGAATTTTTCTTCATCTCACTATTTGTTGTCTCTATCAACAGGCCCTTACTCCTTCAGCATCGGTGACACTTCAGCCTTTTCTGAGTATGAACGGGGCGGAGTAGCGACAGAGGTAAAACAGCCTTGCAAGTACAGTTTTGTAAGTATCAACCTTTTGTTTTAACTTTCCTCATTACTGCATTTGTATAAGTGCCCACAGTTATTCAATTAATTACAACATAAATTGCAGAAACCATTAAGTGAGGCTCTATTGGATAAAGAAATGAAAATGAACGACTATGGAAAAATAGCGAGGCAGGAGACCCTGCACTTGGCTTTCCAAGCTCTTCATAGCTTTGTGAAGAAAGAACAACGACTCCCTGACATTTGGTCTCAGGTCAGTGAAGTTTACAGGATATTGCAGCCGATATTCAATTAATTTTACAAAAAAAGTTGCATTCTAAGTTAAAAATGAAAGGGAAAGCAAGTTAATCATGCTTTGATGCTGTAGTGTGATAAGTAAAGGAATGTTTACAAAATTGCTTCCACTCACTTGCGTGTGGTTATTCTCTATATAGTCAGATGCGGATGCCCTGCTTGCCATTGTGAAGGAGCTTAATGGAGATGCACAGGTGGAACAGCTTGATGAAGCTGCTGTGCGAAACCTATCCTACACAGCCCGGGGTGACTTGGCTCCTATGAATGCCTTCATTGGAGGCGTTGCTTCCCAGGAAGTTATTAAGGTGAGGTCAGAGGTCAATGCCTGTAACATTATTTTCATCTTGGATGAAGGATGTTCACAATATTGTTATAATGCTGTATAAACTAGATATGGAACTCTAAGCATTTACTGTGTGGTGGTGTATATCGCTTATTGTACTCTCCTCTGTAATGTTCTTGCAGGCGTGTAGTAGGAAATTTAGGCCTCTTAAGCAGTGGCTATATTTTGATGCACTGGAGTGCCTCCCTCAGTTGGAGAATCAACCAGAAGAGTCCTCCTTTTCAGCAGTATGTTAAGAGATTCAACAATTTAAAAATTTCACATGTATTAAACCTACAGTCCATTGGACTGTTATGAACCAGATTCAGGTCTAATTGACATCATTTTGTTGTCTTCTCAAACAGAAAGGCACAAGGTATGATGGACAGATTGCTGTGTTCGGGTCTGCGTTCCAGAAGAAGCTTGAGAGTCAGAAATATTTCCTGGTGAGGGCAGGTTCAAAATTTGTCCAGCAGGGGACACACTCTGCCCTGGAAAGCAGGCACTCAATCTTTGTTGTCCTTTGATCCTTTTTGGTGTTAATGATGGCGGATGCAGGAAACGGCTGTGATTCAGGTGGCATTTCCTCCCAGCGTTGACCTCTTGGTGTGCAGGGGCCATTCAACAGTGCCAAGCCCTTTCTCTGTTTCCCTTCACAGTGTTATTTTTACTGTTGTTTACTGGCTGCGTGTGTGTGTGTGTGTGTTTGATGGAGAGGCTGCATTCGTTTGTTTCTTTCACCACTGCAAAAACTCCACACAAAGCATCAGGCAGTGAAACATGTAATGTGCAGGACTAGATAAAGTTCTAATTACTAAAGTGTATAAGAGAAATGTGCAGTTTGAACACTTTAAATATTCTCATCATTTTTTCAAGTGGTAACATCTAAACTAATACAGTTTCATTCTGATTCTCCCTCTGTCTTGTCTTATTTCAAGGTTGGAGCTGGTGCTATTGGCTGTGAGCTTCTTAAAAACTTCGCCCTCTCTGGGCTCGGGGCAGGAGAAGAAGGGCAAATCATCGTCACAGACATGGACTTCATCGAAAGATCCAACTTGAACCGCCAGTTCCTGTTCAGGTCTCAGGATATTGGGGTAAGGAAAAACACATTAGAGCGTATCACCTCGTCCCTGTAGTGAATAATCTCACATGCCATCATAGCCTTGTTTGACTTAGTTAGGTGGAAGAGTCAGAGGGCCTTACTAGTGGGACAAGCTTGAAGGTGAAGGTATTGTGATAGCTGTCATAGCTTGAGTCAGACTACACATAGCTGCCATGCTTTTGCTGTTTTGTTTCGTAAATGTTTATTGTAGGGTTTTATCAGGCTTTGTCTGGTCTTACCTAAATTGCTCACATATACTGTATTATCTCCTAGACTCACTACCTATTTGCTCACTTGTCCACAAACAGAAACCAAAATCTGAGGTTGCAGCCAGAGCAGTGCGAGAGATGAACCCACAAATGAGAATCGTTGCTCACCAGAATCGTCTGGACCCTGACAGCGAAGGAGTGTATGGATATGACTTCTTCAAGGGTCTCAATGGAGTGGCTGCAGCCCTCGATAATGTGGAAGCCAGTGAGGCCACTTACTCTATCTTCACTGCAATTAATAGATTAGGTTCTCATTTCAACTGTGATTATACAGCTATGAAACCCATTGGACTAAAAATACTAAAGTTTTTAACCCCTCTTTTTGCTGCCCAGGGGTCTATCTTGATGGACGTTGTGTCCAACACCAGAAGCCTTTGCTGGAGGGAGGAACTCTGGGGACCAAAGGTAGCACTCTGGTGGTGGTGCCTCACCTGACAAACTCTTATGGACCTGACAAGTCAAGTTCTAATAATGCCATCCCACTCTGCACACTCAAGAGCTTTCCTCACCGCATCGAGCACACTATTCAGGTTGGATATAGATTAGACCTGAGTCTAATTAAGCTTTGTCTTCACCTTTGCCATGATGGAAATGAGTTGCATAGATAGACTATGTACACTGAATGACCAGAAACATAAAATCGGCCTCACTTCAAATCTTTAAAATGTTCACTTTTTGACAGGACTACTAATTTTTATATTGGTAGACAGTATATGGGTTTTATATGGGTAGACTATAGTACTTGATGAAGGAGCTGCATTGGACTGCATTACAGTGAAAGGTGTTTCTGATATTTTATCCAAAATATTTTGTAGAGGGCGAAAACATTAGATACATCTTTTTATGTAATGTAGTCCAGTACAACACTGGAATTTCATCAAGGCTCTACAGCCATGGGAACGGTTCTGCGAGGCTGTAATTTGGCACAGCAGTTCTTTGAGTTAAATACTAAAGAGGGTATCTCAGCTTGCTGACTATGACAATGCTTACATGTTTACCAGGTTTACCGCCCAGTTGGTCACTGTGCAAGTTTGACCTTATAGTATGTTAACATGCTAATTAGCACTTAACATAGATTATAGCAGAGAGTGATGGGGTTGGCATTAGATTTGCAGTTATTTTGTTCTAAACCAAGTATTACACAAATGAAAATTCTGATCACATGATGGCAACTAGATGAATCTCAAAAGATACAACAGTTGATTTGGAGGATGGATATTAATACCTACATAAAATTTCATGGCAATCCATCCAGTAGTTGTCAAGATGTTTCACAATGAAGCAGTGTCAAACCTGTGGTTGTGCCAGAGCAAAACTCAGTGAATCTCAAACGTCATAGGATTCATCCTCTGGGGACCATAAATGTTTGCACAAAATATCATGGCAACTGATTTGATAGTTGGGGAGATATTTCAGTCTGGACCGAAGGAATGGACCAAAAGACGAGAGAATAATATTTCCGTTCATACAGCCAGGGCGCAAGTGTGGCTAAAGAATGATCGGACACTGCTGACACTTTCTGCAAAAAGTAAAAGATGTAAATTTATTACCGGATTGCTATTTTGGGATTAATTATTACATACAGGTTTTTCTGTTTCTCTGGTCATTTAGTGTATTCTTATGGAGTGTGAAAAGTAGCAACTCTACTATTACATAATCCATAGGAGCATACATGTGGATATGTTTAAAGTAACCTGGCATTATAATTCCTTTAGTGGTCCAGAGTCCAGTTTGAAGGTCTGTTCAAACAAACCCCTGAAAATGTGAATTTCTTCCTGAGGTAAGATATGATGCTGTCCTCATGTGATTTACCCTTTTCCACAACAAAAGTTGCTTCAAACGAATATGAGAAACTACATACACAAGGCTGCTGTCAATTTGCTGCCAGATAATGACCACTAGTTGTTCATTTTACAGGGCTTTTCTGCTCTCTCAGAAAACATTCCAGCAAACCTACAAATTTAATGAAGTGGTCCAGGCTAATTATTTTGCTTTATGAACAGGAAAACATGTGGTTGGCTTTTATCAGGGAACATAAGCAGCCTTTCTTGCCAAGGCTGTACTTTGTAATGTATCTTTCCTGACACTATTTTCTCCAAATAATGGATTAAGTCTCTCTGCTAATTAGAAGGCTTTTTTGATATAGAAACACAGAGATTTGATTAATGCAGTTAAAGTACTGCATCATGTCAAAGGGCTCAGTGTCTGTACTGGAAATATTTATATGTTTTTGAGATTAAAGAATTGACTGAGTGGTTATTTTATGAAAAACTGAAACACAGATCTTAGCACAATCCATTGACCTAATTATAAGGTAACAGTACACTGGTAGTGTTACATTATTTGCTGTAACATGATTTCAGATTCCAGTCCCAAACTATGTCTGAGCTTTGAGCCTCGGAGCCTTCCTAATCCAGCCATGTTTTGGGATTTCTCTGTTTATTTTGGGGAGATCAGATATAAATCTTCCCTCATTGTAAAGTACTTACACACTTGCTTGTGTTTTTATAAAGAGGCCTAAATTGTTACTAGAAAAAAAAAATTGTGTCTACTTGTTGAAGCTGTCATTGACGTCTCTCACACTACACTTATGTTTAGAAATAAGAGTATGTATTTTAATACACTACTAACCACTTTCTTCAGAGGCCCTACTGTAGTATCTTTAGCAAGACTGTAGTACAGTCATGGAAAAACTTTTTTGGCATTTTCATGAGCCAGGTCAGCTACATGTCAGAGCCCAGTAAATTCTACGTCATGGTTAATATGGTTATGGAAAGGAAAAGTTGTGTTTTGTCGTGTTTTTCCTCCACATGTGCAGCCCAGGGCAGAACTATGACTCAAATGTTCCTGTTTAGACCTGTCTAGGTGTAGCTACACGTAGAGGATCACTTTTTTTTTTTTTACAGTGTGATGCATTGCACTGTGATCTGGCACACGATTGTGTTGCAAGAACTGTCCAGACATGTGAGTTCAGAGTTGCACTGATCAGCACACTACATACTTAGAAAAAACTTAATTTCCCCTCCTATGTGCCCAAAGGTAAGCACTAAAGGAATTCCCTCTGAGTCACTAACAGGACTACGCCCTGATTTACAAAGATCTGTTTAGTCATTCTCCACTGTGCTTGATAGATCCAAATGTTTTTGTCCCTGTGGACTTTCACAATTTTCACTTTCCTGTTAACCAGACACCTTTGCAAATAACAAGACCTCCATAGAAATAAATAAAAGTCAAAACTTTTAATCTGTAAGTTAGATCTCAGGAATGTATACTACAATGAGAGATGTAGATGATACTTCTCCTGTCTTTGCTTTTCCCACAGTTAGTTATGGTTACATTCTATACACATATGTCTGTGCATAAACAAAAAAAGGACTTTTTGCACTGTTTCCTGCAGGGATGAAGGGTTTGTAGAGCGAACTCTTGGCCATGGAGACGCTGAGGCCTTGGAGGTTCTCGGAGGGGTGAAGGGCAGCCTGACGGACATGAAAACAGGAGGACAGCGTCCAACAAGCTGGGACGACTGTGTGAGCTGGGCACGGTGCAAATGGGAGACTCTCTATAACAATGAGATCCAACAGCTTCTGCACTGTTTTCCTCCCAATCAGGTAAAATTACACTAGAGGAGAAATAACAACTTTCCATTAAGTCAAGCATTGTAAAGCTGTAAATAATGTTTATGGATACAAAGGGGTCCTGTCTTGTTTGTGTGTGTATGTGTGGTTGTAAGGTTTTCGCATACAAATTGGTTAAATACTGCGATGGTGCATTGGTATAAAGGGAATGCCAATCAATGTTGAATTCTTTTCATTTCTCTTCATGGTGTAATCCAGCACTTCCCTGGGCTCTGACACCACTGTTGACCTTGCTTGAAATCTGAACCACTGAAAGCCACCATTGATAAATATCTCGGAGCAGCTTTGAGGGTTTGTAATCTGGTGAAGCATGCAGACAGAGTGATGTCACATGTTGCTGTCACATCTGTACCGACCCAAACAGACCCTCACTAACCCCAGTCCAGAAACTGGCTGTTTCTATCCTCAGCACATGACACTGCAGGGTTATGGAAATTCTTCTGACCAAATGGGATTTTCTTCCATTCGTGATTGTTTAAATATTTACAGCAGGGAACTAGATAAAAATAGATGACTTTTGGTATTATTATTACCTATGATGACAAAATGTGTGTCTTACAATTAGCATTAAACCAATCCAGATAATGCGATAACATTTTTAGCATCAAAAAACAACATAGAAGAAACTCTATGGTAGTTATGGTTTTAACTTTTTGTTTCTCTTTTTGTTTCATTGTTCTATTTGAAGGTCACTTTTGACCACAGACTTTCTGAGGAACCATGATAAGGCAGCTAATGTCAGTTAACGGTCATAAACCAACTTGACAAATACTCGTGCACAAACATGATAGATGACCACACATTTGACGTAAGAGCTACTTTGGTTGGCCTGAGCCTCCACACAGAAGTCTGCATTGTTCTGCATGTGTGTATAATATATTGATGTAGCTACAACGGCATCAGAGATTAAAAAACATAATACTGATAATGCAAAAACAAATAATGTATGTTATGTATTTAATTTCCAGACAGAAATTTCAGCATATAAAGCCATAGAAGATGGCTGAAACTATTAAATGGACTATGACTATTAAATAAGTGATTTGATGGCAACATTTTCAAGCTAGTGCTGATTTGCTGTTTTAATCTGTTTCCTAAAAATATAAATTTAAATGAGTTCTTTTATATGAAGGTCAGGCAAAATAAAAAAAAAATTAAGATAAAATGTTGGCTATCATGACTTGTAATATTTATATATTGTATTTTTCTTTTTTTTTTTTACATTTTATAAACTGAATGATTTGCTGATTATGAAAAATGAGTTGTTAGAAGTCAAGTCAGTTTTATTCGTACAGCCCAAAATCACAGATCACAAATTTGCCTCCAAGGGCCATATACTCCTAATGCAAGGAAAATCTCCCAGTCAACCTTTCAATGACAAGGCTCTGTTGCTTTTAAAAGGGGAATGCATTTGATGCCTTTTGGCTGCTATAGAAAACACCCCTACAGTGAAAAATAGCACCACCAGTAGGAGACTCTCCCTTCCCCATCATAATGACCATTTGGTAACATCAAAGCTCTCAGTCCCTTTGTTCTATTATCAGACATACAAATTGTGTAGCCAACACACAACTGATAACAATATTAGTCTGGCTGTGCTCTTGAAAGTTTTAAAGGCCTACTGCTGTGTCAGAAACTAAAGAATGGGGATGTTTTATCAGGGAATTTATTGACATACCGTGCCAGCCATACATCGACTATGATGTGAGATGAATGTGTGACACTCCTGCCAAAATGAAGTGTTTATGTTTGGAATATCATGTTGGTTCTATTTTACGGAGGGACAGAGATTGTTGCTGTCGCTGGTTTATAATGCTATATCAGTTTATTAAGATCATTAATTTAATTTAAGATTATCAGTAGAGGTGATTCTAAAGACTGGTGTATTGGAGTTGATCCAATGATTTTTACAGCTGCTGATCATTGAGATAAAGGGATTTTCTTCTTCTCTTTAGCTGACCCCCACTGGGCTACCCTTTTGGTCTGGATTGAAGAGATGCCCTCACCCACTGACCTTTGACCCTAACAATGTGAGTAGTGTGCCTTGTCCAGTTCCTCACCCTAAAACAGGGGTGACTGAAAAATGCCACAGTTTTTGTTGATGATCACTTACATTCCTTCTTTATCTGGCTTGATACTGGCTCTTCCTCACATTGACCATATACTGGATTCTTATCTGACCTGTGAATGAAACATAACCTGAGTATGGACAATAAAAGGCAGATAATAATCTCACTAACAATGCTCTCACATTGAGTAACAAAAAAGGCAAAAACCTAATATTAAACTGACAACACAGTGACTCAGGATGTTTAATGGTGGACTGATACTGATGGCAGTGTTGGAGTGTCTCTCAATGATTTTGAAGAAATACTCTGCTTTCCTCTTTCCGTTAGTTATCCGACTTCATCTTTCCCTCATCTCTGCACTCTCAGCATTCTGTTTCCTCTCATGTCAGCTCTGTTTTATTTCCTTTTATAATTTCCTATTGCCCTTCCATCCATGAGAAATGTGGTCATCTTATCTCTTCTAAGCTCCCATGTTTGACAGACAGTGATGCAAATGCTACAAATAGGTAATTTTCATTTGTTCAGAAAAGTCAAGTGAAGGAGGTAATTGATTTCACTATTTGTGAATTTAATTGCAAAATATCTATTTGAAATCTGTTTCTTCGTTGGAACATTAAGTGTAAAAAGTGTGTGTGAGTGTGTTAAGAACAAAAGCGAAAATGATTGAGAGAGCTTCTATTACAGCTTCTATTACAGCTACCTATTGTGTAAAGGAAGTAATTCCGTTGGCTTAGTTCAGTATTGTTTACAATTTATATATAGCTTTGGCTTCCCTATCCATGTAAAATAAATACGCTCTGGTATGATAAACTTATTTTGTATGTGTTTGTTTAATTGTAGAGAGTGTATTCTCTATAAAACCATGGTGATAATTGTTGATAATTTAATTGATGATTGTTTTAATAATAATTGTTGAACACTTTATATACGGATACTGTGTTTTAGACTACCCATATGGCGTATGTGGTGGCGGCAGCTAATCTATATGGGCAAATCTATGGGATCAAAGGGACAAGAGACAGCACTTCTGTCAGCAAAATCTTAGAGAACGTCCGTGTGCCAACTTTCACTCCCAGTTCCTCCTTGAAGATTCATCTTACTGATGAGGAGATGCAAGAGGACAAAGAAAGGGAGGGTGATGATGCAGGTGAGTTTTTTAACATGCTTTTATTCTCTGTTACTACCTCAGTTACTTCCAGTATATTTTCTATTTACTGTCTCTGTGTTTTTGCATCAGAAAAAGCTCGGCTTAAGGAGTTGAAAGAGAAGTTGGCCTCGCCATCTCTGAAAAACTCAGCCATGCAGATGTACCCCCTCGACTTTGAGAAGGTAGGGCCCGGAGTGACACCTCTGCTGCACGTACTGCGGAGTCCACAGACAGTGTGGCGGCTGAGTCTTAGCATGGAGCCACACTCAGATCTATAGGCGCTTTCAAAGTCTGTCCTTTTTTTTTTTTTCTCCCCATCTTTGGGTTCTCAGTGACCCAAATCTGAGCCATTCCCCGACACGACCATGAAACAGAGCTTGCTTGTATTCTGTGTTTACTGTTAAAACACCTCGGAGCCAAGATGTTTATTTTAGAACAGTACATTCCATTTGAAAATTTAGCAAAAAGTTCAGTCAGCCAGCTCACATGGAACAGATTTATTTCTATATAGGCCTATGTGAGAGCCAAGCACACTTTTGTGAAATGCGGTGCACTTAACAACATGAGACAAAGACATATATACTCCCCTCAAATGTGTCGAACCAAGTCTTTGAAGTGGCACGCTCTAAATCTGAGGGTAGATTTCCCTCTGTAACACGTCCGTTGTGCATCTAGACACCACGACAGTCTCCTCACACTCGTTCACACCGCCTCTCAGCAACTCATCACTTTATGTCTGGGTTCAGCACTTGGTTGGTAATTGAAGCGTCTGTGACAGGGTATTTGGGGTAGTTTTTGAAATGTTTCTTGTAAATCTGAAGTTTAGAAGCGCTTCCTTTGCAACATCCTATTATAGGCTTTATCAGCTAGATTCAGCAGAGTGATTCCCTCTAAACACAGAGTTGTTTGTGATGTTTTGTGATATTGAGGTGCCCCCTACAGCACCCACTTATGTCCAGTTTCAAGATTGTTTTCGGGAGATGTGTTTCCACCATGAAAACTATTTTTCAACACAGGTTTAATGAGTTATTCAGGGCAATCACTTAGTGAACAACTTACACCAAATCGTATCAAATGCAGACTGTTTTCTAATGACTTCTTGTGTAATTTTGGCTTTTTCTTCCCAAATATAAGTTGGGAGAATTAGTCCTCTACATCTGACCAACTCTATTTACCTATTGACCTACTGACACTCTAGTTACTAGATTTTACTAGGAGTTACTAGATTTCCTGGGAGACCGTGGAAAAGGTCTGGAATAATTAAATTTTTCTTCTGTTAAGAATCCTTTTTGTTATCTACATGAACTTTGGGGTCAATGAGACCTCTTTAAGGCCTCTAATATGGAAGTGCTTACAAGAACCAGTGGCTACAAGGTATTTGTTAGTATCCAAGTAACCGCTGCTTGACAGAGGAAACACTTTACCTCAGGCATGGGGTCCTACAGGTTTAATAAGGAGTAAGCAACAAGCAACCTAGAAAGTATGTAGTTGATGTAGCTGCAGAAATCAGTGTTTAGACTGAGAGGCTGTGGAAAGTGACCTCGGGTAGCCTGAATTAGGTTCTGGTAAAGCGTTCAGTGACTCAGGACAAGCCGTAATGAAGGTGTATGAGGTAAGTCAGGTACATATCGAATGTCGTCTTGAATAAGAATGAGATCCCCATACTACTGCACTCCCCCTCTTCATTTTTATCCCTTCGTGCCCAGGTCGTTTTGTGGATAGATGGAATGTGTGTAGGAGGGTTTCAGAGGCATCAGGTTGCCAGCTTGGAGCTTCCTCACAGTCCCTAAAGCCATCCCTGAGTGACAGCCATCTTCCTTGCCTTTGTAGAGCCGCAGTAGAAGAGGCATGACCTCACTGGCTACGTCGATCACAGCAGAAATCTGATTTCCACTGCATTCTGATGGGGTGACCAAGTCATATATGAGAGTGATTTAAGGGACACAACAACAATGCCTTCAAAGATCAGTACCACATCACTGGGAATGTCACTTGGCATGGACCTGGCCTCCTAGCAATTGTAGTTAAGAGTGAATGTGGAGTTTCAAACTTCTTATTTTACTAAAATTCTTACTTTTTCTTTTGTATTTTAGGTGTATTTCCCTTTAATTTTACACGGAACTATAGATATGTTTTTCTCTTGTGTGTTAAGCCTCGAAGTGTTATACCTATATGAATGACTGGTACATGTTTAACTTCTCATCTGGCACAGGATGACGACAGTAACTTCCACATGGACTATATTGTTGCTGCTTCTAACCTGAGGGCAGAGAACTACGACATCCCTGCAGCTGATCACCACGAGGTCAACACTATTTTACTTAATAAAATACTCTAAAAAATCTCGGGGAGGGGTAGAAAATAAACAGGAAAATTAGAGAGACAAAGCTGAGGTGAGAGGCAGTATAGATTAGAAAAAAATATCGCAGACTCCTCCCCCTCCCTTGGGGTCATGTTTTTAGTTTGTGCTGCACACACCTGCCCGAAAGCCACAGAAACAGCCTGCTCACCTATTGTTCTGGGAGCAGAACTAATCACAGCACTTTACCTGTCGCCTGGGAGGTGACACCTGAGCCAGGCCTTGTACCTGCCGCTGTTGGAGACACACACAGCCAAGAAAGATGGAGAGTGGGGGGCTGGGTGCTGCTGAGTGAGGGGAGACAAAAGAGGGTTACCTTTGTGTAATCAAACAGAGATCACATGCTGGAATAACCTTACATTTGCACACATTTTAACCCTGTTCACATAAGGGATTTTTATAAACATGAATTCAGTACACACAGTAAATACACACTGCAAGCCCTACATGAGGGCGAGCCAATATGTACTATAAATGTCAGTATTAGAAAAGGGGTATTTTTCCAAAATTGAAATGTGTATTAATGTATGCAAAATCAGATATATTATTATGAAATTAATTTATGATTTGATTAATTGTGCTCTGCTGTTATGCATTAAATCAGGTGGAACTCAATATTTAGATCATTTACCTATCTTCAAGTAGCAATTCCTCAGCAAAAGTTGTTTCATTCAAATTCTTATTTAAGTGCCAGCACAGAAGCTGCCAAATGTACTTCAAGTATCAGAGGTAAAATTGCTCACTATGCAGCAGAATGACCCCAGTCAGTTTTTTTTATTACTGAATGCAGTGATCACTGACACATTATAGTACTTTTTTTCTTCTTATAACAATGCATTGTAAGTTTAAAAGCTGGTTGTATGTTTTTTTTAATTAAATACATTAAAGTTCAAAGTAAATAGTAATTATAGCTGTAAAATAAAAGCAGTGGAGAAAATTGTATTGGAGTTGAAACATTCAGTAGCATAAAATGTAAATATCCAAGTAAATTGCAAGTACCTCAGAACTACTCGAGTAAATGATCTGATTTACTGTCCACCACTGGAATTTTGAAAAACAACAGAATTTGGTCTTATCATCATAGTAGGATTTTATTTAGAGTCACTAATTGATAATAATTGAACTCTTGTCCAGCTCTACATTACTTACAGTGCATTTTGAAAGAGAACTTCTCCTTCTCCTTCACAGACCAAGCGCATTGCTGGAAGGATCATCCCTGCCATAGCTACCACAACAGCTGCAGTGGCAGGCCTGATGTGCCTGGAGTTGTATAAACTGGTGCAGGGTCACAAGAATATCAGCTCTTACCGCACAGCTTACATCAACCTGGCTGTCCATTACATTCTTCTGAACCAGCCGGGCCGGCTCCAGCAATTCCGAGTGAGTAATAGCTCTATGCACACACAGCTATTTTCAATTATGCTTAGTTATTTTGGGGGTGGGGGTGGGGATGAGATCTATGAAGCAGTCACCTACAGGACCTGAGTAAGGCACTGCATACAGCTTGACAGACTCTTACTGTATATGCAATTATAATCTAAGCCTGTCTACTTTGGGGATAAATCTGTTGAGTCCTTTGTAGATTTATGTCTTTCCTCCCTCGCTGGAGAGCATTAAGTCATGAATCAGTGCTCTCAGAGTAACAGACCACTGCTAACTGTCAACCTCTTGCATATAAGCCAAGTCTTTAGCTCAGTATAATCCGCAAGGTATTTCAGTGCAGGTAAGGCACAAACAGATCCATGTCTGATTTTTTGTTTGCACGAATTAAGCGAATTCAAGGCAACTGTAATTCAAAGCATAAAGAAGGGGGCTTACTCTCTTAAGACGGAGTCATTTTAGGATAAAATTCCCCCAATGTTTGAGGTTATGCCAGGTTCTGTGAGGTCATACTAGGCACATTATGCTATATAGCTTTAAAACACAAATAAAAACTGCAAAAAAACTCCTGGGGTTTCATTTTAGGTGAAGCCTGAGAGGATAACCAGTAAAATAATTTTGCTCCCCTCTTACAGGCCTGACTGTTTGTCCCTCGATATCTCACCTCTGAAGGGAATGAGACACTAGAGCTGCCCTCCCCAGCTTTCTCACTCAGGGAATTGAATCTCTGACAGACAGGGGTCATTGGGGGTCAGTGAGTGGGCTAACTCCGTCTCGCAGGACGTGAGGGTGCAATGACAGGGGGCTCTGAGACAGTGTAGGTCTGGTTTCGGCTTTGGTTACGGGCGAAAATGCTGCAGCTGCGTAAAATGCTGCTGCGATGACAGAGGCAGCTGGGACTTTCTGTGATGTTGGGAAGATCCACGCATGCGCTATGTTATGTAGAAAGGCCCTGGTGTTGTCACAGTTGTTGTCTGTGTGTATCATGTGTATCATTTTCTTCTAAAATTTGCTGACCTAAACACATTGCTCAAGCAGCAAGGAGTATTGGGTTCATCTCAGGGAATGATTGCAGTCACATGGCCAGAGTACCTGACATCATCCCAGTCAGAGGGTTTATACTCGAGTGTGGAATCCTTTGGTCTAGGGGAAGGGCAGACATTAGATTTTCCAGACCCGGACTTCTTCATCGAGTGTTGCAGCATCAGCTTTTAAGCTTTGTGCTATTCAGAAGGGGGGACAGTGACAGTACACCACCAGAGGAAAAAGGCTTGACTGAGGCCCTGGGGTCAGTGTTTTGAGGGTTTGGGACAAATTTTAGAGAGCTGAATATTGGAATACTCTGGTAAAGGAGGGAATCAACTGTGCTGGTACACTTGCTCACAGAGAGGGAGAGAGAGGTGGTTGGCTGCCAAACCCTGAACCATTTGAGTGAGAGATCCTCTAATGTCTGCCAAAGACATCATTTCACGCTTTAGTTTTCATGATTAGTTTAGATTAATGATATATTATAGAAATATCAGCTTAGATCAGTAATATTTTGTCACACAAATACTCCTACAACTGCAATTCCATTTTGAAAAGCCATAGCAAAAGGGTGATAAGGAAGAGTTAAACATTGAAAGGCATCAGCTTGCAGTTTGTATAATCAATCAAATTTATGTTATTTACATTAAATGTATTGAATATCCACACTGAAGTGATTCAGGCCAGTATTATTGACTGATATTAGCTTATCACAAATATATGTAAGCTGCACCATGCCAAATCTGCATATATGTTGGATAGTTGGAAAAAAATACCAAACATACAGTACATTTATTATTTGATGCCATTATCTGCTTCAGGAATCAAGTGTCTGTTAAGCTTTTTTCCATGACATGCGCTATGCAGTCATATTCCAGTCAAAAGCCAAAGCCCTGGTTTCTCTGCAGCTTCTTGGAACATGTTTGTTGATTTTTTTAAAGCTATATGCCAGCCGCTTCCAGTGCTCCGAAGATCTCCTTGGTCTTGCATGTGGTTAAGACATTATCTCACCAAGGAAAGGATCACATAATTCTGAAAAACTGTAAATATGCCCTGTATATGCAATACATATTCAGTACAATAACACAATATGAATATAATGTTCACATATTTTTGCAACCTGATATGTAAGACTGACACTTTTCTGTACTCTATTGATATATGTTTGTTTACATAAAGTGTGTCAATACAAATTCTTTAAAACTGCAGAGATGTTCCCATAGCAATAAAAGCAGAAACAAAAGAAACAGGCCCATTAATATTTTCCCATCTCTAATCTCACTAAGATTAGAGAAGGTTTTGTTAGACAGCTTTTGAAGCAGTTGCAGACGTGCAGCTGTTAAATATCACTGATCAGACATGCAGTATCAAGAGCTCAGCTTACTTTTGCAATGACTTAGACCTCTCCCCTCATGAGATCAGTCTCAGTTCATTAATATCAAGTAACAACGCTCACATCTCGCTGGTAGTACTGGTGGCCCACCCAGTCTTGATCCAAAGTGTACCACATCACAGCATTACCAGATGTTTGGCAGTCATCGTAATATAACCTGCACTGTGCCAACTCTGAAGAAGCAAAAAATGTGTTAGTGAGAGGATTGTTGTGATTGAAGCCTTTTGGAAAAGGTGTTTAGATGTGGCTGCATGCCACTCTATCTGTACATAACTGTTTACTCACACTCTATAACTAAAATAAATGACTGCTCATTCCCCCACCATCCCAAACCTTTTTCCAGAAATTGTTGCTTTAAAGCAGCTGCTTCCCAAAATAGGAAGTTCCTGTGGCTTCCCCTGCCTCTACTATCCTCCGTATAGAGGCAGAAATATGTAAACAAATGTGAGCCTGTCCTTGTCTGCTCAACACTGCAACTCTTTAGTATCATTTTCCTCCCTATGTTTATGTTTTTCAGTTGGGGGGCCAAGGCTCAGGCCATTAAAGGAGGCCCAAATATAGAAAGCTCCCAGAGATGAAAATCTCTAAAATGGCAGATACTTGCACCGAATCTGCACAGACATGATACATATCCATGAAAGGCTTGTTACCTGGCTCAGGTGTTATTAGCTGTATGTTAGAGCTGTAGCTGGAGTCTTAACCTTGTATTTCCTACTCTGCTGTTGCCATCTCACGTCATTCACTGGTGTCGTCTTATACTGACAACATAGGGGATAAGAAAATTTTTTTGCTTAACTGATTAAACTCTCCAGTTCACACAGGATAATTGAACATTGCCATGCTTATTATTTCTCATTGTAATTAGCCAATGACACAGTGACATTTTTAAGTTTATTAAAACGAGACTAATCAATATTTTATAGCAACAATTGGCCAAATGTAATATGAAAGGGGTCAGTTCTAATGATTAGCCTATCAAATTCTAGAGTTCCCCATCTCTATTAAGTGTTTTAGTGTCTTTTAGCTCATTGTTTTGTTTTACAACTTTACAACTACTTGTTTTGGTTCACTCCCACTGTTCTCCTCAGCCTTGTGTCCAGCAGCTGTTTTAGTAAAAATCTCTGACAAACCTCCTGTACACTACTTCACCAGCACCAAACAGAGGACAGAAAAAGTTAGCGACTGGCTGGTGAACATTTCAGCGGCTAAAGAGCCAGATATTTTTCCTCAGGAATTGGAAGAGGCCGGACCAGAGATAAAGTGTAGTGAATATTGGACTTGCGGTCCTTGACCAGAAACATAATTCCAAATGAATGCTAATAATGCTCCAGGTTTGCTGGATGTGTGAGGTTATGTAAATGTATTTAAATTTTAACTTTCAAATTCAGTTTTTGTTGTGAGGTTTACAGTATTGTAAGTAGTTAGAAGAGGCTGTACAGTGCGTAGGCCTAAGTTCACCATAAATCGTAGATAGTGGAGATAGTCATGTTATTGCAGAAAACAAAGACTCAGAAGACATTAAAGGATATTTCAAGTGCTGCAAAGATTAATGAGTGTTGTGCTCCGTCAGCTGTTACTGAGCTTTAGCCTCAATTAAACACAGAAGAACATAACCTGAGGCCAGGACAGAGGAGGACATGCTTCAGCTGGGTATTAAACTGTTCCATCCTCAACCCCTGCAGCAGCTTGCCCAATACACTTTACCAGTGTGCGCTGTCTTTCCTTGTCTGCTAGGCTGCCTGCATGTTGTGTGCCATGGAAAAACTCTCTCTTCCATGCATGTGCACACATCCTCCACACCCTGGTCTTAACTTCGTGCCCTTTCACGCTCTCTTGGTGCCCCTCTTCCCCAACTTGCCCTTTCAGTCACTAATTGAATTAGCAGTGTTGGAGGCAAGGTTCCTGATCTCAAGGAAGCCACTCCAAGGTCAGTGCTCACACTGGTTCTTTGTTAATTGCCTGCAGAAATGACGATGATTTCCTGCCTTCACAGGTAGCGACGTATTGAAACCAGATTTCCAAGAGAGCCCAATGTGATCTTGCTGAATGGTCTGTGGAGCACTAGGAGGAAGCAGGGATTTTGTGTTTGTCTGTCGTAGAATCTGTTTCTAATAACTTTAAACTCACAACTTAAATTTGATATCTTGTTTCCTCATGTACACTGACAGAATAGGAAGAAGCAGTAATGTTGGCCCTTTTGCAGAATATTAATTCAGTCCAAGTTGGTTATACTGTATGTTGGTTCACATGTAGACAGAAAAACCTGCAGCTCTGTGCACTTATTTAATTGAAGGTTACACATCTGTCGCACAAATAATAGGGACTGACTTAGAGAGTGAAAGAAGTCAACAAAAGGAGAGATTTACTCTGCATGTGGTTAAATTTGTGTTGGTTTCTTTGGACTGTGCCAGTAAAGAAACAGGGTGAACATGATCCAGGGCCCTCAGTGCTCCTCCAGGGGCTCCGTGTGGAGCTGCATTGTGCAGTTTGTAACTCAAGACCCAGACATGAATAGTGCTCACGGGATAATGAAAAATCTGTGATCAACATAGATGGCTTGTGCCTTCTGTTGTTTTCCAGAGCTTTTTTGTTTTTTTCTGTGGTGGTTTTGTGTGTTTGGTTTTATCTTGCAAAGTCATATGTTGTTTTACATAACATTGTTCCTCTCTTTAGCTCTCCATTATTCATTAACTTCCCTTTTATGTCATCAACAACAAAATTATGTCTGTATACAGACATATAGACATCACAGACTACTGAAGATAATTAAAATAAAAGCCCCTTAAAATAGCTATTCATATATCTTATTAAGTAGCATATTTGAGGCAGCTCATAGGCTCAGTGTATATGTTCCTCATTTAGCAAAAGTATAAGGCTGGCAGCAGTAGTTAGCAGCTCTTTTGAATTATCCTCAATCATATCTCCTCATCTCATACATATTTAAGCCAGAGGCCAGAGTCTTTAATGAGAAACACGATTACAGGATGACTTTTTTTGATTAGAAAGAGTGCCCCTCAACTAGCTAGTTCAGGGGTCAGATTCGTGTCGGCACTGAGGCTGCAATAACTTTTCATAAGGGTCATTAAGTGAGGCAGTGAATCCCAAACTGCTGCAGAGGCGATGCTCTGTACTTGACCCTGACCTTTGATCCCTCGTGGAGTCCAAATGAAATCGCTTTTTCTATATGAATAATGTATTTTAGAATATAAAAAGGGCATGAATTTCTAATGACCGTTCGCAAAACATTCGCATTCAGGCTTTCAAACTTTGGATTTTTGATGGTAGATGGGGCTTCAGAAATGATAAATATGTTGCCATTGATTGCATATTTAGGATCATTTTACAGAAATCCCTGTCCCACCATGGCCTAGACTTAGCAAACAGTCAGTTATTCAAGCTACACCTAATGGTTGTTCCCCTGAGAGCTACTACATAAAGTATTTTTTCAACCTTCACAAATATCTAAAACTGGTCTTATTTAAGTAATTTAAACATTTAAGATGAGTTTAATACTACTGTAGTGAGTTTTTGCATATGAAGAAACTCATCTTAGGCCTTTAAATCTTGGGAAGGACAAGATGATAAAGCTAGTTTTGTGGGGCATGTTCTAAATGCATTCTCATAGTTAGTTTTTATTCTAGTCTATTTAAATAGCATTAGAAAAGAGCTTTAAATATAGATGTTAGGTTGGTTTTGATACCCCAGCTATGTGCTGTGATAATAAGTTCATTTTTTTCTGCCACTGTGCTAAACATGTGCCTAATCTGGTAGATTCAGTTGAATGTTAAATAAACCTGAAAGCAGATGAAATTTTTTTTTGTCTTGACTTCCATAAAAGTCCTGCCTTTAGAATTGAAATATATTCTCAAATATAGCTGGATGGAGTTTGCTTTCCAGTTTGAATAGTAGAGGATCCACTCCACCACAATTTGTACATTCTGAAACACCTTAAAGTGTCAATATGGGTTTTCCGTCTTTCCATTTATCTCTGTCTTTCATCATTTGCTTTCCCATTGCTTGCCATGTTTCTCAGCACTTCATTTCTTCAGGGCTCTTGAACTCAGTGGAAGAACCATGTGGAATATACTAGAGGTCTCTGTCCCCCATTTTCATTGTTTAGACATCTGCAAGTTTCTCATTAGTGACATTATATTTCTACGCCGTTGCTGATGTCATGAGTTTACAAATTTACCCATTTATTCTGTTTTCTAAAGGCATTCTGTCCTGACTTGCTTAATCTTCTCTTTGTTTCTCTACCAACACAAAGAGGAAACATTACCTCATACATATACACAAACCTTACCAGCTTGGTTCAATGTATGTAATAATAAAGTCACAGGTGGTGCATAGTGCCTATAGACAGTGTCCTCTGCTCTGTGAGGGTTTTCTTCCTGCTTTCTGTCAGCACGCTGTACATTGTTCCCCTGTATGTATACAGTGTACATAATGCACTGACTAAGCACACATATGTCCATGTTCTGTAATGGAAATAAAATTAAAGTAACTTTTTACTGGACTCAAAAGCCACGTGAATGTGCTCATAAAGGAATGGAAACAGTTACTGTACATCCACAAACTGTGGCTGCAGAGTTATTAATAGCTCCTCATGAGGGTTTGTCATTTTATGCTAACTAACATGCTTTACTTCGAAGTTGTTGATTTTTTTTTCCTCAGTTTCCTTTGTAAGGAATGAGGCAGAACCTTGCACCAATTCGCAACAGTCTGAGTGGCTCAGGCGGTGTGGGCTCATTATCATCAAGGTTATTACAGTTTGGGAGGTGGGGGGGGGCCAATCTATGGCCACCTATTGAACAGTTGTTGAGACAGTTTGTTCAGTAAAACATGGTGGCTTGCAAGTATTATTCTTGCTGTTTTTCATTAAATTAAGTATAGGTGGTGCCTTAATACAAAGTGTGCTAAAACACATTTAACATAGTAAAATGTGATAATGTAATATTTCCTCTGCTGTATCTGAGTAGATGCAGCCTTACTTTCTCCCATTAAGTGTCAATCGCCTTGTGAGCCAGGTGGAAGTCTCATATGTCTTTGTCTTACTTGTATGTGTCAAACATCAGATAAAATAAGAGCTTATTCACTGCTGACAAGAACTCGACATATAGACCTATAGATATCAATAACTTAATCCAACAGTTACATCATGCGATACTGCATTACACCACACAACCAAAGAGTGTGACCTTTGATTCCTAAAACAGCTGATCAATGTTGCAAATTGCAATGTAGCAACAAAGGGCACATTGATCACCGTTTACATTCTGAGCTATATGCTGATGTCGAATCGATCCGTGTCAGTGACGCATTTGCAGATAGACTAGCTGTATCCGAATTCCACTATACATACCTATATGAGCTAAAGTAAACGTAGTAGGCATAGTATGCAGTTTGTGTAAAAGGAATCAATGCTGTTTAGCTATTGTGTAGGGAAAATAATCCAATATAGTTGTCAGTCTAAGAGCATTAAAAAAAGATTTCAGTTGACAAGAGCTATGGATTATTAGTGCATCATTCCATCTGCAGTGATATTTGACCAATCCTCTCACATTAAAAAACGGAATAAGAAACTTATTGCGGAAGTATTTACACCCACAATTCAGGGCTTTCTGTTTGGAACATCAGATGAGCCACTTTAAAGCATTTTGATGATAATCCTAGGCCTTATAACGGCAGCATCTATCAGACGTGCTGTTTAGATGTGTCTCTGCAGGCTCCAGCGTGTCAGTGGCCCATTTGTAAGAGGAGCGTTTTATTGACTCAGACCTTTTGCCCCAGGTCATTTTCAGTCAGATGGGGCGCTGTTATCTTCTCATTTGAAAGACAATCACATTGAGATTCTGTTTGCTGTTTTACACGTCAATGGAAGCCTTTCAGCAGCAACGGGCTGCTTTCAGTGTGTGTCAAACCCGGCACTCTCCTGAGAAGTGTCTGCATACTGGTGAGCTGCCACTCCTGCTCCTCCTCCACCCTGCACTGCTATATTAGAAGTCATCCTTCAAGACCCACAGTTAACGGTCCTAAATTTTGAATTGTCTTCTATAAAGATTTACCCGTTTTTAATGTATTTATTATATAGGCAGTGTGTAAGACTAGCATTCTTTCAGTTTTCTGGGGTGTTAGGCAGGAAGTTGCAGAGGGCTGGAGCGAGCAGTTGGAGGTCCCAGCCATCTGTTTCTTCATTGCAGTCAAAAGAGAGTGTTGATCAATAGTGATCAGGTAGCAGATGACACTCCCGATCGGACAAAGGACACGTTTTTACATGACAGTACTGTTGTCCCTCTGTAAAAAGGCCATACAGGGAAACACTAACAAACATGTTCTAGAAGATGTAGGTTGTTTGCTCTTTACCAGCACTATTTCTTATTAAGCTAAATCTCTTCACGTGATTCACATTTGATATAACAATTATTTTTGGCAGTTTTATATAGATTGGATAAAACATGTATGTGTCATTTTGGCAGGCAGCCAAGAATATTTGTAAGAGAGAGACAGTCAACAGAAGATATATGCTCAGTTGAAAATGATGTTGGACTCAGTTTGTATACAGAAAGTTTGTAGCTTTTAAAACCAAATCCATCGGGACATAATACATTTTCAGATTCATCAACGCAGTTGCTCAAGCTAACACTGTATATAAAGCACCACTGTCCTTTTATAGACCAAACAAGAAGCTCCAGGCTCTTGCGGTTAATTGCAACATAAATTGCAGCTTGACTCTCTTATTTCATACATTGACATAACATAATTTGTTTGTCCACAATTTTGTAACAAGTTACTGAAGCTGAAGAAAGAGTAATGTATTTAGTAGTGTCCCTGATTATCATTTGCTAGGATTTAACATTTTCAACATTTTCATCATGTTATTGCAAATCTCACTGTGCAATGCATCATTTCATGCTCATTCAGAATTGCAAACACACACACACACACACACACACACACAAACACACACACACTCACATCAGACAGATATACTACGATTTCCAGTAGCAATCGGGTGAACTGACAGATCATTTACATCCATGATCTTTCATCCATTGATGTTGTGATGTTGTTGCCAGTATCACTGTGCATTGCCATTGGCTCTGTGCTGTAGGTATGACGTGAAGGAAGGGCTATTAACACTGAGTCGTTGAACTCAACATGAAATCAAGGAAAAAGATTGCCCACTTGTGTTTGCAGTACATGCATTGGTTGTTTTAGATATGAAAGATATTTCCTAGATTTAGTTTTAAAGAATGTTGCCTCTTTTGTTCACACATTTGTATTTACTTCATGGATCTATATAATTCTGTCATGATTACAGTTGTTTAAAACTGTCTCTCTCATACAACACTTAGCGATGACATCTATATATTTGAATGGTTTTACATTTTAAAGAGGATAAAGTGCGAGTTCATCTCTAACTTAATAATCGGTGTTATAGTACGTAAGGTCATTTGAATCTTTGATGACATTAAACCAAGCGAAAAAGACATAAACCGGTTTACTTTATAAAAAGACAGGCTGTGTATGCACTATTTTCAGCTTTTTTTCCATTCGCAAAACCTTGGTTTACCACCGCCTATACTGCACTGTGCAGCATCTCTACTATACAGTATGTTCAAAAAAATACTGCATGACTTTCAAGCCCAGTTGAGAACTAAACTAGGACATGAGGCCTTACTGAAAAGCTACCAGATTGTCAACAAAAGAGAGCTATGGGAGGCTAAAAGAGATTAAGATGAAAATATGATCCAAAAAGACCACACAGATCCTTCATCTGCCTCCCCTAAAGCTGACTTTGAAGCCCTCCAAAGGAAAAGAGTCGGCTTTGAAGAAACAGGCCTCTAGTCTCAGCAGGTTGTAAAAACGTTTCCACTGTTGGGATTCTGGCCAGATAATGAAGCTGAAGCAGGAGCGTGATTCAGCAGTGTTATTTCTTGTGGCAGACTGCAGGGAGGAGGACTTACCAAAGTTTGCCCACTCTAGCTTCCTGTCCCCAAAAATGCTTCATTGTTTTAAAGGGCAAGATAGAATATTCACATTATAATTGCACTTCGAAAAGGGTGAGCTGTACCACATGACCAGCATGATTGCCTTCCCTGAAGGGGATCGCAATCACAATGGGATTCATTCCACCTCCTTATCAGGTTTACTTGACTGAACTTCCTCTGGCTGCACTACATTCCCATGCCCTCACGTATATCTGCAGACAGAGGCGTCTATTTTTGGGTTCCATCAATCAAAAGCCCCTGTTTTCATACGAAATTCTATGCGTATCAGGTCCTGTGTTGTTAGTTGCCCCACTGAATTTTTTTGGGAGATCCAGAGAAAATGAAATGAGAAATGTTATGACTCTTTACCTTTAAAATCTCTTAACAGTGATTAAAACCGAAAAAAAACTAGTCAATGATGACATACAGTAAATTTAAAGCAGCCAAGTTTTTAAGTAAACTATTAAATGATGATCATATTCCCTGATATCCTTTGATAAGTTTTTTGTGGATCCTGACAGTGACAGTAAGGTTTTGTCAACTCTTGTTTGAGGTCTTCTCAGAGATTCTAAAACCGAGGCGTGACTCATTGGAAATAACATCTTGTGATAAAACCTCTTTTTTATGATCTTTGAATCATGTAATTCTGGAAAGTTGAACTATGGGGAAAGGAGAATGGCTCACGTGTACTCACGGTACTTTTGGAACATTGCCCTACATCTACTGCTAAAAGGTCATTTTTGACTTAAAGTTCTTTGGACTTCAGTATAAAGGAGGTGTTTTTAATATTTTATATATATAGCATTACAAAATCTCATGCAGTTTTGATGCTCATCTAATCAAATTAAATAAAAAGTAAGTCATTGTGTCATTGAGGCCATTTTCACATCTCACCAGATTGATGGGCAGACACAATTTACTGTATGATAAAGTAAACTTAAAAAAAAATCACATATCTTCTGTGTATTCACTCATATTTGGTCCTTTTTTTTTAATTTTTAAAGTTTTTACATCTAGAAAATTGAAAGTGGGAAGGTGTGTACATGTCTGACGCTGTATGTGGCTTTGTTTTAGGATAAGATTAATTTCATTAATTTTTTTTCCTGGAAGAAGTTGCTGTCTACATTCAGATTTTTCAGCGAGAGCAGGAGAGTTTGCCAGGCTTCCTGTCAACAAGAGGAAGTAGCCTGAAGCTTTGGTTCATGTAAGATGATAACTTCATATCTGAACAAGGGATGTAGTCAGAGAATTTAGAACATGCAAGGTATTTAATAAGGCAGAGGAAGAATTTGGTCTCATTTCAAGAAATACAAACATAGATTCTTTTAAGGACAGTGAAACATTTTGAATCTTATCTTATTACTCAAGACAAGGATGAGAAGTAGGGCACACAATAAGGATTTAAGCACAGATTTATTAAATTATCAAGCATTTAAATTATTTGTGTAGCTACTATCTGACAATAACGGTGTTTCCAAATTGTGACCAAATGGTTTTTCCGAATTGTGATTGTGACAACTACGGTACATCCTATGAACAGTTTAAATTCAAATGATAAACTCTGTGATTATTCATAGAGAACTAGTTGACTACATGTCATTGTATTCTTTTATTGTTTTGGAAAAAAACAGCTGTGTCTTGTTTTAGGGGGAAGTTCAAAGCTGCATTTACGATTCAGACTACAATATTCAGAGAAGATTAGAGTTTTGGCTTTCCGCCAAAAGCAGAGCAGAGAGTATAAACTTATACGTCCACCGCTGTGGCTTTAGTCCATTCGGACCCATGAAGTGGCCGTTTGTCTTGTCCTCATCCTGTGAAGTCAAACTCAGAACCGCTCAGCCACCCAGAATCCTGACTGCCAGCTCTGCTTTATGTCCAAACAGACCTCTGAATCCACAGACACCCAGTGAGATAGGACAGTAAATGAACACTGCACAATTGAGGACATTTTTGAAACCTTTCTTGAGGTAGAACAACTTGTCAAATAGAGGACGCTATTTGATTCTTTGTCACTGTGTGTTTACTTCTAACAATTCTTATGTTCATTGCCAGACAAACTAGAAAAGTCACAGCCTGTCATTTTCAACAGAAACTCCAACTGTAAGTTCAGTGTGTTTTTGTTCAGGCACCAAGCAGCACATGGCACAGATTTGTCAATTGCGTGTGTTGTCAACATAGCAGGTGACCTCTCAGACAGTAATTCTACACTCTAACCTCAAGACAACCTTTCCCGACATTAATTGAGATGAGTTTTTGTGACATTTATATAAGCTCTTTCTTTGTATTGGTCTTTTTTATAATTGCAGTGCCGACTTATAGAGCAGTTGGTTTATTAAAATTATTGTCAAAAATGTTAGATAAAGGTGTGTCTATATATTATATACTGCAGAAAGCTGCATGTGGCCTCACTTTAAAGCAGCTTTTTTGTCATTTTCTGTGCTTGTAATTTGGTTCAATGTTGCTCTCAGAGAAAAACAATTACTCTCTGCTTCACATTTCTTCTCTTCCCCCAGGAATGACTGTTTAATCGGGGCATTTCTGTTTTTTATTGTGGAAGTTCCATGACAAAGAGATACTGAAGTCGAGCTTGTGGGGAACCATTTGTAATTGTTTCCAGCAGCCACTTTTGTTCCAGCATTCTTGCTTATGTATTTTCTCCCCTGCTATAGTGTCGTGAAGTTTACATCGCTCTACATGCGTCCTGACTTGGTAGTTGATTGGCTTCAGGTTCCTGCCAGGGCTGTGTGACAGATATGAGAGAGAGGAAGGGAGGAGAGGGAGTAAAAATAGCCCACAGGCTTGCTTTGCATTGTGTAAAATCAGCATCTGTACACAAAAGCTCTCATGAAAATCTCTGGCATGGGACCACTCAAAACAAAGGTCCATTTTTACAGTACAACTAGGACTTTGCATTTGCAAGATAATTTAAAAAAAGAAAGTCTTTTGTACACTGTGTATTTCAGACTCTGGTTGTGTTCTGCCCATGGAAAGTTTGAGGTTATACTGATAATTCACTCTGCATGGACATTAAGAAAGCTAACATGACCAGGAGATAACAGGGCATCTTGCAAACAAAACGTGCTTTGTCTGAAAACTGGGACAAAGGACCTAGACACCCAGTCAGACTTTAGGAGAAGTATGCCTCGAGTGTGTCTCCATAACTCCGAAACCCATGAGTGGTGGGAGTTGTGAGGGCTAGTCAAAAAGTTCCCCTTGGCTGCTGGAGCAGAGATAATTGGACCCAGGTTTAGCTGGAGTTTTGGTATTCACATCTTGAGCCAAGTTTTGACCTTCACAACCTCTCTTACGAGACAGCGCCTGTGCGAGCAGGTTCGCCTGACTGAGTGACATATTGTGACATATTTTCTGCATACGAGGAATCATGACCGATTTCGGGTCAGGTGACGTTTTTTGCTCTTGTCTTATGCATGTGGATCATGATGTTTATCATGGTATTGTGGTATATATCCATTGGTAGTAGAGACAGAAGTGTTTATGTTTGCAGGGGTCAAGACTTTGTATTCTGTCTTTCTTTGAGGGTCAAAGGTCAACCCTATAGGGATAGTGACTTAGAGGATGCAGAGTTGCTGTTGGGTCATCAATCCTAAAATCTGATCTCATGAGGTGTGAGGGGTATGACAGTATTGTTTTAGGGTGACATTAGAGCCTGAGGCAGGAGAAAGGGAGGTGCTATGATTGTTTGTAATTATCCCAAAGAATGACTCTGTTTATTAAGCTTCATTCAGACTCAGGAGACTCCATCATCACATTTCTTCTGTCTTAAGGTCTTGATGTATCAAATTAATTCCAGCTACTGACTGAACGACATTATCCTTCTATCTTAATTTCTGCCACCTGAAATGTAAAAAGACATAGTCATGGTAGAAGTCTCAAGGGCTATTGCATGAATCGCCATGAAATTTTGTACAGTCAGTCATGGATCCCAGGGACAGTATATCTCTTCGGCTTTGGTGATTGCTTGACTCCAACCCTAGCATTTATCATTTCTAATTTTTAGTGAAAAGTCTTAACAGCTATTGGCTGGATTACTGTGAAATTCTGGACAAACAATCACATTTCCCATCAGGATGAAGTATAATAACATTGGTGATCACATCACTTTTCAACCCAAGTCATTATGAGGTCAGAGTTGCAATTTGTTCACTACTTTGGTTTATGACAAAATACCTGAAAGAGTAAAGACATTCCCATTAGCTTCACCTGTGTTTTGTGTTTAGCACTAAATAGCAAATGTTAGCTTGCAAAAAAATCATTGTCGTATTGAGAATATTGGCATGGTCACATTAGCTGTTAGCACAAGTTGAGCCTCACAGGGCTGCTAGTGGGACTATATACTCTTTCCCCTATTTTCATACACACATGTAAAACTGAACCTAATGGCTATTAATCCTAATCTTTTCCTAATATTTTTTAAAATGAATTGTCATCTAATAAAGATTTTTTAAAATAAACATAAATGTGTATCCCTATGGCCGAAAGTGATGTCTCCAAACTGCTTATTTGTCTGTTTTCCATAGTCAAAATATCCTTCGCTGCAGACCTCCCACTACCCCATTAACCTGATCAACACCCACTGCTTTAATTATTATGATTACTACTGTTACCATTCCATTTAATCCTATTAGTAATATTATTAGCACCATTAGTATAACTGTTAGCTTGCTATTCGTCCCTTTATTGTGCTATGCCCCCCCCCCCCGAGATAACATCTGTTATGATATGGCGCTATATAAATAAAATTGAATTGAATTGAAAATATAAGTTTGCAATGATATGAAACAGAAATGCAGCAAATCCTAACATTCAAGAAGCTGTAAACAGCATATACTGTATTTAGTGTTTTCCTCAATGGATTTTTTTACAAAAAATTATGATAAATAAGGCAGATTTTAAGCATGTCTCTTTACCACAGAAGACTCAAAGAAGTTCAGGAAATTCAGAAAGGAAATAACCCCATAAAGCTCAAACTTCAGCTACTTGAAGTGCAACCTGGCAAAGTGTCTGGAAAAATTCCTAGGTTCTTATTTCACTGCCTGTAGCACATATTCAGTCAGATGCAGGTTTTATAAGCCACATACTCCAACTTTTTCTCAAGTTGCACTAATATCACCTGCCCCAAATTACAGGGACGCTGACATGGCCGCATGAATTTTTGCTAGCTAAGTAGGTCTTCCAGGTGGAAACCTGAGAAAAGCAAGAGTCACTCCATCATATATGAGGAAGTACCTTCTTGACCTCATGGTAGCTTGTTTAGGTCCATACTGCAGTGATCAGGGCGCTGCTGATTGTTCTCAGCTGCTTTATAACACAGTGATGAAAAATGCAGTCTGTCTGTGAGTGTCCAGGAGTCTTGTTATTTACCCAAACATTTTCTACACAACCCAGACAGGATGTGGTACTTCATCCGTCAACTTCATGTGTGTGTGTGTGTGTGTGTGTGTGTGTGTTTGTGGGTGAATGTGCGTGCGTGTCGGTGTATGTAATGTGTCTATCGCCAGGTTGCTGGAGAGAATTACAGCCTGTGGGATTGCTTCCTTGTTGAGGGCAGATGCGGCAATCAGCAGGAAATGACCCTGGGCGATCTGATCAAGTATATCAAGGTATGACCTTCTTCTTCCTCTCAGACAGGAAGCACACACTTTCTTTTCACCCGATGCTACTGAGTGTATATTTTATGCATGCTTTTTTTCCTTAACCTGTTCACCTTCTTCCTGTGTATACAAAGCCCATTGTTTTAAGAGGTTTATCACTTTAAACCTATCCTTCGCAACATCAGGATTCTTCTACCATCATGGAGGAAGAAGAAAGAAAGCGTATTTCCCAAAATGACAAACTTTTCCTTTTAGACTTTTACTTATCTTCTTACAACCAAGATTTTATGGTCAGTACAGAATATGATTAGATGGGTATGTAAACAACTGCGGAAAATATTTTTTCTTTAATACATAAAATGTTAGCTTCAACACTGTATATTTATCCTATTGTTCTTAGGAGGGAGGCAAAGGGAAAATAAATTGGCAAGTGTTCTTATTTTCTCCAGGTTTCATTTAACCTCTGACTGGCTGGGGGTTCCCCCTGGTTTGTTTTTTGGAGACACAGCAGAGCTTCCTGAACTGCTGAAGTTGTTTTAGGCCACAGGTCATCATCAGACCTTTAGCTCTGCAGACCACTGTCTTTGTAGAAATGGCATCTGCAAAATGATTGTAGGCAATACCTGCATCTCTTTCTAAGTCTTGCTATGCATGTTATATTGTACTGCAGATTGAATTGAGTTATTTGTCTTTGTGCAGGAAAAATACAACCTGAGCATCTGCAGTCTCTTCTATGGTACAGCCATCTTATACAGCGGGCAAGAGGAGAGACTTCAGCAGAGGTATGTGCATTATAGACAAAGACACAGCAGTATATAGTATATATAAATAGTATATATTTTACAGTATGTGGCTGTACAACCTTTTACACATAAACAGTCGGAGTGAGCAGCCTCCCATTGTTTGTTTAGAGGCTAATGGAAGGATGAGGTGTTTCCTCAAATCCTGTGTGGAGAGAGCCTGTTCACACACTCACATGCATCACCGAACACTGATGACTGAGCCTGCTCCTCCTCAGGTTTCCTTCTGTTTGTTTAGAATAAGAGTAAAAGAGTTAAATTAGTGTCTACTTTTTCTGAACCCCGAAAGCCACGCTGTTTGGGCCTGTTCAGCACTGCAAATCTTTAGAGTTTCAGAGGCTCCAGGGTGTGTGAAGGAAATCAGATGTTTCATGCTGTGAACGTTCCCAGTCAGTTAAAGAACAGAGTAGAATATGCACCTCCGTGTACGTTTGATTCGAGGAGGATGGAGAAACTGTAATAAATCAAGTTTAAATAGATTTTAAATTACTGGGAAAATTGAAATATTTGACTCTAATCTAAACCTCACTGTCAGGTCTTGTTTTTCTAGAAGCAGATTTTGTACATGTCCTTTTTTTGTTTTTGACGGTCAAGTCTGAGGGGAACTGGAGCTGGTGCTGTGGTTAGATTAAGCTACAGGTGGAGAGGGGCAGAGTGCTGTGGACAGCAGGCTGTACATGACAAATTCCCTCTCCAGTACTCACCTCCTGTGCAGTTGTCCTGCCCCAAGCTTCCTGTGTGGGCCAGTAAAGGGGGAACATAGAAATACAAAACGTAGATTACAGGAAAATTCATTATAGGGGGAAATACTATGATTCTTCGCTTTTATTATTATTATTATCATTATTATTATTATTATTATTATTATTATTATTATTATTATTATTATTATTATTATTATTATTATTTAAAAGTTTGCAAATATATAGTTACATTTTTTAAAAAAGTTAAATATAAACTACATTAAAAGAAGAGGTGTTTATATTATTTTGTCCACTCCATTTAAAACAATGAAGGTACACTAAATAACAGAAACGCCACTCTGTGTAATGTAATACAGTTCAACAGCAGCACTAACTATTGTACATTCTACAAAATGACCATACAGTTTTAGCAACACCTCTCTAGAGCATTAAAACCCTCACAAGGGGAGGGTTTATCCTAGGACTGTTGGATTAGACTGCATTAGTTTAAGATAGGTGTTCCTGGTAAACTGCCGACTGAGTGTATATCAGGCTTCAGCTAGGCAATGAAAGCTTGGCAGGATCAACTCAATACTGGTTTTAGTCTTTTCAGGGAATTGGTTGATGATCAGAAAAAGGCAAATGTTGAATTGTTGAATTAGGGATTTGTTGGGTCTCAAAGTAATAATTATAGAGATAACCTCTATTATGATACGGTGCTATATACATGAAATTAAATTGAATTGAATTGAAATATGTCTCCTTGCGATGGAAAAAGACTTGTAGAAATTAAATTAAAGTAAAATGAGCGTGCACATTTGTTAAAAAAAACTGATGATTTTTCATTCATGCTCTCTGCCCAGATAAAGAATTAATCTATATACTATCTATTTGTTATGTAGTGTGTCTGACCTGGTGCGAAAGGTCACCAAAGCAGACATCCCTCCGCAAAGGAAGATGCTGGAGTTGATCCCCTCATTTGTTGAAGATGAGGACTGTGAGTCAGTCCCACCCATCAGGTACCTGCTATTCTGATGCCGTCAACAGGAGGTTTCCACAGTAAAAAGCATTGAACTGCCTCAGTGTGAGAAAGCAAATTTAACATTTTCTCTGACATATCTTCGAAAGACAATCTGATTTTTTTTGGCTCAGCTGTTTTTTTTTTTTTTTCTAATCAGTTGTCCTGCCCTGTCCTTTAACCAAGTCCCAAAAAAAACTACAAAATGCTCAAAGGTTGATGCTCAAAGTTCCTCTTTCACAATTTTTTTGTCATGTTATTATATGCCAAAAAAAGGAACCATATCCATCTCTAATGTCCTTAGTATTAGTACCAGAAATTTTTAACATCAAGTGTTGTTGGTTTTCATTTACATGTAAAATGTTTAATAGAGAATTCAAGCTAAGAGGTTGTGAAGATGCTTGCCAAGGCCCATGGATTAGATAATCTGGCAGTGGTGGGGCAGTGCTTGACTGGTTTTCGGGGTCTAATTGAGGTTAGGCTTGATGTTGAAGGACACCGTAGGTTCAGCACTTTGATGATTCAGGGCGATTTTGCCATCTGGACACAGCTGTCTACTGTAAATCGTGTTCCAAACACACATGAGAACCCATCCCCTCTCTGAAGAATCCTTTAACTGGTCAGAACAGAACAACTGGACTCATCTTCAAGGAACTTTGTATGTCCTCACATTGTTTTTATGCATGTCCTACACTTCTCTACAACCCCGCATTTTGTTTCACTTCACACCCACACGTGTATATGTTGTTGCTGTTTACACGCCCTGCTTACTCAACTGGATATATATGAATAATATCATGGGGAATCTTCTCTGTAAACATTGCTGCAGCTACTTATAGATATATTTCTCATTGTGTATTTGGGTTGTGATAGAGGGATGTTGTTTTCATTCATTTCAGTTTGAACAATAATACAATAAACATGTTCATGAGGAACCATGTTATAGCACTGTATTTTGCTAATACACTTCTGTTCCCTTCCCATCTTTAATATAGTTCAGTTCACAAACAGGTTTTTCTATGATGACCAAACCCAAGTTCCCATTTTTTATATCATGAAAAATTGAATTTATTGGGCTTACAAAGCTTTATGGTGGTTACTGTGTGGGGTTTCTTGTTTTTTCAGATTACTAATCTGTGATAAATACTGCTGTAGTTATATATATATTTCTTAAAATGATGTGTCAATTAGAAAAAAAAAAAATCCCTTATATTGTACTGTCAACGCGGGAAAGATACACACAAAATTTTAGGTCTTACAAAAGGTTAAGAAGCTTGAAATGGTGTGATTATCCTCAAAACAAAGGGTGCAGATGGTGCAAATAGTTTGAATGTTGCAGGTTTTAGAACTGCTCAAACTCGAGCTGGAACAGAACACATTTTCATTAAATACACAAAAAAACCTTTATTTCAGACGTATCAACATAGACAAAATCCAGTTATGAAAATAGAACCATCTTATTTTAGTTTCTGTTAAAGGGTCAGTCTGTAGTTACAGTTTCACTCAAATGTATCCAATGATGTCATTGCATATGATGGGTTGTCGGCTGCCGGTCTTCATGAGAGCGGTGAACTGGTAGAAGTCAGTGTCCAGTTGGTGCAGGCCTGTGTGGGACTGGTGAAAAAAAGGTTTGGGAGCCTGGAGTCCCACAGGACAGGACATCCTATTGGGAGCCCCTGCAGTCCTGCCGACCCTCGAGGAACCTGCTGGCCTCGGCCTCATCTCCACACTTTTAGACATCCCTGCCAGTCTCTTGCGAATGTTGACCAGAATGTCTTTAGCAAGGCGCCGGCCGGCAGTGGGCTTCAGTTGTGTTTGCTCAGGAGACTCTGGTAGGTCCATCCAGTTCTTTATCAGGTCAGCAAAGCTGTTGTCCCCAAGAACGAGGGGTTGTCTGTTCCTGCTGCGGCTCAGCAGCGATGTTGTCCAGTCCTCCGGGTCACTCGCCTCAAATGAGGTCCAACGCTCCAAGCAAGCGTCCGAAGTCGATTTCGGACGGATACGGCAAGAGAGTCCTCTGTTTGTGCGGAGGCAGGCGGAAGAGGAGACTCGCACGTTTCTGGTCCTCCTCAGCACCACACCTTCATCTTGCCAAGAAGCCTCAGAGTAACCCGAGTCAACGTCCACACTCTTTTCACTGCTGGGTGAGCCCTGTGCCAGTCGTTCACGGTCCTGCTGCTGTTCCTCCTCTTCCAAGGGGCTGGCCAAGCAGCAGGCAGAGTCATACGTGCTGGCCTCACTGGTATCAGAGGCACGTATTCGAGTGAGTCGCTCCTGCTGTGTCCTCTGTTTGCAGAGCCTTGTTGCAGCAAAGGACCGAACACACGGTTCACTCAGTGGCCTCGGCCTGCTTATCTGCTTCAGGTCCTGCAAGGATCTCATCATGTACTGCATTTGGTCCCGGAGGCAGTCAGTAGAATCTCCTAAACACAGCTACATAATGAGGAAGATACAAAGACTTAGTGGTGTGGGGAGAATTTAATTGAGGTCTGTATTAAAAATACATAGATAAATAAAACCAAACACTTCTGCCAAAACAACTTAAAGTACGGAAAGTTAGAACCCACTTTTGTAGCAGACTACAGAGCAGTTAGGCTGCTCCCTGGCCATTATAGCTGAGGCCTGAACAGTTCCCTGTGTTTTTTTCCAGGACTGGGCCAATAAGATTTTTACCGGCTGAGATCACCCTGTTCTATGACCATATAACATGTGAAACATTCCTGACAAACCTCAGAGCAGTTTTATGGAGACCATCCCGAGAAGTATGATCCAAGAAAATGAGAGGTCAGTGGCTCTGAGAACAGGATGCACATTTCATACCGGGGAAATGCTCTCTGCTTCGGAAAGGTAGAGGGGAAGTTTGAACAAAGTGGAGCTGAATCATGGAGGAGTGCAGAGACTCGCTTGTAATCTCTGGACTCCCCTTACTAACAGGATGTAGACTGGTCTGTGTTATAAAGCAGGGAATGGAAGCAACATTTTGAAATCACACGATGACCGTGTATCAAATTATGAGTCACGCTATCTTCCAGCCTTCAGACATCCTAGATATCAGAGAAAGTATAACCACGGGATAATTTTTGTTCTGTTGTTTACAGGTTATTATAATATTGAGCCTGTTGCGCCTCCCTGTCCTGCCACAGTGTCGCTTGGAGCAGCGAGGACACCACAATACCGTGATGTTATCACAGCTGTGGGTGCTGAACCATTTGGCCCCTGGGGGAGACTAGTCTGACATACAGAGACATCCTCAGTGGAGCTCTGTGGTCAGCCTGCCACTTTTAAAATGCCCTGTTCTCCTCGGCTGCTTTCGCACAACAGGGAGAAGTGATTCACTCATTCGTTTACCTTTGGCAAGAGCAGTTTGGTTTGAATCAACTGTGAGTTGCCGGATAACGAAATAGCAGCATTTCAGGGAAAAAGAAAAAGAAAAATTCTTGAGAATCAGGACTGAAATGTACTGATGTACTGTATACTTTGCGCAAACAACGTGTTAAGTGTCTCAGAGAGTCCTGAGCGATGAGCTTTACGATCCAAATAAAGCCACTGCAATGCATCACCAAAGCCGTCCAAATATTTGAAATCACGTGCGAAAAAAAAGGCAAAACTTACCATAGCATGAGTTAATATCTGCAGCGAAGTTCAAGATCCTGTCAGATGTTTCTGCGACAAACAAAACAGTAAAAAACAAAAACCAGCGCATAAGATAAATGATCAGTGACTAGTGCACCTCAGCCATATTGTCATCTCTAGGTGCCAACACTCACCTTTGCGTTTGGTTCGGTTTTAATCCACAGATGCTCTTTGTCCGACGTGATGCCTCCGCGTCCCCGCTCTCTGAGCCGGGTGAAGGGCCCGTCTGCGGACTTTTGTCGATGCAAGAGCGTTTCTCTGCGGCAAATCAGCGCAGCGCATCAGAAAGATCAGCCAATGGCCTTTCGCCCGAAACGAGGTCCCTCCCCGTGCGATTACAGCGGTTCGTACTCTTTAACTGTACCGCGAGACTCTTTTGAGGCTCCACATCTGGAGCTGCATAATTAGATCATTTTCATTTAACGGGAGCCTCTTTAAGCTTTTTTCCATGTAGATGTTTAGTGTCCAAATACTATCGTCAATAATCGACGACCATAACTAGAATCGATTACTAATTGGTTTATTTTTAAGACAAACTCTCCACTGTTCTTTCCGTACGCTGTGCACATTAACGCAGAGTATTCTGGTACTCTGCGAGCACTGAAATCCACATGTCGCCACCTTGTGGATGTTTGTAAACAGGCCCTCCCATTTTACCATTCTCCCTTGTCCCTGCATACAAACCTCTTCACACCCTGTATTGAGGTCTGAGCAAAGCACACGGTCTGCTCACAGTTCTTCTCTTAATGGGTGTTTTGAAATGCAAACATGCCCTTGGGCTCATTTGAAGTTCTCATTTCATTTGGAGATCAGCAAAGTATTCATGACTGCGCCTCCTCACTGGATGCTGATGACACTGTATTGTTATTCGGCCAAGTACAGTGGTGAAAGAAATGCCTAGGGCCTCTACTTAAGTAAAGCATTACGAGTCTTGCATCCAAAATCCGAGTAAAAATACATATGGAGGTATTTGTTTAAGCAAAATGTACTTGAAAAATTAAAAAATGAAAAATTTTAGGGTACTGATTCTGCAGAAAGATGGTCCCTATAACTGATTATTACATACAACATCATTAGATTACTGATGCAACACTGTTCAAGCTGCATTTCACTGTTTAGAGGCTGACATGGAGATAGCGTTAGGTAGTTTAGTCTTGTGGTTACTTTTCCATCCAAATATCCTTTGAGGGTCCTTTTTTTATATTATTATCAAATGAGGTATTATTAATATTAATTGTAACACTTCAGGCCTTTAAACAGTTATTTGATGAAACATCTTAGAGATTTAGTGGACAGTTACTTTTGTCAGAACTGCTAACAACTCAAAGACATCTGAGACGTGACAAGAAGTCCCAAGTAGACACTGTGTAGACACTTTATAAAGGGCCACAAGCCCAAAAGGTTGAGAACTGATTGGAGAGAACTGATTGCCACATTAGTACTGTATTTTTACAAGGTCTTTGTTTAGTTTAGTTTTTCTTTTAATGTAAGAACCTAATCTAAAAAGTAACTAGTGACCATTTGTCAAAAAAATGTTTGGAGTATAAAAGCATATAGTCGCAGCAAATTGGGAACATTCAAGTAAAAAAAAAAAACAGTAACAGAACAGATTCACTCATCTACAGATCTTAAAGAAAACCTCTGGACCCATGTTGGTTTTCTTTGCGAACTGTAAGGAATGTAACAGAAACCACTTGTAAACTGCCTTACTCCTATTCAATGCCAGTTTATTTCTATTTCCATGCTGTAGTTCTCTCTCTCTATTATTTCTAGTTTGTCTTTAGTAGAGTTTTCAAATTTGAAGAAACACATTAATGTGCTGTTTATGCGTTTTCTTCTGACACATAACACTACAGAATAAAAGATCATGTGACCAAACTTTATTTACATTTTACAAGTGAATGACCTTTATCTTAATATTAATGAAGGATTATCATCCATTTGTCTCAGTGTTGTGGTGCATCTTAAACATGGGTTATGTGAACGGAAGTGAAGTAGAAATAGCCCTAATTCATACTATGTAGATAGCATGTCTCTAAAGAACAAGTGTAAACAGATATCAAGGCACAAACATATGGATAAAGACTTGGAATGAAATGAATAATACAGAACGATCCATGTTAGGAACAGACATAACCACGTACAAATCTTGCAGATATCTTAAAGTGACACATAACCATTTCTGTTTTGTTTCTTTAAAGAAGTTACTTAAGGAATGTTATTCAGTTGGTGGGAGTACAGGCTAATCTACTGATAGTCATGCAGAGCAATGCACTTTAGTACAACCATGAATATTGATTCTGTGTAAACATTGTACAAAAAAAAATTTCCCTTCATCAATTTCCAATCTCCATGCTTGTTTGTTTTCTTCTAAAAATAAGCTCTGTGCACTCAAAAGGTTCATAAAACGTTAGTAAACATAAGTTAATATGGTTTTTATAAAAAAGTTGTTTTTGTACTGTATCCTCTTATTGAACTTCGAAAGCAAAAGGGTAAATAAAATGAAAACCTAAAAAAATCAAATTAAGCAGAAATATGAATACAAACAATTTGAATGAAATCAGATAACTACCAGTGGTGGTTCTCAACCTGGTCCTTGAAGGCTTATTGAGTAAGAAAACTACTTTAATTTTACCGTATTTTCATTTGCAATGTGGCATGATGAGATAATGTTACTATTATGATAGGTTTTACTTCCAATAGTTATTTTCCACTTAGGTCAATTAGATCATATAATTTATGTTATTAATCTAATGAAAAAAACGGCAAATCTCAGGTGAGTGCCTTGATTGTTGGTGGTTCTTTTCCAATTAGGGGGTTGTTAGTCAAATATCTACTGCATGTATCAGTATTCACTCGGTGCTCATTATGAATAATATGAGAACTACAGATCATGAGCAGTAAGAAATATATATAAAAATAATAATAACACGTTAAACAGAATGCGATGGTTGAAAATCAGTGATTGTTGGAAGTTCTTTCAGGCCCCCTAACCCCAGGAATCAAGTCTATTATGGTTTTCATTATGAAAAGCAATAATCATCACATGGCTGTTGCAGTCTCTCATGCAGTCTGTGTGCGTCAGGCATTGTCCTGCATAAAAAGAAAGATGACAAACACAGCAGCTTTAAAAGAATACAATGAATGTAGACAATTTGTACAAGAACTTTAATTCATGTTTACTCATATATCCTGCTCAGTCTGGTCCTCAGCAATTATGGAAAATCACACAGACTTGCATGACTTTACATTATAGTTGCCAAACAGAAAAATACTTTCTTCACCCGGATCACAAAAACATCTTTTCTCACTTATAGTTAATGTATCGAGTCAAGAAGATGTTTTTTCAGTCTGTTTTTCCCACAGAGTTAATTATTTCTGCATATTTACCAGTCCAACAAACAACCCTGCCAGAATTTGATGCATGCAATTAAAAATAAATATCCATCCAAAATGAAGCTACTAGAAACTCTCATTTTCTCAGTTTCTGGATGCAATGCATCTATTATTAAATGAGGACTGCAAGTAGATAAGTGACACTTGCAAAAAAAATTCTCTTGATTAACTGATTATTGATATTGTCTTTAAAATGTCAGAAAATAGTTAAAATGTCCATTAGCATTTTACAGAGCTCAATCTCCCAAGCTTAAATGGCTTTTTTTGGCCTGGACAACAGTTTTAACCCCCAAGATTTTTGTTTAACATTGTATAAGAAAAATAAAAATCAGCAAATATTCACATTAGAGAGGATGGAACCGGAGGATTTCGGGGATTTTCACCCCCCCTCCCAAAAAAAACAACCAAAACAAACTGTAACAAACTGGTATCTGTTGGTTTTCTGTCAATCAACTGATTGATTAATTGTTTCAGCTCTAGATTGATTATGATTATATAGACTATAATATATCCCCATTTACTAATGAACTGCTGTGTTGTGCCATCATTAAGTATAATAATCAATAGTCCACCCAAGTGACATATAAGCATTCTAAAACACTCTGATCAGGCTTTACAGTAACATTGTCCTTGACCCTGTCCTCCCTCTATCCTACCTTTAGAAAAGACCACAGTCTTTCAAGTTGTTCTTAATAATGACGTCAGTAACGGCGTCAAAGACAAACTGCACGTTCTTGGTGTCAGTGGCACAGGTGAAGTGGGTGTAGATCTCCTTGGTGTCCTTTTTCTTGTTAAGGTCCTCAAACTTGGTCTGAATGTAACTGGCTGCTTCATCAAACTTGTTGGCTCCTGGGAAGAAAAGGTTTAGAGAGATGAAGAGGTGATTTTTAAAGATAGCATGTCACATTTTCTTATGTTGTGATTTGTTTGTGAGCCACTACAATGCTGACTGCAACCACAGCAACTTGTCTTTGGTTTAACTACTGAATAATGCTCTCTGCTATTCCACTTCATACCTGTGTACTCTGGGAAGCAGATGGTGAGGGGGCTGCGAGTAATCTTCTCCTCAAAGAGGTCCTTCTTGTTGAGGAAGAGGATGATGGAGGTCTCAGTGAACCACTTGTTGTTGCAGATAGAGTCAAACAGCTTCATGCTCTCGTGCATTCGATTCTAAAGTGAAGCAGAACCGTCAGTGCTTATCGCCCACACTACAGAACAACACATGAGAAACGCCACCAGAGGACAATGTCATTTAATATTTTACATGTTAGGAATATCCTGAGCAGGGGAGGTTCTTTAGAGTCATCCTGAGGACTTGAGTTATATTCATAAGCAGTTCAAGAAATTGGGGCCAAATTGTTCAAGTCAACTGAAAAATCAGCTATTATTAGGACTTTTATTACATAATTCCACTCCATTGGTTTGACTGTAAATGTATCGTTAAATTTCAATGAGCCAATTTTACCACTGGAGGCTCACTATTATTAAGCCATAATAGGCAGCGATGGATAATAATAAATGTCTTTTAATGCAATAAAATCTGAACTACCTCATACTGCCAATGAGCCAAAGAGCTAATCGGTGATGCAGATGAAGACACACATCAGAAGATGAATTTTAACTTACCATCTCCTCATCCTCAGCCAGCACCAGGTCATAAGCACTCAGTGCAACACAAAAGATAATGGCTGTGACTCCTTCGAAACAGTGAATCCACTTCTTTCTCTCTGAGCGTTGGCCTCCCACATCAAACATCCTGCAAGAGAGATGGAGCAAAGGAGACCTATAGTTTATGTGTGTGTGTGTGTGTGTGTGTCTCTGTGTGTGCAATGGTAGCGGTAGGAGATAACAATGAGAATAGGGCATCCAAGAGGACATTTCAGGAAAAATGACACTGAAGAGGAGAGGGAAGGACAAAGTCAGAGTGACATTCCATCCCTGGATATATATTAAGTTTTCAAGAGGCTGCCTTGAGAACAAAAGTGGTGAGGAGGTGGAGGGATGTCCATCTGATAGCTGGTAAAATATTGCAGGGGGATGGAAGAGGCAGGCCTCTACGTTCAGGGCAAAGCACTGGCTAATGTGGACGCTGAGCACTGTGACTGAATCTGTTAGAGATATGAGCAAAACCCTAAAGACAGTTCAACTGATAATAGTCTGCCACATCCAGGACAGCTGATTGCTTTGATGATACAGACGACAAATATAAGATTTCAGTGAACCCACAATCTGTTTAGGTTAGCGGATATCCGAGAAGCACTATCTAGATTAATCTATATGAAACCACTATCAAAAAACATCATTTTTCTGTATATTCAAGTACTTACGGCAAACAGGACCGAATTATAAAAATGTGACTTTCATCTTATTGATTGACCCCATGTATTATTCAGACCAAATATTGGGTCTGTAACAGAAGGTAAATATCAGTGAGTTTATTGGGAAACAGGTCACACCAGAGCCTTGTGGCTGGTGGTGCCTTTTTTATTAGCCAGAACAGTTTAGCTACTTTACGAAGAGTTGGGTATTTTATACACTATTCGATAACTAAAAATAACAAGACAAACCAAACAACGGGGATGTGTAAAAATGAGTCTATATATCACTTGTTATAATTTCAGATGCCTCCCCTTCATATCTCTACTCTTGCACATTTATATAAATTATTTTTATATATTAACCATTACTTCTATAGGTATTGGATCTGCATTAACACAGGTCCTGATATCAAATGCTCAAATGCTTACTTCTATTAAGAGATATATGTATATATCCATTATTACCCCACACAAGTGCTTAGGCTGGGTCAAAGTATATTTTATGTAAGATCTACAGTGCTGTGCAATGGAGGACAAACTCAAGTATTAGCACTAAATAAAGCTCTGGTTTTATTGAGCAAGAGCACAGTTGGCATGTATAATTTATAAATGTGACACTTAGCCTTGTAATTGCCCCCACGATGCTATTAATGTTGGGACCAAAATTAATTCTATTAATTTCTGGGTAATGCTGTAAAATAGGTATATGGTCTGCTTTCATTATTCTTTTGTTTTATATTTCACAGCAGGTGAGGAAGAGGCTGGCATTGTAATATCACTCATAGGACCTAATTAAATCAAAACACTTATGCTGACAAAAATGTATTCACGTTGCCAGTTAAATATCAAAGCCAGAAAAAAGCACCTAGGACAAATAACTTTTATTCATTCATGATTCATGAGCTGTTGTGTGGCTAGTAAGGTAGTTTTTCTATGTATCACCATATAACACTGTAAGCATGCATCAGAGGTTATTGAACACTAGGGGGTCATATAACCACTCAGGTTACTTAATGTGAAATACGCCTCTGACTGTGGGTCAGCTGCTAAGTGAGAGTTCCCTCGACTCTCACACTGGTTGCAAAATGGCTCAAGTGCATGATTTGATAACATTTTTCTAAAACAGCTGAAGTATATCAACACTGATATCAAATCAGTGCTATTTGAGCTTACTTAAAGTGCAGTTCCTTGAAAGTGAAGTGAGTCTCCACAATGCCGGTGGTCTTGACCCGAGTTCGCAGCACATCCTGCTGGGTGGGGATATAATCTGCTTTAGCTATCCTCTCCAGGTCATTCAGGTAACTAAGAGAGAGTGAGAGAGAGAAAGACCATGATTGCAACATGATTTACAACTTAAACAGTCCAACACAACACATAAACACAGACGCAATTCTGAGGCCCCCAAATCGGACATTCTACTCCCCCTGGCTGTGCCTTGAATCCTGTCCATGAAGATAAAAAACAGGATTGGTGACGGTGGGACAACCCTGGCACAGGCCAAGACCAATCCACCTGTGTTTGACCTCCAGCAAAGGATATGGACACAACTCTCACTCCGGTTAGATATGGACTGAATGGCTGGTAGAGACAGCCCTGGAACCCAAATGATCAAAAGATGAGGACTGAATAGGCAAAATCCCATGGCCCCTCAATTAGCCTAACAAGGTTCCTCCTAGAACAGCCACCTTAACGTGGTGGAGGGGTTTGCCTGTCTCTGTGATCCTGAGAGCTGGGTTGTTCAGGGCATGAGCCTCTGGTAAAGTCTCCCAAGGCAAATAACACCCAATGTAGAGCTCTTTATCAAATGCAATTTTTTGGGGAAACATTTTTAATCATCTTTCCAGTCTCTACTGTGCTGAGCCTGGTGTGTGTTTGCACAAAGTGGTATGAGGTCAGTGGGTTGATGCCAAATATCTCTGGACTTACTCTGTATTCATATGATAGATTCCAATGTGAAATGGCTGACTGACAGGTCTATGCGAGACCGATAAGGGATTACCTAATGACTCACTAGTACTATGTTCGATGAAAGGATTTCTAAGACAATGTGCTAATTCTTTACTGATTTGCTCTACTTAAGTGAATTTGATGTATGGTATTAGGGAAAAGCACAATTATTTAATCGCTCATTTTGTGCTCTATTTAAATACAATATTCAAAGGTGATAAGCAAGGCTGTTAGATCAGTTTGTACATATGATTTCCCTCTGAAAAGCTTGTAAGAGCAGTTCTGAAAGTATGCAAAAAGAACATTATACGAAGTCTATGCAAAACAGAGATGCAAGTAAAAATTTACCAAGAGGAAAAAGACTGGAAAATACATTTCTTTAATTTTCACTCTTTGTAGCTCTTCATTAACAATTCTCCTTTCCCACTTTTTTTTCTACTCCTTTTTTTCTTCTTTTTTCTGATGGACTGTTGGTCAGCGGGGGAGTGTGAAAGCATCTTCACCATGCTTGACACAGCTTGCCCCACTTACACAAGCATTGCATCATTATTCACGGCCAGCTGGGAGCTTTGGTGGTCCAACCAACCCACGCTTTACAGACAGACAGAGATATACAGAGATACACAGTATATCCAGTATTTCAGTAAATGAGACAATCCTGCATCTCACATCTACAGAATAGTAAAATGGCAGACTTATTGAATTGAATAAAAATGTAATGAATGATTAAAGAAAACAGTTTTTTTTTGTTTTTTAAATCTCACACTGGCAGCAATTATAAAACACTGTGTCTCTAAATGGAATGACAGTTATTATAAACACATCCCATCACACAAAGCAATATTTAAGATTTTTATCGAGCACTGCCACAGAATTATTCAGCTTTAAAATAAAAAAATAAATAAATAAATATTTAAAAAAAAACAAGCAAAAACACACAAAAAACAAATCAAATCAAAAAACAAAGGGGTCGCTTGGGGGTTCTATTATCATAGTTTACTCGGATTAAGTTTAGTTGAAGTAAACACAATTTTTTGGATTCACGTTTTTTTCATCCCTCTAGACAAACTGTGCTCTGCTTATTAGGTTACTGTACTAAATAATCAAATCCAGAGAGCGAGAAAACATCACTAAATGGAAGTTATTGGATTTTCTTTCCAGTCTCTATAAGCCCCTGGAAAAGTCAAAGGCAGGTTTCTCACTGCAGTGCATATCAGAGAGGCTGACAAGACTACACCCACACTTCCATCACATCATCACAATAGCATCCCTAAAGGTGGCAATATTAAACTGACACCAACATATTTGACACCAACATATAAGTAATCTGCACAGTCATCAAACAAATGCAAACAACCACTAAGAATTCTCTTGTCGGTTACTCTCTCAAGATTGTTTAATATTCTTTTAATATTCTTATAAATGAACATTAAGTGCAGTATTTCAACTTTAGCTTATGCAAAATAATTTTCATTATCTTCATCATTATCTTGGCAACATTCACATTTATGATGAGTTAACAGAGTGTATGCAGGAAAAGCATCACAACTGATGTCCAAGTAGAGGACTATATGTAGAGACAGTGTTGATTAAGGCAATCTGAATATTAGGAAAGCGAGCAGGACATTGAAAATCATAGATTTCATCAAGTGTGCACACGGATATCCCTTTGTTGTAGAGATAGTAAATATATATCAGATTCCTCAAACGGCCCACAGAACAAAACACATACAAATTAACACTCACTATGCTGCAGAGTCGTTGAGTTGGTATTCTCGAGATCTTGCAAAGCAACTCTGTATGCCGCTGTCACCCCACAATCGCTTGATCAAATTGGCCAGGTCATCGGGAAGAACGCCCTGCTCTTCAGCAGCTGCAGACAGGGCAAAGAGCTGCTGGGCGTCATCCTGCAGGGGGCGATAAAGACACATGACTGGGTTGTTCCTATGAGAGTAGCATGCCAAAACATACAGTACATGTAACTGGGGGGGGCTCAAAAGAGTGAAATATAAAATACATACAATAGGTGACTAAACATTATTTGTTTTTACATAATTCAAAAACAAGTAATATTTAGTCATAGTTGCGGTTTCTCAGAAGTACTGCCAAGGAAGCCAAGGTTATGGTAGGTTATGGTAGCAATATAATGTGACAATGATATCAGTGAAACCTACAATAAGCCAGTGCCAGCCGAACTGGGCTGAGCACATGTGAGAGAGGTGAAATGCTGGTGTGACTCATGCAATTTTTCTATGACAGACTGTGGTTAGATTTCCTGCTGTTTGCCAACATGCTTGTTTCTCTAAATTCTCCATTTTCCTGCTGACATGAAATTACCACCTTCTCTGAGCTTTTTTCAAGGTGATAAAGATATAAAAAGTAGTAATTCATCTCTGGTCTACCCTGTGCATTTGCAGGTATCAGTGTAACAGTAGCTCTGCAGTATTTGGCTACAGGAGGGGCTGTTTCTCTGTCTACAACCCTTCTGAATGTGTGTAGTTATCATTAAAAAAAAAGAAATGGTTCATAATGACAGACATTTCATTGTTTTTCATTTTTTTTTCTTTTTTTTTTCCTACTTGTTTTTTTGTGCGTACTTGTCACATTTGAGGAGAAATGTATTTTTGTCATGTACTCATGTACTTTTTAATGGATTTAATGGATTTTACCCAGTGGATTTATCCTTGTTTACCTAGTTTTTGATGAGCATCAAACAACACTTAATATTTTTTATCCTTATGAAGATAACAGGCACTTTTTATGAGTTTGTGTGTCTGGATTCCAATGTTTGAAATAGACCTATTCATTTTTGTTGATTAATAATGTGCCATTATTCTAGTCATATCTTGTTGCAGGGACTATGACTATTGAGTTTATACACCACTAATGAAACAGATGCTTTTTAAGATCAGCTGTGGATTATAAGTGATTTATTCTGCAGTGGAACCCTGGGAATGTGATACATTTGCTGGAACTCATCCTGCTCCATCATCCAAACTAAACAACAGATAGCCTGGATAATGTGTAACTAAGCACGTTTCGGTTTTGTGTAAGTTTGTGTGTTTGTGCATGTGTTTGCATGTGTATACATGTGTGCACACGTGCATAATCCATGTGTGTATGTATTTCTAAAGGGCTGCCGTGCGCAAGTAAGAGCAGGCTAGCACACTAATTGCTAAATGTGTGTGTGTCTGTGAGAGTATCGTCACGTACACACAGTCATTTGACGGATCTATCAGTGAAAAAAAAAACAAAAAAAAAAACAGCAGAGTCCTCAATCCTTCTTTTACAGCTTCAGTTGCAGAACAAATATGTCGGCTTGACTGTAAAATCAAACTGACACAAACTCCTCCACGGGAATGAGTTAAGACATTATTAAACCTCAGTGACAGCTTGTTTATAGGATAATAAGTGTTAACAGGGTGCACAAGACTGGATCTGTGCCTGAAGCTCTGACTTGTTCTTGTTATCGATGGTGGTGCATAAGCCATTTGTGACTGTTGCTACGCCTGTCAAGCTTTCCATTCTTCTACTATGCTCGTGCAGTTTACCAGTGTCAGGTTTACCAACCAAAATCATTGGTAATTTTAGAAGCAGTGGGTCCTTGAAGGCAAAAGCAGGCATCTCTTTTCTTGCAAGGGGCCGTCAATCTTGCCGGCTGAAGTGATACCTTGTGCTGGCGTATTTTATCAGCTGTAGTTAACTAAGGCGCCATGAGGTGGCTGAAAATGCCGTCTCTGGCTGACTTTTTAATGTTTCATCCTCACTCGTACAAAAAAAAATTAATTAATTTTTTTAATTAAAAGGAAAAAACAGTCTTAAATGTGTATTTAATGGCTAGATAGAAGGTCCATTTCGTGAAAAGGAAAAATGTAAGCTCAAACTGTTATTTCATTTTAACATAACTCTGTTTAGTTGTTTATAGTGTATATACTTGGTGATGTGATGTGTTTACTGGAGTGTAAACTTCTCCAAAGTTAGCAAGCGGGTGGTTACTTGTTGTTTTTTTTTTTTTTTTAATAAAGGTGTAACACCACGAAACAAGGCTCCTTGGCCTTGGAAATAATGATTGGTGGAGCAAATAAAAACACTGCTTAATCGATTCCTTACACTTTTGTTAAGCTATGATTGGAAAATGACTGGTCAGGGGAGGGGTTTATTGGACAATCCCTTGAAGTTTGGGGAGTGTTATGTTGGTCTGGATAAGGAAGGAAGGAAATAAGGTTGATGGGACACATAAAATGATAAATCACAGTTGTTAAAAAACAGAAACCAGAACATTCGGGGCGACCTGTAAAGTCTACTTTTTACAGGTGGCAACCCTCAAAACAAGAAATTAATTTGTCATTGCTGATCTGCCAGAAAGCACCCGGCCAACTAAACGTGCTATTAAAATGTTTCCTGCTGGCACTTTTGAATGAATCCAGTCCCAAAAACAACCCCTGTTGTCTGTCTGCTGCCGTTGCTGCTGCTGCTGCTGCCTGTTGGTGTTATTAGACACATTTGCAGTCTCTTCTCTGTCTTTTAAAACTTAAAGGAGAGATCAGATCAAAGATGGAGAAGGGGATGTCTTTAAGACAACAACTGTTTCCCAGCAGGTTACAAAGATGGATCAGAGAAGAATTACACTGTGTTCCCCTTCCTACAACCGACCACATTTTTAACACTAATAAAAAAGGCTGCTGTGAACAGGTGAATGTTGACATCACAGGATTCTGTATTTGTTTAAAGCACTAGCACAACTCGCCAGTG
>CM029117.1:17050000-17062500 GCA_016859345.1 Istiophorus platypterus | reverse complement strand
TTTAACTGACTTTTGAATTTTACGTGATCAGGACATCTTATTATTGCAGCAGACATAATAGTGCTATTTAAATGTCCTTGTTTCCAATTGATCTTGAGGTTGGAACTGATCATAAATCATTAATAAACAGCATGAATTACCTCTCATAATTTGTATATTCTAATGAAAAATACAAAAAATAGTGAAGAGCACACTGGCTGTTGTTTTTTTGGGCGGATCGTTATATTAATATCTAAGAGTTCTCATAAAGCCATATTGGCATATATTAATCTTTTAAAAGAAAAACAAAACATAAAACCTTTTGATGGGATTTACTTAAAAGAGTTGTTAAGATACTGTGAGACAATTTTATAGCTGAAGAATAAACATTTTGGGATATAACTTTAGAATACAAGGTAGATTAAACTCTTATGTCTGTCCGTTAAATATAAAGTTGGAACCAGCATCTTAGCTTAATTTAATGACTAGAATAGTGGGGAAACAGTTGATTCTTGTAAGTTTTATGCTAAGCTAATTAGCTGCTGGTTGGAGCCTCATATTTATGAATTGTACTGATCTAACCATCTAACTCTTACCAAGAAATAAATAAATAACTGGATTCCCAAAATGTCAAACTATTTTTAAAATCAGTATCAATAGCAACAATAAAACATCAAACATCAGAATAAGGAAAAAATGTGATCTCCGTGACTTTGACCCGGGCATGATTATTGGTATCAGACAGACTGGTTTTAGTATTTCTGAACCTGCTGATCTCCTCGGAATTTCATGCATAGTTTACTCAGAATGGATTGAAAAACAGAAATCATCCAGAGAGCAGCCATTTTGTAGACAGAAATGCCTTGTTTAGAGAGGTCAAAGCATTATAGCCAGGCTGGTTGGAAATCTGTGGCAGCAGTAGACACAGACTGACCAAAACCAGACAGCTGAAGACTGGAAAAATGTAGTCTGGTCTGATGAATCAGGATTTCTGCTGATGGTAGGGTCAAAGTTTGGTAACAGCATGTATCCATGGACCTAATTTGTCCAATGTCAACAGTCCAGGCTGGTGGTGGTGGTATAACAGTGTGGGGAATGTTTTCTTGGCTCACTTTGGGCCCTTTGATACCAATTGATAATATATTGAATGCCATGGCCTCTCTGAGTATTGTTGCTGACCATGTGCATCCCTTTATGGCCACAACGTACCATCTTCTAAGGAATCCTTCCAGCAGGAAAATGCACCATGTCACAAAGCAACAGGCGTCTCAAACTGGATCATGAACATGACAATGAGTTTTGTGCACTTCTACATGAGGTGTCAGAACTTCCTTGGGTCTACTTTCCCCCACTGCTCGAAGTTCTGAGTCCTTGTCTCCCAATGCAGGGGTTCCCGATTCTGTTTTTCAACTTCAGCATTCTTTTTGCCTGTGCAACTGATGGGTCAGCTGACCATGTGCAACATGATCTTGTGGCCATGCCTGAGCCGCTGGCCTTTTCATTGGAGTCTCTGCACATCATCTCAAACCTGCGCTTTACCACCTTGACCTCTTTGACCACTAATCATAGCGGTAGCTGTAACTGTCCACATCTGATGTATAGCCCTGCTGACATGACACTCGGTGGAATTCTGCGCCACCTTCAAATGTATTTGTTCATTTCGCCTCGCGACTTCTTACACAGATGTCAGACACTTCATAAATCTTTATTACAAAGTATTTGTAAGATGGAATCTGACCATGATAACAGCGCTTTTATGGATTTATTCAGGCTCTATCCTATACAAGCTATTTTATGGCTTTGTGATAGGATCTGAGCCATAATTCAAGAGGATTTTAGATGTGTACCTACTACACAGAGATACAATAGACTATTGTAAATAAGTAGCTGAGTGCTAATAAGTTAGAAGAGCAATAGTCTTAAATCTGGTAAAAAGTGTTAATAACCAAATTACTGATAACAGAAAGAATTTCAATTATACCAGTTTATATATCAGTGACCATGTACTCAGAAGAGAATGTTGAACAATATTGTTAAAAACAAATAGTTCTGATATCACAGATAAATCTGCAGTATATTCCAACTGTGCAGATGTATCCATTAGACATGGAGCCCTGTGCTTCTACAGACTCAGAGCAGTAATGAGGACTGATCAGATTTACAAAGACCTCTCTGTGTGCTGTGCTGGCAGAGTGGACAAGCTCTTTCTTTTTAGTGCCGTTACAAGAGAACCAGAATCGCTTTCTGGCAATGAGAAGATGATGCCACCCCCTCTTTCTCCTTCTCCAACCCCAACTATTCATAGCTGTTCCACCGTTGGTTTTCAGAGAGCGCCAGAACACACAACAAAGATAATGACATGATTTGTAGCAAGAGGATCACAAGTGGCCAGACTACAGAAAACAGAACCGTTTCTCTCAACACATCCAATACACTCACTGGCCCACTCACATTGATGACAACTTGGCTGCAGTCTCAGGCATCCACTGATGCCACAAAGTATCCATTCATGGACTGATGAGATATCCCAATTTAGAAAACACACAATCGTCCACACATAATTTCACAACAGATGGAGTCAATCACCTGACAACTAGCCCCACCCGCACCAACACCTGAGCTATACTCAGGGGTAGTGTATTGGTTGGTGGTTTCTCAATTATAGTGCCAGAGAATTTAGCTGATGACTTGATTCATATTCAAATTTTTTAAAGTTTTTTAGTTAGTTTAGTTAGTTAATTTATTGTTTAGGATTTTTAATTAGTTAAAAAAAAAAATCATATATTTACTGTTTTCAGAGTCTCAAAGATGAGGAATTGCTGCTTTTTGCTGCTAAATTGAAGATTTGGTTTGGCCCTTTGGTCCACTAAAGCAAAGAATTTGAAGATGCAGCCGTAGGCTCTGGGGATTTTGGATGGATATTCAAAAATCTTTTTTTGTAACTTTCAAATCCATAGTCACAAAAAAAACAAAACAAAAAACAACAACCTATTGAGCCATAAAAATCACATTATGTTTAATCACTCAATCCCCTGCAGCAATGCTTCGGACTTTGTTGGCTGCCTCCCTCAATATAATTCGTAGTGTTTCTAAGTGGGATCACATGTCTGTCCCTGCACTAGTGACTTCAACACATTATTTCGATTCATGGGAAGAAGTGTCGGATCTGTAGGGTAAAGCGTGAGCTTCCATACACATTACGCCGACCCAGTGAAGCTTAGGGTAAAAAGAAGTGGCTACCATGACTCCATGTCTCCCAGAGGAGACAAGAGGTTGTCTACATCCTCCCCAGGCCAGCACTTGGACAAGGGCTGCAGTGAGAGGTGAGCTGCCCCTCCAAAGTGGTTTTAGAGGGCAAAAAAATATAGAGATATTCATAGTAAAAGCTCATCAGTGACACCTGACTTCTTTTGGTTTTTGATTTGATTCATATACTTTAATTACGAGCTGGAGGCCGAGAGAAGTCACATTATAACCTTGCTGAAAATAATCCATACAACAGGGAGAAGGCAAAAAAAGCTCTGAGTGTAGCTCACAGGGCACAGATTCCCTTTGGAAAAGCTGACACAGTACCACCTTAACCCTGAATGGTGTGGAAAGACTGAATAGACAGATCGACATTTATTCATTAAACTCTAAAAAGCAGAGAGAAAAAAAGGATTTCATCACAATTTTAAAATAGAATGACACTGAGGAAAATATGCAAAGAACTTTAATTAAAAGGCAGTTAAAGAATGGAACAGAGATGGGACATTGCAAAGAGAGATGGACAACATGGACAAGAGTGACAATGAGCAGGGGATGGAGGAGGCTGATGACCAAGAGTCACTGGGAATGTGTGAGGGGAGGCCATAGAGGGCAACTGTTAAGAGAAAACACTGTGGGATTAGGACTCGTGAGTACCTGATTAATTCATGAATTTTCATAACTGGTTATCTGCCAGTTTGCAGATAAATACAGAGTTCAGCAATGACAAGCAAAATGAAAAGCAAAATCGGTAATGGAGGCATTCAAGTGGAGGCCACAGAGCATTCAGTGAACATCAGCAGGCAATCACTTATTTTGTTCCTGCTTTCTGCATCACTTCACTGCCAGGAGATTAGTGGTTTGGTAAACTACATGCAACAGCAAATATGATTAAGCCACAGGACGGCAGACCGTCTTATAAAAACCTCTAAAACGCCCACTTCAGTGCAGACCTAAATGACCCAGTTAACATAATCACTCCCCAAGAACCTTCTCCAATTATGGCGGTAAAACCAAAATTAGTGAATCACTTTTTTGGGCTGTTAATTTTACAACGTTAGGCCACTAATATTATGCTTGTGATCCTGAAATTTACCTCTTATTAAAAACAGAAATGAAAGCAAAAATATTATAAGCTGACTTTCTATGCGAAACTGATGATTTTTACTTTACACTATGTAAATCCACAACAATTTCATCCTCCTGTGAGAAAATAAAAGGATTGGTTATGAACAGGAAAGAATGGAGTGACAATAAAGGCCTTCTTCTACAGCATGAATTCTTTGTCTGAAAACAGAGAAATTATTCTACAGAGAGTTGGTTATGAAAAACTCTGATGCACTGTTTAAAAGAAAATCTGCTGTACATGATTACTTTAAATTTGTTAGTTCAGCATACAAGTTTACCACAGTTGTTTTTTGTCTATTTATGTAATCACTGAGATCCTCTGATTGTTTATAAATGTTATAACTTGCTTGTTCTGATGACGCGCACTCACATGCAGAGGGTTAGAGCGTGTGTCCAAAAAACAAAAAACAAAAAAAAAAACCCCATGCGTTCCAGAGCAGAAGTGAGAGTGCAGGATCAGCAGCAGTGTGAAGCCAGATTATATCAAATTCCCTTTGGCAGGCTGCTGGTAACTGTAGATGTAAGGCCAAAGTTATGCTAGCAAAAACAATAACAGTTGTTGAGGAATTTTATTTGAAAGCACAAATATCAATCTACTGGTGGGATTAGAGGAAAAGTCAAGGAAACACTCGTGTCAGTAGGCTTCAAGCATTGGGGACCATATATGTCTGCAAAAATTTCATAGCAATCCATCTCATAGGTGCTAAGAAATTCCAGTCTGGACCAAAGTGTTGGGCGGACCAAGCATTCTACAGACCAACACTGCTGTCCCCAGTGCTACTACAAAACAGTTGATTGAGGGGACCAAGGTAAACAAGGTCTGTGTGGACTAAGACATATGCTTCTCTCAGGACTCCAAGAAGTGTGAGTTTGACAGTTTTCATTTTGCATTTAGTTAAAAGGTTGAAAACCCAGGAAAGGTCATTAAAAAAAGGCTGTTGTCTCAGAAAAATGAAGCCCCACTGAAGTGAGTGACGTTATGCTCTGGCTGCTGGCAAAATACACTCAGCACTCGATGGAACTAAACTCTTTTTTGCAAGCATCATTATTTTGACTTTAACAAAAAAAAAAATTAATGGAGGCATATGCATGAAAAACAATCTCACAATAAAAATGCTAACACGTTCCATCGAGCCATTACACTATGATGGGTACAAATCTGCAGAAACTTACTGCTGCTGAAGTGGAGAAAAAAAAACTCAGCAGAGGATTTCTCAAGTGACACGTGTTTTCTAGAAACAGGCGACATCAAAAATCCATTCTGCTATTACGGCACAATATCGCTGCATCCTTGGGAGGCCTGCAACCACAAACAGTGTGTTTCATATCTGTGTCACACACATCCCTCTGCCATGACATTTCTTCTGTAGAGATATGTAACACATCCCAGCATATGCCAGCGTCATAGGCCATCTATTGTCTAAATGACTGCAACAGGAAAATGACTCACTTGCCTGGCTGTGACATGATTCCTCTTTCGCTCTCATCCTGGCTCCCCATTGGCATCACGATCGCTCACATCCAAATATCTTTACAGCCATTTAAAGGTTAACCTCCTCTGGCCATTGATGACACTGAGTAGAATGCACAACAATTATGCCGTTGCTAATTAATGCCATGTTGCAGTGCACTGGGATTGACACAAACAGACATGACGATATTTTACGAGCAAATACACTTTGCAATTACAGTTTTCTTCCTGACCCATGATGATACTGATCCAGACATACAATGTCTGATAAATGGAGAGATGCTGTAGCTGTAGTATTTTTAATACTGAAATGTAAGTGTATGTGGGATTGGATTTCAATGCTATTTTATCAAATCCAGTATTGGATCCAATTACTTATTCACAAAAGTGTTAAATAATTTAATGTTTAAAAACTAAGAACGACATTTTATGTTTTTTTTTTTCCTGATAAATTACTTATTCTCCAGTTACCTAAATGACCTTAGTCTTTTTATACTGGTCTTGCCAATAAAAAAATTAGACAAATTTCACATTCGATAAGCAATGCTTATAATATGCTTATTCAAGTCTGGGATGTTTTGGCAACTTGAAATCCAAACCAAAATGAAACAGGCCATTGTAACCTGACCTTGAATGAGTGTTCCCGTTTTCTAAAAAAAAAAAAAAAAAAAAAAAAAAAAAAGTGATACTGTAGGTCAGAGGTATTATGTGCTGGGATTATGTTCATGACCACTAAGCCCTCAGGTCAATCATGGAAGAAAAATAAAAAATAAAAAAAAATAAATAGATTTAAAAAGTGTGTGTGTGTGTGTCAATATTGTTTTTCCTATACCCAAAGTATCCCTTGCTCTACATTTTACAAAGACCTTGTCTGGCATAGTTGAGCAGTAAGCACTGCTCCTTCCTGATTTCCAATCAGTGAAAAATGGACTGACTGACTGACTATCTATAATGTGAAAGGTTCTGTTCCAAGCGATGAACACACAGAAAATTATCACTCAACTCTTCAGTTCCCCTGAGTTCTACGAAGCAATAAAACTTGGCTGTTTTAGTTCATTCTCATCGCTCTAATCAGTGATCATTTACTGGGAAAAAGCTTCGAAAAGACCCACTGTAGACTATCTGGTCAGCATAAACATGACAGCCAGACAAGGTCAGCAACTAACTGGTGAACAGAGTGGAACATTTATCTGGCTAAAGAGCCAGACAATTGAGTATTTAATATTGGAAACATTTATCAGGTGGCCAACAATACAACTCCAAATGAAAGTTGCTCCAGATCTGCTGAATGTGTAAATAGGCAAATGTTTATTTATGCCTTCACCACACACAATCTTATAAGTATGTAATTATGTCAATGTTGGTTTTACCACTTGTTGCTTTGCCCCCCAGGTGGCCCCCAAAAAAATTGAAAACATTTGGTTTAAATCAAATTTATCATTTTGCCTGAAGGTGGTATGAGGGAAAAAGCCCATTGCAAACTCTATTATTTAGTTAACAATTTCACAACACACAGACACCCAGACATACAAACATACACATTCAAGCCCATTCTCTGTGCATACTACTGTTTGTCTATTGAAGTGGATAGAGGTCACCAGTATTTATGTGTGTGTGAGAGAGCAAGACAGTTCAAGACACTTATTAGCGGAGCCTTTTTTTTTTTTTAACAACACCTTTGGTTCTAGTACATTGCCCCCTGTGAGCAGGCTATTATTAACAACCTCCTCTTTTTTCACCCAGCCTGAAATCAAGCCTTTCCCTATCTCCTTTTTATTGACCAGTAGACAGCAGAAGTCTTTGTTCTTCCAGCAAAGTGGTGGAGTGGCTGCATTTAAAAATTCAAAGAACAAAAATCGAAATTAGCTTACTGTGCCACCACAGGCAGGTTCTATCGGTTGGCCATTTTCAAACCAGCATCAGTAACACAGGTGTTTCAGGCAGCCAGGCAGCCGATCAGCCAGGAAGCCAGGCAGCCTCCACCTAAGCCCGTTTCTCATGCAGAGAGGAGAGCGATGAAGGAATTTTTCAAGGCTGGACACAGTACAGTATGTTATCGCCTGGAGTAGAAAAGTAGGTCATCAGCCTCGTAGGGAGCAGTGGAGCTTCACTGCTACGCACTGCAGAGTAGGATGCTTATTGCACTCTGACTGCACAGCCAGTGTTAACCCCCTTGTTGTGTGTGTTCATAAGCAGCACCGACACATGTATGTGACAATGTTTAATATATTTTCCATATTTCTGAATCGGAAATTGCCCTTGAATGTCATAAAACCATGACAATATTAAAAAAAATAGAAAAAGGAAAAATCAAGAAGCACATCATCAGAACATTATGTGTCAGACAATGAAGTCACAAAGAAAGTGACAGCAGCTGAGCAGACTGTAAGCACCTTTTTTTTTAAATATCTGGTGCTTAAGTCGTAAGATTCACCTCTAAATTTGAAAGCAAAGCAGATGAAAAATAAACAGGCATAGCTTGTCAAAGTTCATGTCGAATTCTATCTGGGGAATAAAGGATCAGCGTGAAAACAACAGTACGAGTGGAAGCTCATTTTGATGCACAGAAATCAACAACTGACAACCCACTGAGAGCACCAGATAAAGATGAGAGTGGATGTGACCTGACATGCAGATACTTTATGTATGACATGTAATCCATCACTGATGCCTGAGAAAGAGCACACTGATCTCGTAAGGATAGTAAAAAATAAAAAATTAAAAAATAAAAAAAGGATAGTAGAGACACACTTCATTACTGTCTTCTAATAACAGAAGTAAGCACTTCTTTACTTTCGATCCTTTCAGACTTTAGTGCATCCTTCAGCACCACTGATCATCCCTTTTTAAATTAATGCCTACACGCAGTGAGTAGGTGTCACCACCACTGCTCTTGACTGGGTCATACCTTTTGAATACGAGCTTCTCAGTCAACACTGGCAACTCATCCTCTTCCTCAGAAAGCACAAGGCGCCACTGTTGGTCTCAGCAGTCTCTTTCTAAATGTTCCTCCATGACTGCGTAGCACACAAGCAAAATGCGACATTTCATTGATCCAGCAGTGATGACCGGCTGTATCTCCTCCTAAAGCCAATGTGCCAACCGCTCTTGACATTTTGAGAAAGTCCCTTTATGATGCCAAGTGCTGGATCCCAAAAAACATATATGCTAGAGATATGAAGACTGAAGTAATTCTTTGCCATTTCCAGCAAAGAAGTCTATCTGCCAACAATGGATCATTTGTGGGTGATTTTTCACAGTGATCCAACTTTTTAGGATGAGATTATGAATGTAGCACTGTCCTGCCTCTTACATTTGGTAATATATCAATAATCATGTAGTTTCTCAGCCAACGTTGGAATGTTAATTATTTTATATTTTGGTGTTATCAGTGCTGCACAAAAAGACCTAATCGCTCTTCTTCTTCTTTTTTTTTTGTTTTTTTAAATCGCCGCTGCATTTTTTTAGAACTGTTAATCAGTTCGTATCGTATTTGAAGCTTAAGAAACGGTGGCCCCTGGCTAGATAACTAACGTATAGCTAGCAGTATTCTCTAGCACTTGTGGCAGTTCCAGAGTGACATGGAGAAAGAGCATTGAGCTCAAACCTAAACAATATTTTAACTTTCAACTTCTTAAGGATTACAGGTAATCAAATGCTTGCCCGTGCTACAGTGGCCCCCCTTAGGATCCTCTTTCTGCCAGTCCACTAAGACCTTGTTTTGCCCCTCAGCTCCAAAGAAAAATATCTGGCTCATATTGACTTACTAGATGTTTAGCTCATTTTAACCGGTCGAGATTTTCCCCCAAAAAACACCTATTCAATTTGGAGAAATAAGTCGAATTTCTACAATGAAGAATGTCTGAACACCAGCAGCCATAAAGACGAAAAAACAGCCTATAATCGAAACAATGACGAAAATTAGGAAATATTTGAAAAAAAAGAAAAGAATAAGCTAACAAGACTTTGAATAACAGTCAGGTAATTGATGAACATTCAGAATCTGAAAGCTTGATTCTCTGTGACAACATTTGCTGCTACCACCCCCCCACCCCATACACACTAATAATTATCTCTTAAAAGTAATGGCTCATATCATTTACAACTGCAATTAGTGTGTGGTATTGGTCAATGTTGAAATTACTTCATTCATTTAGTATCATTAAGTGTCTATTTCAAAAACCTTAAGAATAATCCTCCCATCCCTGAGCTGCAGATACGAACCGTCTAATCCCTAAGGTATCCCTGCATGAAAAAAGCAAAAAAAAAAGGAGCGAGTTATGAAGATAATTTGATATGGAAATAGCTGGAGGGTTATCTACTTAGATAGCTTTCTGACACAGATGTAGTCATTGTCTAATTCCTTGGCTCAGCCTCTATGGCAGGGAGCAAAAGTTTAGGATCGTATTACCTTCAAGAGAAGCTGGAGCTTTTTTACGCTCTGCATCACTATTCATCTCAAATTGGATGCAAACTATTTATTTCCGAATAAAAACATGTTAAGCTCCAAAATGAGTTATTTATTCCTTTTGAATAAGCATAAGATATGGATTGTTTTCCTGTTGATTAATTTTTCAGACGCTCTCACCTAAAAAGTATAGAATGGTCATAACTTGTTTTTATTGCTTTAAAAAAATATTTTGAGACCTGTTATAATCAAAATTAGGATTTATGTCCCTATAATTGTCAGACTTCTTGAGGCACCTTGTCTGTTACTGAAGGTCTGACTGATTTTCTGATGGCTGCAAATCAAACCATGAGCCATGACTAACAGCAGTGCATAAAAAAAGGGCTAATTCTCAATTTAGGATTATGTCTACAGAATGTATGTGTCTCAACTATTCAGTAAATAATATGCAAGCTGATTACTAAGTACGCAAAAATTCTGTCAAGTGAGCTGATTGTGTTCTGTCTGCTATATATGACAGATTGAAATTGAGCAGAAACTACACCGATCAGCTGGGTCATTTAGAACAAAATCAATACATCCCCAGCGTTGCTTGAGTCTATATTAATCACACCATTCAAGGGAATGCCTATTGATCACTGACAACAACACCTGATATGTGGTAGCTCTTTAGAGAAATTGAAAAACTGATATCTTATTCTGTTCAACATTAAGGAGTAAACAGGCAATCGAAGAGTAAGATGATGCTGTCGGGTTTGTCGCAAGATGGAACATCATGTTATTTATGCCACAGAGCTGCTGTCGAGTGGTTTTCAGGAAAAAGAAATCATGATATGTTTCCTCGATGCAAAGTCTTTTTAACTGTTCCAGAGCTTTTGATCAAATAATACAATCTCCTCCTGCAGGTGGAGTTTGTCCCCTTGTCATGGAAGAGCAGCTCTTCAGTTTCCCTTTTTTCTGAGCCCTTTAAAGAACTTTTAAGATATTTAATGGTCTAGCTATAACTGCCAGTCTACCTATTCAGATGGAGACTTTTATCCATCACTCTGAGTAAATATGGTCAGATACAGCATGCAAAACTACCACTATGCAATCAAAGGGTAATATTCAAATTTTAATGTACTTAATACTGAGTATAAAGCATATGTACCACCAACTGACAACGAAGTCAAGACACCAATCAAAGCTGCAACAAAAGCTTAAATTTGTTCAATGATATAAGTATCACCAAAAAAATATCCACTGTCTAAGCAACTGAAACTAGAGGAGCCCATCATTTACTTTTCCTTTCAAACACTATTTTCTGGTTTCCAGATTGTCTCCTCCTGCACATATTTAAAAGCAAAATCCTGTCAACAACTACAGAGATATTCTGTCTTTTTCTGCCAGTGTCGCAAGTAAATTCTCTCTTAAAACAGTCTATCATGGGTGTTGTGTCTCCCTACGGTGCACAAACATAATCTGCATGTAAAGATGCACACTGTGACTTACAGCTTCATCTCATCTTTCTAAAATAATGTAAATCCATAAGCTCTGGTTGTTATCGCTGATCAAAATTGTGCTAATCAAAACCTAATTAATCTCTTGATTAAATCTGGCAGGTCCACTATTATGAAGACTGAAACTAGTTCTTCACTGTGAGGAAACAGAAGCGGCACACATGCCGGTCGGTCCTCACATATCAAACTATCAAAGCTGGTGTTTACCTGGAAATCACTCTGCTTACTCTCCCACCTCTCTATGTCTCTGCATACTGGTATGTCGGCTTATACTCTATTCACTGACACACACGTCAGCAAATAGATGCGACATCGTGAGTGTCGTGCAGTTGCTGCAGTGTTTCCAGTGCTCCATGAAACCACGCAGCATTCTGCTCACACACCACAGTGGCACGTGGTGCAGGGTAGAGTAGGACATTAGACAGACTACCTTTTATTGGAAATTTTTATGGTCTTGATTGACTAGATAAATTATTTTTGAAATAATCTGTTGGAGGAACCAGGAGGCCATTTCAAATTGAAAGGTGAAAAAAAGGGTGAGGAGTGCAGTAAAAACCCGACTATACACACCTGACAGCTCATCTGTTTACTTAAAACAACACCATTTTTAAATGACATTCACATGTGGGCTTGAGGTACTTGCTGTGTATTATAGCAGCTGTTTTGTTACTCCTGACCTGATGGCTGATATTCTGGGAGAGAAATGGGACAAAGGGCCACTTCCACAAGGAAAACATGTCAAAATGTGTGTATTTAATGGCTGGACCTG